>QLNU02014802.1:175251277-175285267 GCA_006491805.2 Dysdera silvatica | reverse complement strand
AGTGTCCATTTCAAGGACCCTGATACTGGGGCCCATACAAATACCATCGAGGGCATATGGAATGCCGTCAAGCGAAGTTTAATGGCTTCTCGTGTAAAAGACAATTTACACACTTATTTTGTAGAGTACATTTGGCGAAAAGCACACGCTGCTGATGATAACATTTTTATGTCTTTTTTAAAAGCTGCAACTAGGGTCTGTACCTAACATTCTTTAGTAAAAAGGTGGTAGTATAAATATCACCGGCCCTTTTCAGGGCCACAGAATCATATATAGAAGGATTTAATTGATACACAGTGCAAAACAGAAAACAAACAAACACACACACAATTAACTCACTCACTCACTTCAATTACATTCACAATTAACTCACTCACTCACTTCAATTACATTCACAACTAACTCACTCACTTCAATTACTTTCACAACTCACTCACTCACTTCAATTACATTCACAATTAACTCTCTTTTCAATTGCATTCACAATTACTCTCTCTCTTTTCAATTACATTGATTCTATGGGATATAAGGTTTGGAATGATATACCACACAACATTAGAGATATTCAAAATTATGACTTATTTAAATCTAGTTTTAGATTTTTTTTCTATTAAATTACTCTGACTAATTTCTGTATGTGTAAGTGCATGTGCATGCGTGCGTATGTATTGTTACAGAAAGATCGTTCTGTAACAACGTTTTGTTGTAATTTGTATATTTCCCCATTAAATTTGTACGTTGAACCATAAAAGAAAGCACTCACTTTCCCTTGCAATGCAACGGCGCCAACGTGATGTTTCATGAATAATACCCTTCCTACAATTCTCTCATTTTGTACAACCTAAAAATCTCTAGAATAGTCCAAGATTTTATGGCGTAAGTAAAGAACAGACGCATAAAGACTGCCCTGGTTTTGATCACCGCGCCTGGACATGCCGTCTCTTTAGGGTTGCGTCTGCACAATACAAACCCTGCTAATTGCAATCTTCAAAGGTCCGTACATAGAATATCTATCCATAAAAGTCATTTACATCAATTAAAGAAACCTCGTAAATGTTAATAGAAGTTATTGCCTTTCCACGGAAACGTCCGCTGCAGAGGAAATCTGGACCTCCCTGCACCAAAACTGCAAGACACGGTCACCTCACTGATAGGTTAAGCCAATAACCAATCACAGGTCCAAACGCCATTCTTACTTTGAAGTTTTAAAAAGTTTAATCAGTTTCAGGGCAGAAGTGCATGAGATCAGAGTCAGTATAAGACGAGAATAATTAGATCAGTATGAGATCAGTACCAGATGGGACCCAAAGATGGTAAAGCAATATTTTATAAATGAGGTGAATAGCTCCCTTGGACTACGTACGTTCTCCGCCAGTGATGTCGACCAAACTGATATGCCTCTTGTACAGCTATAGCAAACTTCTGAGACGTCGAGGCGAATTCTTCGCGAGGGCCGTGTAAGAGAATAATATTTTTGATCATGTCTCGTCAATTCCGGCAATCTTCCCCTAAGAGTCAGATTAGACATATAGAGTTAGTTACGCAACATAATTAATGATAGTCACATGACAGTTTAATTATTGGATATTATTGCTGTTGATAATGTATTTCGTAATGATTGCTATGGATTGCAATATGTGTTCCAAAACTAAAATGAACTCCAATAATGCAGTTATAATTGATTGTTTTATGATATGTGTGTAATACCCAAGATAGGCTACTACCGTAGTCAAATTTTTAGAATAAAAAAAAGTGTCGAAAGGTCAGCAATTTAGAGAGGAAACTAATGTAAGCACACTTCAGATGAGCTATTTAATAGATGTCGGCATGTTTAGCCGCGCCATAGTTAAGCCTCAGACGAAGTTATCACAATTATCATTTTTCATGCTTTCTACTAGTCTCATGTTATGTTTAGCTATTAATGTTTTATGTGTGTTACCTACCTCCTAGTACTTATTTGCAGTCCCGTGACATTTGTTAAGATAGTTAAGTTATGTCAGTAAATGAGGTAGAACTTCGCATTATAGTATTTCCCTTTAGATCACCTGTCTTCGCCGACAGAGATAGCCGTTTCAAGTAAGCTTCGTTCGCCGGGAATTCAAGACTCCCATTCAAAGGGGAACATAGTGGTCTATTTAGCAGACCCTAAGCTTACAGTATGCATCATCCACTTTTTTATTTATTATATACTATTTCCTTACAACATAAGTTCTAATACGCTGTTATAAACTGATGTACGATTTCTGATGGTGATGGCACATGGCCACCAAAATAGCTATTAACAGCGTATTAAAACTTTTTTAAATGCGATAATTTGTTGTGATTACTCTCTATTTATTAATAAGCATTTAATATTATAGCGAACTTACAACTAAGTATTCAATCTTACAATAAAAATGTAAACAATTATTGTAACTTGCATCACACATTGCATTATTTCGAAAACTTACATATACAAAAAAATTAGAGAAAAGAAATCTTATGTTAGCATGAGGGTGGGGGGAGGGGGGAAAGCATTTGCTTATTTTTTCTTACAAAGGAGATAAAATGGTCAGAATTGTGCTTACATAATACTTGAACGGTCCCTTACGCCTGGATATCTCCCCACACACTTCCCTTTAAATGCAAGAGAAAAGATGAAAAGGAAAACAGCACTCTCGAAATGTATTTCTAAGGGCAAAAATATGTGTGCAACACTATATTTCTGGACACACGAACCATCACTAGTATACAGTATTGAAAAAACATTCGTTTAATTTTATATGAAATTCGCTTATTTGAGGTAGCCGCTTAATTTGTTTGCCAAAATGTCCTAATCCCGATGTGTCCCGATCAAGAGCGGATTTAGAGGTTATTTGAGGGGGGAGGGGGCGATTAATGACTTGATTTTTGGAAATGATACCTCATTGGACCTTTACCTTGTACCTTTTCAATGTTAAATTTTCATTCAAGGGAAGGGCGATGGCCATTCCCGGCCCCTGGTCTCGATTAAACGGAATCCATTGTATGTATATCGTTTTGGTATTGTCTGCATACCTATATTGATAACTATCGGCTGTTGCCTTGCTTTTTTTTTTTTTTCATTTGGGAAATCCTGTACTCGTCAAGCCCTTTGTACATGATTTACTTTACCTTAAAGAATATTGCCCGTATGATTCTTTACGCAGATGACACCTCTATTTTCTTCTTGAATGATAATATTGATGATCTTATTTGTTTGGTTAATGACGCCCTTGTTCAGATTGACAACTGGTTCCGGTCTAACATGTTAAAAATTAATACTGTTCATAATAAGTCATCTGCTTTTCGTTCATGGATGTACCAAAATGGTAATATCGCGGCTGATCGGTTGTATTTTTATCTTACGTGTATTTTAATGTTTAGGAGGATAAGAATGCGTTATTTATCTGATCTTATTGATTTAATTCCTTGTGAGATCCGGTATTGATTAAAGACATTTAGGACATATAGACTTCCTCGAGTTCATAGTAATTTGGGGATGACCAACTTTAACTATACTGGACCAAAAACTTGGAACTTACTCCCCAATTCTTTGACTTCGATATCTTCATTATTTATGTTTACACATCAACTCCTAGAATTGTTGCTCTCTGACTTTTTTCTTTTTTATTTGAACTACAGATTGCCTTTTCTGACCTTAAATTAGGTACAGTTAGTATAATTGGTATAAATATTTACAATTATTTTTTTTACAAGGGTGCATCCGACTTGTCAAACCATTTTTTTTTTGTCTTTTTTTTGGGTGGGGGGATGTTTCCCTCATCAGCATATTTTATTTTCTATAATTGCAGTACTATTATTATTTATTTAATACATTAATTTCGATTTATTTCAATAATGCATTTACTTTGCTCTAATAATTTCTTTATTGTATGTATATTGATACATGTGCTTTCTTCACGGCTTCCCTAAGGCCTTTTGTAATCTTGACATGATAAATAAATATAAGAGAAAAAAAGAAAATGTGGATATCACAGTCGACGACTAGCTACCGGTCAGTAACATTGCATCTGTTTGGAAAATCTTTCTTCAATTTACAACAAGAGATGCATAAATTTCTTCGTTCTCCCAACCAACGGATATGTGACGAACAAGATTGCAATATCGTCTGGCGTCGCGTGGAAAAGAGTCAGTTTCGTATAAAATTTCGAGATAAAATATCTCGTGTCAATTTCGAAATAAAATATCTAGCTTTAAACAGAATTTTTTTTATAAACTATACAATATCAGTTATGTCATATAGCAGAAAAAAGCAAACCTGTTTTTATCCATTTTGTAGTCACAGTTTTACCTGAAAAAGTTAATAGTCCAGTTTCGTTTCATTGCGAACGTGGCTTTTTCAACCGTTATAACGGAAACACAGCAATTCCCCTTTCACTGATTAGCTAGAGACCCTTTGTTCAATCGACTCTAGTTTCCGATTTTAGCGATATAAAAATATAAGAGTGTAGATAAATTATAATATTTATACGATTTTATTATTATATATGTTACGGACAAAGCGTGAAATGCAGGCATTGTATAGAATGCCTAGGCGTTTCGGGTGGGGGGCGATCTGTTTCCGATTCCTATTTTTAATCAAATGTTCGGTAATTTCATTTTATTTTCCATGATATAATCGCGGATCAAGGGAGGAGCGTTCGCCCCATATCCAACTTTGATCCGCCAGTGCTTATTATTATTACTATTATTTATTATTACTGTTACTTATTATTATTACTTATTGTTATTACTATTACTCATAATTATTACTATTACTTATAATTATTACTTACTTATTAATATAAAATATTAGAATGAAATGGACATTAAATACCTTGCCTAAAAACGTCTAAGCATTCTATAGAATGCCTATAAATTAATAGTAAATAGATAATAGTAATTAATAAATATGGTAGTAGTAATAATAATAATAATAATAATAATTAATAGTAATAAGTAATAGTAATAAAAATCACTGGCGGATCCAAGGGCTATCCTCCCCACCCCCACCCCCGCCTCCTTGATCCAGGATTATATTATGGAAAATGAAATGAAAAGTACCGGACACTTGGCTGAAAATAGGAATCAGAAACAAATGACCTCTCCCTGAAAAATTTCTAGGTCCGCCCTTGATAATGAGTAATATTAATAATAACTAATAGTAATGAGAATAATAATAAGTAATAAGTTTTATATTAATAAGCGTTGGATGTTACGTGCCTTGTCAGGTGACATTAGAAACGTCATTAATTGTAAAATATTAAAATAAAATAGATATTTCATACTTTGCCTTAAAATGTCTAGACATTCTATACAATGTCTGCATTCTCACTTTGCTGGTAACATATACATATGTTACTGAGAGATTAAATGCGCTTTTCAAATCTTTATCATGAAAATGTGTTTCAAAGCCTTTGCTGCTTGTAAAGGGCAAATTACACATATCAATTATCTTTTCTGAATATTTTATATTAATACGTACATGTAAACCACGTGCATACATCGCAATTCTTCTTTTATAGAAGCAGATTATCAGATTTTTCAAAACCAAATGCTATGTTTTCTGCTAATTCAAACGTAACTAGTCCAAATATAACATAACCTTTTTGCGTGAATTTTCATATAAACACGCAATCCTCATATATATATTTAATACATAGCTAGTTTTGAATTATAAAAAAAGAAATACTAGTTTATACTTGTCTTGAAATATCCATATTATATAAAATATCAGAAAGTCTGCTTGTTATATAAGATAGTTAACCCTGCCCACACGGCTTCGAAAGGTCACCACCAAGAATTTTATTCTGCCCCCAAGTTGTGGTAAGGTCACCCCCTAAGAAGTTTAGTCTGCCCACGAGGTGTGGTACGGTCACCCCCTAAGAAGTTTAGTCCGCCCCAAAAGTTTGGTAAGGTTACAAGCTTGGCAAGTTTATTACTAGTTTGGCGACGGTTAGAGAGGGGAGCAGATGCCCAACCATGGCCCTCAGTACAATAGGTAATTACTCCTTAAAAAACATGGCCGAAAAGCAAGTGCATGACGACGTAAACCGGGAAGGAGGTTGCCACGCCTTGGCGACAAATCACACAGCGTACACACATGTAGTATAGCCAAAGTTTTTTTGAAAAACCAAAATTATATATTTTTTCAAAAATGCCAATCCCAAAAATGTTGACTATTTATATTAGTACCATAGAGTACTACATTCCCTTAAACTGAGAACTTCCACATTTAAGTTTAATAAGTTACAATGTTCAAAATGTGAATTTTAAGCATTTTAAATACTTTTTTTGTCATAATTTTTAAACTGTTTCCTTACCACTTAGAAAAAATTACCTATTACCTAAAATTTAGATCATTTTGTGCTGAGGAATTTGGTTTTTAAATTATTCTTATAGCTTTAAAAATAAGGGAGCTACACTAGTTTCCGTGAAATATGATTTTCCTCAAAAAGTGTTATGCTACTGCTAATAAATGGCAACCAAAAAAAATGTTCGAGGATAAAAAAAAATTTAACTACAGGTTTTAATTCTCAACATACTAAGAAACACATGGGCAAAAACTGGAAAAAAATAGAAATGTTGAGCAACATTGACTTGGTGATTTGAAATGGATCGACCCCTTTATAGAATTTTAAAATGCATATAATACATATACATGCATCTCCTGCAGAACATTTTTGATCAACTGAAGGCTTGTTGCAAAACATTCTGCATTGGGGTATACAGGGTCATCGGAAAAGGATGATGAGATTACAAAACCTTATCACTGAAAGGCTATTAAACATACCCATGTGATTCTTGTATTGAAATGTAGTGGAAGAAGTTAAGGTCAGTAATCGACGTAATTGTCGAATTTGGGGATCACAGCAGCCCACTGAAATTCATCACTACGTTTGTGGTTACCTAAAAATGAATGTTTAGTGTGGCCTGCTGTACGATCGTGTGGTTGGGCCTTTTTCTCTTCCGGGAGAACATCATTACTGAAGATGTTTATCTCGATTTAGTGCAAGTTTATGCCTTTTAACAAATTGCAGATTTAGAGGCAAAAACTGGCAGATTTACTTTATGCAGGATGGTCTCCTCCCCATTTTGCCCTCTCTGTGTGTGTGTGAAGCCTTAAATGAAAAGTCCCTGAACTTGTGGATTAGATGGTGACGCCTAGTAGCATGGCCTCCATAAAGCCCAGATTTTACCCCATTGCATTTCTTTCTCTGAGAAAACATACAGTGAAAACACTACTTATCTCAGTTACGAAGTGTGATCAAAAAGTATCGGGACTGGGGTTAAACAAAAAACTACAGTACTTGCAGATTTGGCATTTAATCTCCTTCGAAGTAGTCCCCGTCTAAAGTCCCACACTTCATCCCATGTTTTTTCCATTGTTGAAAGCCAGACTGAACTCATTGTCTGGGTTAACGAGCAGTTTCCATATGACATTCTGTTGGATTTCCTCGACACCCTGATATCATCTTCCTTTCAAGTGGGATTTAATTTTTGGAAAGAGCAAAAAGTCACAGGGTGCCATATCTGGAGAATACGGTAGATGTAGGATAGGAGTTGAAATTAACTTTTTAAATCAGGTGCACAAATGCACCCAAGTCTTACGACTTACGTGCATAAAATACTAGTTATGTGTACAAGTAACTAACAGAATAGAAAGTAAACCTCAACATTAGAAACATGTAAAATGTAAGTGTAGCAATTATATTTAAGCACGTAAGCTAAAGGAATTACACTTTTCAAAATCATTGAATGTTCGTTTGTAATAAACAAAAAAAAAAAAAAAAAAATTCAAAGCAAATGCAGATACATTGAGAAAATTATATAAAATTAGTCCATAGGTCACTGTTCTTGAAAAATAAATGCAAGTAGCCATAGTTTTGAATAGTTAGGTGCACTGCATGCACCCAAATTAAAAATTTCCGTGCACAGATAAAGTGTATAAGAGGGAGGGGGTGTTATTAATTTGTATATGTGTACACTGCCAATTGTAAGAAGTGCAAATAAAAACTTCTTTATTTTAATCCATATGCTTATATTATTTTGTTTTCAAGCACAGAAGGTAAATGAAATTTAAAATCTGCAATTTTCTGCAACTACATCACCGTTGGGGGGAAATAAGTATGAAAGTATATGTAATTAATAGGGGGAAGGTTGAAGTTTGTCCACAGTACATGTGAGGAGGGTCAAAAAGTACCTAAAACCTGTACACGTAATTAATAAATGGTCCCTTGTGTACATTGGAACATGCACAAAGGTCAGGCATGTTTTTCAGTCAATCTAGCCTTAGAACTTGTCATAGTAGGATCATTTTAATTTTGCTGTACTAATTTTGTGCTGCCAAATTCTGACCTGTGGGTGGTTTGGTTTTAAGTGTAATTTATGAGTGTTTATCATGCTACTTGGTTATTATCATCTTAATTTTATATTATTCTAGTAATAATCTCCTCCATAATGAATACCAAGAGAAAGACTGGGTGCTTTGGATTGCGCTAGTACTTAAAAAAAAGCCTAATCACTTCCATATAAGAAAAGGATTAAGACCTTTTATGTCATGGATGAGTTCATCATTACCAGGAATTCCTGAAAATTCAAAAATTTATGATAGCTGTACCTCTTACGGACCTCTCCACCATGTAACAGGATTTAATGTATTACAAACAGTATCATAAATGTGGTAAATTCTATGTGAATATATGTATGTATGTAGTAAAATGATTCGCTAAGAAAACAGGAAAGTTTTCACAATTAATTTTTTCAATCTGTTAACAGGTTTTTGATGTTACATTGAATGGTGTTCATACTGTGGTAGCTGATTTGGATATCTTCGCCAAAGTTGGGAAGGGTGTCGCCCACGACGAGTACGTTCAGTTCAAAATCAAAGGCAACAAGTTGATTGTGAATGGTGAAGAAGAGTCAGAGCATGATGGTAAAATAAAAGTGGAATTTATCAAGGTTCGTGAAAAAGTATTTTAACTATAATTAAAATAATTTATTTTACATAATTATTTCATGATCGTTTAATCTTCCCCAGATGTTCATTCCACGAGTTAGGAATGGGAAAACTGACTTAGTATTTATAGTCATAACATTTGACCCAACTTCAAATCCCAGTGTGTTAGGTTATGCAGGGGATTCAAAGGTTACATTCAGTTGTGTCTAATTCTGGATGACTCATATAGGACTAGGGATCTAAATCTGTAAATAGAGATCAAATAATGAATCATAATCTAGCTAAGGACTGGTGGATGTTCTGCTAAGCGAAGAATTATTTTTCGATTTAATTAAAAATGTCTGATGTGCCATACCTTTATCAAAACTAGAAGGCAAATTTTTAAAATAAATGGAATAGAGTGGACAAGCGTTTTATTAAGAAATGTATTTTGAAATATTATTTATTAATGCTAATTTAAATAATACAGTAACACTCAATTTACAAACGCTACCTAGGCAAAAAATTTTAGCCATAAAACAGAGGAGTGACCACAAAAAAAGGGATATTATTATGAAGTTCTTGTTTATGGGGGAGGGGGAGATTACCTGACCATGTCTGAAAGGTGTTAGTTAAGAGATGTTTCACTACATTAAGATGTTTTGGGAAGCCTTGCAGTGGTAATACATTTGTCTAGTGCATGTCTTTACTCAGGATTCAACTTCCAGCCGTACCCAAAAAACAAAAAAAGCTCTTCGAATAATTGCCAACTGTGGTTTGGGGGTTGGTTAAGAGGATTTCTTGAAAAACTGGAGGTTATGGGACAGCATGAACCTTATGCCGTAAAACATAAAACTTATAAACCAAAAGATGCTTTTGGAATTTTTCATTACAATTCACCTTTAGGTGGCAGCAGGTGTATGGGGATTATATAGAACAATTTAAACAAAATATACTTTATAATTTTGGCACCCACTTTTTTAGTTCAAACTAGGTGTTTTTTTTTTTTTTCATCATTGTCGAACTGGGATCTCTCCTGAGCCCGGAGCACCTTAACCACTAGGTTATCGAGGACAGGAACGAAGCTCCTTTTCTTCATATACAGGGTGGTCCAGAACTCTACCAATAAAATGAGAGGGGTGGTACAGGAAGTCAAATAAGCTATATATATGGTGAAATCTCATGGCAAATGACTGCCGTTTACGTCCATGTCGGGCACAGAATGACTCTTGCTGTCCTTATTCCATAAAAATATAACCATAGTCCATGTTGTTGCCACATAGGCGATTATGGCAATAAAAAAGAATATTTTTAACGCATAAATGATGTGATAGACCTAATAATACACAGATACAAAAAGTCAAGAATTCCCTTTTCTGATCCTGATCTGTGTTACGATTTAGTGAAAATAAGCATAAAACTGACTTTTTTACAATACTAGAAAAGATCTGTGAACTGCCAAGTATAAGCAACAGGTGAAGATACCAAAATAAACAATTTTTGTTTAGTGCCTTTTTTGCTTAAAATTAGCTGTTCGGAAACTACAGTGAATTTAGTGTTTGCATCCACTGCATTCAAGGTCTTCAGAAATGGCTACAAAGCTCCATCTCAAGAATTTCTAAAATTATTTAATGCCAACGGACCTTGGGCTCTATTTGGCGACTTTCTAAAATCTGTTAAATTCAACCATAATTGTATGTGTAGGATCCGTCCTTTCAGTTGCGACCATGGATTCTACACATACAATTCCGGTGAATTTAACTGATTTTAGAAAGTTGACAGAGAGAGAGAGAGAGCCTGACATCTGTTGACACTAAATAATTTTAAAAATTCTTGAAATGGCACATTGTAGCCCTTTGTAGAAACCTTAAATGCAGGATCCAAATACTAAATTCACTGTAGTGCCTGAACGGCTAATTTTAGACAAAAAGGCACTGAATAAAAATTGTTTATTTTGATGTCCTTCACCTGTTGTAAATATTTTTCAGTGTGATAAAAGGCAGTTTTAGGCTTATTTTCACTACACAGTAACACAGATCAAAATCAGAAAACGGAATTCCAGATTTCTTTGTCTCTGCTGTATTATTAGGTCAATCACTTTGTTTATGCTTACATTTTTTTTTATTTCCGCAATCACCTACGTAGCAGTGACATGGACGTAAACAATAGTTTCGCTCTGCAGCCAAACTGGCTCGTTTGCGGACATGCAGATTTCGCCAAATGTGGCTTATTTGACGTCCTTTATCACCTCTCTTATTTTGTCAGTAGAGTTCAGGACCACCCTGTATAAGGTTGTAAAATATTACCCTTCTCAGGGCTAACACAATTACCAAACAATAGTCAACGTACAAATTTGTGGGGGGTGGGGGGCAAGTTTTTTGTGGGGAACTTACTATGCTGAATAATTCAAATGTCTACATTTTTTAGTTCAAACTAGAGCTTTTTTTTATACATATAGGAGAGAAACAGGCATCGTCCCTTACCTAGAGTCAAATTAGGGTCTCTCCATTGAAATATCAAACAAAATGTGCTACTTAAGTTGTGAGCAATGACTAATGTAAAATGTATGTCAATATACAATAGGGATCTCGCTTAAGGTTTTTCTCCTTTTTATAGGGATACAGGGATAATCCAAAAGTCAATGCCATCTATGTTGTCAGAGGCACACTCTCAGGTATCTTATATTACTTTTTATTTTTTTCAATTCTGTAATACTTTTAAAAACCTTGCAATAATAGTTTTTTGTTTCAATCCCTTTAGAAGTGCCACGCTTAGCATCTTTAACACCTGATGAAAAGGAAGAAGAAATTGAAATTACACAGTCAGACAAAAAAGCGTCGCCTGTTCGAAGACCATCAGGGCCACGAAGTCCAAATCCCTATGAAACAGATGATTCCAGTACAATGCTCCCAATTTTTGTTGCCATTGGTGCCTTTATACCACTGTTGTTTTGCCTATGTCGACTTTGATCAGAGGAAAGTTTTATAGGCTGAACTTGAGTGAAAAACTCAATAAAATACTTGGCATACTTGAACATACTAGGATTTTTTAAATCTGGAGGTGACAACAGCTTGTGAAATTGAACTCTCGTGATTTGGCAATGCACAGCTGATATTAAAATGTTAATTGCCATCTTTTTTTAAAATTTATTGACAAAATTTATTTCGTTAAAGTGTTACAAACTGTTCCAAATCCATTCAAGGAAAACTTTATTTTTTTGTTACAATTTTTGAATATTTTCTTTTGTACAGAGTAACTTTCAAAGGATAGTTTTGAACTTTATTTTGTTGACTTTGTGCACAACCAGACTGCAATTGTTTTTTCTTTTCCATTTTACTGGTGATGATTTAAGTGATTAACTTTTGTGATTTTAGGCATAGTTTTAACACTGGTTATACAGCTGTAACACTGATTATACAGATGCCGTTTCAGAGGTCTACAGGAACCTGTGATTTTTTTAAAACAAACACTTAGTGAATATGTATATATGGTATAAGGAAGAATTTTATTAATAAGGGAGTGCAAATTGTTCCATGTTTTGCCTTGTGTCGTACGCTTCGGTGCCCAAATCACTGCCGATATTGGTGTGCACCGAAGGTGTCCACTTCATGTTTACTAGACTAGTACTTCATGTGTACGTATAGATTGTTGTTCCTTCTGTTGACCGTGACTTTTGTATCTTTCATTCCTTGCTGTTAAGCACAGCAACATGTGTATTAATTTTCATGTGATTTTATAGTTTGATAATGCAGATTGAAAACAATTACTTTCATGGATGTGTTGTAATGGCTATTTTTTAATGTCAAAAGAATGTCTGCACAGATTCCTCCCCTCTCTTGCAATAGCTATTTTATGGCTATTCTTTAATGTCAACAGCATAGTCACTACAGATTTTGTCCCAACAACAGCCATAAAATAGTTATTTTTTATAGTGACAGGTGGCTGTTTCTTCCAGAGTGAAATCATTTTATGGCATAAAGCATCCTCTTAAAACAACCATTTTGGAGCTATTTGCCAGTGACAAAGGAATTTATCTTTTTTTAAACTCCATGTTTGTTTCATTGTTTTCTTGCTGCTCTTTCATGGTTCAATTTTACAATAGAAGAAATTTTAAACTCATGCAAGTGGATAAATGTAAATATCCTGTTAGGCCTTCTTAGACTACTGCCAAGACCACAGTCATTACAAACCAGTACACTTTTAAATATCTTAGTGAAATATTGGGCAACAAACCCAATCAGTTTATTTAGAAAAATTAAATTTATCATTGTTTCTGAGATTGGAATAGGCTTACACATATTGAAAAATGCAATCAGTCCTGCACATATATGTACAAGGATTGTATTTTCCAATATATATATTCAAGTTTATAAAAACTTGCACATATTAAATTCTTGCAAATAAAACTCAACAAATATTAGGAATAAATGAAAAAAAAAAAGTTCAACTCCAGATTCACCAGCCATCTAAATTTCCCATTCACAATTGTTATCTACATACTTTTTTATTCTTAAATTAAATAACAAAAAAGGAAAGTGGTGAAACAGTGGTTTACGAGAAAAATGTGTATTTCATTATTGTTAGATGCAGTACCAGATTAAAGCAGACTGAGAGACGGGGCTGTGCCCGGGGTGCTGTTCTTGCAGAAACAGCCTAAGCTTTGGGATTTTTTTTTTTTTACTACAAAAGCTAGGTCTAGGATGTGCATGGGTTACCATAATAGTCTTTTCTGCCATTAGTCTGTCCCTGCTAAGAAGTTGATACAAAAAGAACGGAAAATGCTGTGAATTTTTTTTTTATGTAAAATAATTGTCTATACTCAGTTATATACTAATTTTATAACTGAGTTCTATGCTGTTCATTTTTAAGATGTCTTTGCACCAACTGATTGCTTTATATATTTCCTATTGGAATATTGGACATCAGTATGCTTACAAATTGCCCTGTAATAACTTGCTCAGCTACCATATGAATAATCAAAGTTTAATTTAGTAAGTACCACAGCCTGAATTAAATTTGCACATTAATCGAAGAAGGTATCTAGCTCTTGCTGTTTTGTCATGCAGTTCCCCAGTCTAGGGTTTAATTTTGTAGGCGAAAGACATTCCGATTTCTAGGAAAACCGTAGATCCTGACATAGCATAAAATTAGCTGTCTTTGTGCCATAAAACACAAACAAAGCATGATTATAAAACATTAACAACATATGCTTTTACTATCCTTCATTCCTTAGATTACCTCAAATCTCCCTTTACCTATACCAGTGGTATTCAAACCATGGGTCGCGACCCCATATGGGGTCGCAAAAAATTACCTTAGAGTCGCAAGGTGGATGAAAAAATTGTAAATCTAGTTGAATACAAATACATCATTGACAAACTTTTTTTAGGGAAAAAACATTGGTTTTTAAAATGTGAAATTTTATTAAATTCTAGAGAGATTACTATATTTTTAGAACGTCTTTTTCAATGAGATAGACTTGTGGCCGAGCCCACAAGTGAGCTTCTCTGCATGGTCTCCTTACGTAAGATAATGAAGAACCGATTTCTCCCAGAAGACCAGCGAAAACCGCCAAAGAGAGACAAGCAGCAGCTTGCATACCGAAGATAAAATATCGCCGTTCATGCACTCCCGATAGAGGGAGCTCACAAGGTCTCGTGGAGTCGAGAGAGTCACATGGTGCTCCGATAGAGGAGCACCACGTGAATCTCTTTGAAATCGTTCTAAAATATATATAATTAATATAATTTTATATTTAATGTGTTTTCTTTACTCTGTTAAAAATGCTTTTATTATGGAGATGTGGCGGTGACGGATAAAGGAGGGGGTTGCGGATCTGTTGCTTATTATAAAAGGGAGTTGCGACTTGAAAAAGTTTGGGAACCACTGACCTATAGAATTGCTATTCTGGGGTACAGGAACGTAAATTTGACAAAATGCCAATTAAATAGAAATTCTGATGAAAACAATTACAAATAGATCATTATGAACAAAATAGTTTCCAAGGGAATGAATTGTGAGAAGAAAACCTTTTTGTATTGATAAAGTGTTAAAATTGCTCTAGTCAACTTCTATTATCATAATGGCTTAATTGTGCATTGCTAAAATCGTCATTCGAACTACTGATGGAATGCATGCCTTTTTCCTACAGTCCCATAATCCTTAAAGTTTCAATTCTCTAGGAAACAGGGTCCTGTAGTGGTAATCTGGTTGCTTAATGTGCCATAATTTGAGGTTGATTCCCAACGGTGTCCCAAAATAAGTAATGCTTACTGACTTAATTGCTCAATGTATTCTTGGATGTTGGTTCTTTAAATCTGGAGAGGTCTAGGTTCCACAGAAAACTGGATCCTAATGCCAGCATGACCCTTGTTTTTGCATTATAAAATATAAGCATCCAGATGATAGATTTGGATCTCATATAAAATTATAAACTTTGGTACAATGTAACTTCAGCTGTCCTTGCATCATTCAATGCACACACAAAAAGGTAATTTTTTGCACAGCCCTAAATTTTACTCGACATACCTTTACCAGCCTTTATCCTCAAGCTAATCACATTTTTTCCCTTGTATAATTATAATTCTAAGGTCCATGAGCATAAACTTTACAAGATATAAATATTTCAACAAGGGTCTTATGTGGTGCTGAACTCAATTTCTTCGAGTTCACCACAAACTTCTGCTTTAAAAGTATGAGATCTAAATTTGCAGGTAGTGACAATTTTTCAATGGCTTAGTAGTATCATATTTGATTGTCATGCAAATAATTTAGGTTTTATTCTGGCGGATATCCAGCATTTGCTTTTTTCTTCTGTTCCTACAAGATTGCGGCACTCTCTTCCCCCCCCCCTACAGGTCAGCAGTTCGATTTCCTAGGTGAAATAAGTTAAGATTCTTTGGAAAACTGTAGGTCCTGCTGTAGCATGAGATTTTAGTTGTTCTTACACTGTAAAACACACACACAAAAAAATAAAATAATTCCTAAGCTAGAAAATTTAACGGAACAATTTGTTTTATGTGTATTTAGAAACTTTACTTCTCTGGTTTCTTAATAAAAATACACAATTATGAACAAGTATTTTTTTTCTCTGTATAAATAATTTAAGAAGAAATGTGAAATGCATACTCTTAGTGCAAGAGTATACTCTATTTGAATGACTGTAGTAATACGAAAAATTTGTGTCCTTTTCTTTTTGTGTATCTTCTAATTGTTTTTTAAGTGACCCAAGTCAAAATCTGAAATTTTAACGATCCTCTCCTCCTCGTGTCTGATGTTGATTGTTTAGGCAATGATCTAATTGCAATAGAGGAAACGTATCGTGGAGTGATGTTATTTATTGGAGTGTCTGGAATCCCAGATGGATCTTTTTTGTGGAATCTAGATGTTAATGTATTTGTTTCATCGTATAAGCTGGACGTCGATTTAAATGCTGGATCCTGAAGGCCGCAAGTCAATGGCACTGCTGGATCCTGGAGAGCATTTGTTTCCAGCAGACTGAAAACCATTGGTTGATGCATATGAATCATTGCTGATTGGCTGACATTGTGAAAGCGAAGCAGGATCTAGCTCATGCACCATGGTTGAGAGGAGAAAATCATCAGGTGTGAATATATTTTTGTTGAGAGGCCATATCCGACATGATCTGAATGCTTGTTCAGCAATTTCCACATTTGTTGCCCTATCATATGCTAATTCAAAGATTTGGGCCACTCGGAACATGATGCTTGGTCTATCTGGGTGCATTACCATCGCTTCATCTGCAGTGTATTCTTGCCCCAGACAGTGATTTTTAAAACAAACTATTGCCTAACTGCGATATGCATTTACCTTGGTTTGATACCACAGGCTACATATTAATTTTCAAAGATTTCATCCTTACCCCATTGAATGCTTACTCAGGGTTCATACACATTTCCTTACATGAAATTTTAGGACCTTTAAAGACCAGAAATAAAAAAGATTAAGGACCTATTAGCAAACAGGAATACAATGAATCAGAGATAAGCTATGTAACTGACTTTGTATTTATAATACTTTTTTAAGAATAAATTAGAAGTTAGAATGTATTTATTCAGGGTGTTTCAGAACTCCACATACAAAATTTAATGGGAGGTAGGGGACACCAAATAAAGCATATTGATCATTATCTCCATGTCCATCTAGGTGCAGGTTTGGCGATATAGTGAATATAGTGTTTGCATCCATAGCGTTACTACGTAACCACTTACGTAAATAAAAATTTTACACCAAATTGAAGTTATCGATCTAATGATACAGCACAGACCAAAAATTCGGTTTTTCCGTTACTTGGTCGTGAGTAGTGTTACCATTTAGTGAAAATAAGCCTAAAACTGCCTTTTTTAACACACTGGAAAAGAGTTGGGAACTGCCAAGTATGTGCAAGTTAGTGGGGTGGGGAGGATGAGGTAAGACCGAAGTGGCTAAAAATTGTAGTGTGCGCACTGAGAAATTATTTTTTAACGGCCCTTACATACAGCTTGTCTCGGTCCCCCTCACATACACTAACGCTGGCCCTGTCTAAGGTACCTCCTTGCCAAGCTTTACTGCGCTTTACGCTTTGCAATTCCTGTTAATTTATCTGATTTTACAAAGTCGCCAAATATAGAGATCCAGACGTCCGTTGGCATAAAATAATTGTAAAAATTCTTGAAATGGCGCATTGTCGCCATATGTGTAAACCTTGGAGGCAATGGACATAAACACTAAATTCACTATAATTCCCGAACGGCTAATTTTAAGAAAAGAAATCACTGAACAAAAATTGTTTGTTTTGATGTCCTTTACCTATTGCACATACTTGGCAGTTCAGTGTGCTAAAAAAGGCAGTTTTATGCTTACTTTCACTATATAGTAACACTGCTCACGACCAAGTAACGGAATTTTCTGATTTTTTGGTCTGTGCTGTATTATTAGATCGATAACTTTAATTTGGTGTCAAATTTTTATTTATGTAAGTGGTTACGTAGTAACACTGTGGATACAAACACTATATTCACTATACCGCCGAACCTGCACCTAGATGGACATGGAGATAACGGCCAATATGCCTTATTTGGTGTCCCCTACCTACCATTAAATTTTGGATGTGGAGTTATGATGAAACAAGAGTTGTGGAGAATGAAAAGCAGTTCAGTAAAAGTAAGCAAGTAGTTAACCTTAAACAACACAATAATAAACAAGGTCCATAATTAAAAATTAATGGGTTTCATATTTATAATAAATTCAATTCAATATATAATATTTATAATTAAAATTTCCTTCACTCGAGGGAATTGAATGTCGAAAACAACACCATCCTAACTGCAGATTTTGAGATGGTCCGGTTTTTAAAAAAGTACGGCGAAATTCTGTAAAGGAATGCTATGTATTATTCTAGTTCTGAAGAAATGCTCAAGCAAGTTTCTAGGGGGAGTGTTTTATGCATATTCCCAGAGGGAGTTCTCATTTATGTATGTTTCTATTGTTCGCAAAAGGCACATAACCTGCATGGTGTAAATTTCATGTTCATTCTTTATGTTGATTTATACTGTGAGAAGAATGACATTAATAAAAATTTTAACTAAAACATACTTCAGACAAATGTTGAGAAATAAAAGAACGAAGTTAAGGACTTTTTGCAGATTTTGGGCAAAAATAAGGACTTTTAAGGACCATGTGAACTCTGTTGCTGGTATATTTAGATAGCGTGCAAAAACATGCAAATTTTACCAAAATAATTTCAATGCAGTTACAAATTCTTGCCTAATTACCATAAAAATTTAAGATTTCAAACAATCATCGTTGTGCATGCGAGCGCTCATGACAATTTTTCCTCGGTAATAGCACACTATTTTCAGATGTATATGGTTTAAGGAAAATTAACACATGGTACTCTTACCCCATGCATACTCTTACCCTACAGACAAAACAACTAAAGTTCTTAGAATTTGTTTATAAATGCAACCCTTCTCAAATTCTAATATTGTAGTGATGATAATAGAAACACAAGAGCATCAATAAGCAAACGTGTACCACAAATTTCTTTTTATAATAAGCATCAGACATTTATCAAACCATAGTAGCACCTCTAATTTACAAATTAGTTTGGACCAAGTTTATCAGTAAGTCAAAATTTCTGAATAATCGAAAATGCTTCAATTCAGTGGTTCAACACCAAGTATAGTACAAATTAAAAGTACATGTTTTTGTAATAGGTATATATTTAACAGGAAAGGAATATTGTTATTTTAAAAATACATTTTTCTGATTTTTACCATGGAGTTGAAATATCTTACATATATTTGCCATGAAGCTTTGATGCAATTTGGATTGTATTTGCTTTACATCTCTATTATGGAGCTTCTTTCACAGCATTAGTTCTGTTGAATCATATTTTTTGTTTTATGTTCTAGCCATGCTAAGGATGAAAAATTCTACAAAAATAGATATTGGTTTATAATGGTTCTACTGTATGTTGAGTAGGTAACACCGCTTGACATAAATATAATAAAAGCAATCAGACAACTTTGAGCGGTTTGTTAGATTATTGGTACATGAGCCGGCTTTCGGCTGCGCTAAAGGGCAGCCTTCATCAGATGTATATGGAGCGAATCGAACATACAGCAGATAATATAATTAAGGAATACAAATGGGAAAAATAATGTTAATAATAAACATTCTATTCTATTCATTCAAATAATCTAACAAACCACTCAAAGTTGTCTGATTGCTTTTGTTATATATATGGTTCTACTGTATTTCTAAATTATGTATTTTCAAATTTAGATTCATCTACTAAAAAGTATGTAACTCAGGTAAACTAAACTAGATTTGTAAAATTTAGGATTCCAATTATATTTGAAAGTGTCAATATTGGTACTAAGCTTATAAACCATTTTTAAATAAGTACTTTCTGTTGTAACTTAGGATGATGTCACTGTTTTATACTTTGATATATTACTTTTTTTTTTCCTATGCCCACCAGTGGTAGTTATTTTAACCATATCCATGTCTTGCAGTTTATACTGTCAGCTGAAGGTAAAATACATCAGTCGTTTCTCCATAGAAGCACCATAAATGCGACTGTCATGACTATGATGCACATGACCAGGCTTACTGTGCTTGTTCGTATTGCCATGCATCATATGATTTATTGTCTATGAAATTGCTTCAAATGGTGGTGTTTAAAACACGATTTTTCTGCAGCAACAAACGTAACGCAAATGGCAAGGTTAATCATATCTCATTTAAAGAAAAAATTTGGGGGCAATCTGTGAAAAAAAAAATTCTCTCATAACACTAAACATTAAATTTCTGCATTTGAAAACATACATCAAAAACACCCACCCCCTTTTTTTATAGTCTTGTAACTTTTGACACAAGACTAATTTATAGTTAGATTCTACGTAAAAAAATATTTAAACTATTATTAACTTGACTTTGGATTTTTTGAACATGCCTTCATACTTTAAAGAAAAAAGATACATGACTTTAAATGCCATATGCTAAGCATTTTCTGTAGACAGAAAATTAAATATTTCATGTCAACTATAATATGTGTGTTAATACTGAATTAACCTGTGAATGATAAAACCTTCTTGAGGTTGACCAAGTGGTGAAATTTTATATTAAAATCACATCTGCAGACAAAAAATGAGTGATACTGTGGTGAACTGTGGTTTTAATGCAATAGTGAAGGTTGTATTAATATATATTGCTCAGTGTGTTGATTCTATCGGTATGCTACACAATGTTTATGTGGATTTCAGTTTAGTATTTCATCATGAATATTGGGATTTTGCAACAGTGTTTTGTGAACAAGTGAAAATTCTTGTAATGCAAATGAAACTGTGTACTTCAGAAATGCAACAGTATTATAGCAATTGCTTAAAATTATTAAAATATATTTTCTAGTCAAATGTTATGTTTGTTTTCAAAATAAAATGAATAAATTGGATCATGGGATGATGTAGTGTTTATTCTTGAAAAATGGGTGAAGTGTATGTTGCTTATTAAAAATTTAAGATAAGCTGATGGAGAATTAAAGTATAGCAGCATGGGAGGGGGAATCTGGCAATAGGTGAACCAAGATGGTTGTCTAGGGTCACCACTTCTATATACAGCCCTCTCTTAAATAGAAGAAAAGATTATTTACTACTGGTTGCTCCCACTTTGCAGGGCCCTGAATTTGCCAATGGTCAAGCCTCTAAAAGAGACCCTTGTCATAAGTTCTCACATGACATCTTTTGTATGCTTTTTTTTTCAGTTTTTTATTCCTGGCAAACACTTTTTTTGACCTTGTCTTTATCACAAATAGGTGTAATTGGGAACTTAGCAGAGGGTATGACTGAATGTGAAATTTGTAATGCTTTATTTTTTTTATACAGAAGCTATTGAAAACTAATAGGATTTTTTCACCAATAGGGGTTATGATCCCCTCCAACCCTACTTTCATACAACGATATAGTCATAATCTGCTTATAGTCAAAGTACCTAATGATGGACCTGCCAGTTACTCCATGTGCCTATGGAAACAAGGGGGGCAAACACAGGTGAAGGGAAATCAACAAGCTTGTCCTGAAAACTGATAAAAGGAGAGCTAACGGCCCTACATCTTCTTACGGATTAAAGCAGATAATCAGTTACATATTGTAATTAATCTGAGTTGGAGTAAATTTTCTTCTGAACTAAGTTAAAAAAAAAAAAAGCATTTTATAATCTAGCTCAGAGAACTTTTATATTTGAATAAGAAATGTTCATACAATTTTTTTTTTACCTATTACGGAACTGTGTAAGCACAGTTGTTCACACAAGGTACTTCACGTTGGCATGTAGTAACATGTTTGACCACTATAAAAATAATTTAGATTTGATTCCAGCAAGCACCTAGCACTTGCTGGTTGAGTACATGTGGGCAAGGCCTTTCAGAGGAAATGCGAAGCCGAGGACAACTAATATCTTAAGAGACCCTTCAAAATTGACATACATACTCGTCTAATATATATTGAGTTACCTAAGTTGAGACCCCTAATATTGTGAGCCCTGGGGAAGCAGCCCCTCCTGCCCCCCTCTAATAGGTCCTGCATGTAGGTACTACACATTAGAGGTTTAATTCCCTGGGTAAAAGAGGTTAAAATTTCTTGGGGGGGAAATGACAAGTATTGGTGCATCATGGTCTAGTGGTTACGCGATATTTTAGTCAATTGTCTTTATTATTTGAATATCTCGAAACCTCTCGATAGTTTTAAACTAACCTTAATGCATAGCGTCACTGTGCATGGTGGAACCAGTTAACGATTCATTGATTTGTTATGGTAATTGTGAAAATGAATGGCGATTGTAACATGTTTTTATAATCAACAGAATCGTGACTCACTTAAACTTGCAATCAAGTCAACAATTCATTCATCCTTGAACTTAACAATCAGAACATTTAATTGCAATCTTGAATCAGCTGCCTAACCACACTGTGCATGTGTGTGTGCACATTGCTAAATCTCTGCTGCATAGTGCACATGGTGTTGTCAATTTGGTGAGTAGATAGAGCTAGCCACATTTTCTGACATCTAGGTAAAAGGGTTATAGTATTTGTTTATAAAATCGTTATAGGTTTTAGAGAGCCTATAGAGTAGAAACCCGACTTAACGAAAATCAAATGACCTGCACTTATTTATCACAATCGTTCTTCTACTTATTTATTTGTACAAGTATTTAGCTTCTATTTTTTTCGATAAATTTCGATAAAGAGCATTTTTAAATCCATTGTATGTATATAACTAAAAATGCTCTACTTACAACCTCTGTGCCCATTTTATATGAGAATTCATACTTGCCAACTTGTACAATTTGGCCATACAACATACAGATTTTGGGGGAATTATAAGATTGTATGCATGATCAGTAAAATTGTAAGTTTTCTTTAAGGAAACAACAACAAAAAAAAAATATCCCAGATTCGTGATTCATGCATTTTTTACGGTGGAAACAGCATAATTGCCAACTCTCGTATTTTGTGGGAGATTCCTGATTTTGTCTGTGTCTTTGCATTTTCTGTTTTTATGTATTTTTCTCCCTTTTTTTTTCTGTTAAAAATAAATCCCTAAATTATTGGCCGACATCAGGCAAGGGTCACCCAATTTGCGGGACTCATTGGTTAAAAACGTTTTAATTACTGCTGTTAAACGAGGTGGTGCAACCCCATGTGTTTAGCCTGATTAAAGTGTTCTTATCCATTTACGTCATCTAGCCTGGATGGTGGCTCCATCTGACGCCGGCTTTAATTTCTCAATTGGTTCTTCTAAAACTCTATAGATAACGAAATTTCAAAGTATCAGAAAACATATGATCCACAAATTTCCATTTCAGCATGATGTTTATCTCATGCTGGGGTATGCAATTAAGTTGCTTACTTCAGTAATTTCTTATATTCTTGAAAGGAAATGGATTTAATGTAGAAACTGATCAGCTGCAGTCAGAGTTCTGTAAACTTCAAATAACTGAAATGTCAATGAGTATAAAAAAGAAAAAGTTGAAACTTTGCAGCCCAATGAAATAATAATAGAAGAGAGGATGGATCGAAAATGGGCTGTTCTTCGTCAATTGATATCAGCTGACGGTGCATTAAGATATAACAAAATTTCTAGTGACATGATGTGTATTTTAACAATACCTCACAGCAATGCAGAATGTGAGAGAACGGTCAACAGTGTACGAAAAACCAGAACTGAATTTTTGAGCTCTTTATCCAATGAAAACTCGGAAGACATTTTGATAACTAAAATTATGCAAAAAGGACATTGTATGAACAAAAATTCAGTGACAAATTTTTGGTAATGTTTGAATCAGCCATTTATAAACACTTGATTTATAATAAAGTAGAATAATCATAATAAATCAGTGCTTTTGGTTTATGTCCATCTTGGTGTTGCTGTAGTTTTTCGTAGCGTGAAGTATAAGTTCCTGTTTTAATCATTTAATTAAACACTGTATTTTAATTTTGGGAAATTATACTAGGTTTTATTTTCTGTGTAATATAATCTGCATTTGTTAGTAATATGTGCTTAACAAGTAAAGCCTGGATTTTCATGCATAAAATTTAGCCCAAATAATACGCAAATATTCTCCAAATTATTACAAAATATGCAAGTGCATAGAAATTTGGACCCTACTCATAAGCGATGTTTCGAAATGTATAAAATGACAATTTATTGAAACAGTGCAAATGTTCTTGAAATTATTGCATAACATATATACTGAAATGCATAAAAAATATCACTTTGTTATGTCCTTGGATATGGCACAAAATTAATACAAAATGCACCCCAAAATGTATGAACTACATACGGATGTATGTTTTAAAATATGACATCATGAGCATTGGCTTGGGCCCCAAAGACGCCGGCAGGGTGAAATTTAGGAGGCAAAAGCCTTAAAAAATGGAAATTTTCTACCATACCTTTTTAATTTTACCTTTTTTCCAAAGAAAATTGAAATATTGGGGGGGGCAATGGCCCTCTCTTCCCTAAACCTGCCGTTGCCCATGGCTTGGATTAGAAAGTATTACACTTGATCTTGATTTAGAAAGTATTATGCATATTGAGAAACATCATCACAGAAATATGAAGATTCATAAAATTATTTTTTTCTAACTTTAATATTATTAATTTCATCATTTACACTTGAAACATATTCTGTACCATTTTTTTTATTCTTATTTAAAAAAATTAAAAAAGTCAGTTCAATGGCGACACACTGCATTGATCAATAGATGCAAATAAAATATAATTTTATGGTGCAGTTATTTAAAATAACATTGCTGATAGTTACTTCGATAGCATTAAACAGCTATCATCATCAGAGCAAATGGCGGCTTCTGTTTATGTCCATGCTGTTCGTCATTGTTGCCATCACGTAGGTTGGAAACTTTTAGATAGGTTTAGGTTGGAAACTAAAAGATTTCTTTTAGAAGCAAATAAATTACAATTCACCCACTTGGAAAAATCTTTTGTGTCTCACGGCTGAAGACGTCTCCACAAATACGCTTTACTCCTCCGCCCAATCAAGTTTCCAACCGACGTGATGGCAACACCGACCAACAGCACGGACATAAACAGAAGCCGCCATTCGCTCTGACGACGATAGCTGGTTAACGCTATCGAAATAGCTATCAGCAGTGTTATCGTGTTAATGATTTTAAATAACTGCACCATAAAAATTGAATTTTATTTGCTTCTAAAAGAAATCTCTTTAAAAAAAAGAAACACTGAATTAATCTGATTGAATTATTACACGTGGATTAGAAAAATGCACACTTTTTGAAAATTTTATGAAAATTTTGCAGAAATGTTCAAAATATGTGCACAAAGACGAAATATGCTAATACATGCAAGTGCAAAAAATATAGTACCACTTTCAATTCTGGACATGCTACACTGCATGTATTTCACGTGCTGGCTGATAATATGCACGCTGATAACTAAAGCCTGGATTTTCATGCATAAAATTTAACTCAAATAATATGCATGAAATTATAACATTCCAATTTATTGAAACAGTGCAAATGCTCTTGAAATCATTACATAATATGCACTGAAATGCATAAAAAATATCACTTTGTTACGTCCTCGAATATGAGTATGCACAAAATTAACACAAAATACACACCACAATGTATGAAATACGTACAGAGATATGTTTGAAAATAGCACGTCACAAGCCTTGGCTTGGGCGCAAGGACGTCGATAGAGTCAAATTTTCTTTTTTTCTTCGGGGGGGGGAGGGGGCGTAAAGGCCTTAAGAGTGGATTTTTTTTTTCTTACCTCACCGTTTTAATTTTGCTTCTTTTCTTAAAAAAAGTCAGAATATGGGGGAGTAAATGCCTCTCCCCTGCCTACACCTACCACTGCCCATGGCTTGGTCTGGAAAATATTACACTTGGTCTTGACTTGGAAAGTATTACGCATATTGAGAAATCATCATATTCAACCATTATCTATCCACTGCTGGATGAAGGTCTCTCCAAATGCTTTCCACACAAGTCTATCCTGAGCAATTCGCTTCCACGTCACCCCAACCTGTTTTCTTATTTCATCCACCCATCTAGTTTGAGGACGTTTTCTAGGTCTTCGGTGGTCTCTTGGAATCCAGTTCAGAATTTCTGTTGTCCATCGTTGATCAGTTCTTCTTGCAATATGCCCAGCCCATCGCCATTTCAGCCCTTTTACTTTAACAATGATGTCCTCTACTCTAGTTTGCTCTCTCACCCAAGTGTTTCTTTTTCGATCTCTCCTAGTTATTCCAAGCATGCACCTCTCCATGCTCCTTTGCGTTGTCTGTAACTTTCGTATTGCTCCAACTGTTAGACTCCATGTCTCTGATCCATAAGAGAGGACTGGCAATACACACTGGTTGAAGACCTTTCTTTTTAGACACAAAGGCAATTTCCCCTTCAGGATAAAACTGTTTCTTCCAAATGCACTCCAGCCAAGTTTAATACGTCTGTTGAGTTCTTTCATAATGTTGCCATCCATTGAAATCAGCTGGCCAAGGTAAATATATGAATCAGCAATTTCTAGCTCAATGTTGTCAACTTGTATTTTTGTTTCCTCTACAAAATTATTGAACATGATCTTAGTTTTTTGTAGGTTCATCTTGAGTCCAACTTCTTCACTTCTAGTTGAGAGCTCTTGTACCATGTCTTGGAGTTCTAATGGGTCCGTTGAAAAAATAACAATGTCATCAGCAAACCGCAGATGATTTAAATATTCACCATTTATTTTTATTCCCTTGTTATTCCAATTTATCAGCTGAAAAATCATCTGTAAAGCTGAAGTAAAAAGTTTTGGAGAAATGGTATCTCCCTGCCTCACCCCTTTGCCAAGTTTGATAGTTTTGGTATCTTTATGTAACCGAAATTTTGCACTTGCATTTTTATACACACGTTTCACCATGTCAATGTACACATCCTCAATGTCTGTTGATCTTAAAGAGTTGATGACTGCTGATGTTTTAATAGAGTCAAAGGCCTTCTCATAGTCAATAAATGCCACACACAATGGAAGTTCATATTCATGTGTTCTTTCAATTAATTCTCTTAATACTTGAATATGGTCCACTGTACTGAATCCACTTCGAAATCCAGCTTGTTCTCTTGGTTGAGCTGCATCTAATTTTTTCTGCAGGCGATGTGTTAGCACTTTTGTGAAGATTTTATAAATAGCAGGTAACAAGCTAATTGGTCGGTAATTTTTCAAATCCTCTTTATCACCTTTTTTATGCAAAAGAATTACTGTTGCAGAATCCCATTGGTTTGGTATGTTACCGCTGTTAAGACATTTGGTAAAGAATTTTGCAAGTATGTCTTCTACATATTCTCCAGCTTCTTTTAGGATATCTAATGTAATACCATCATCACCAGGGGCTCTTCCTTTCTTCATATTTTTTATTGCAAATGAAACTTCTTCTTTTAAGATTTTAGGAGCTGTTCCTTCGACTATTTCAATGTCTTCGTTTAATCCACTGTTACTTTCGTATAGATTTTTGTAGAATTCTTCAACTCTTCTAAGTATTTCTTCCCTATTTCTTGTTACGGTGCCATCCTCTCCTTTTAATGCAATGATGTGTTTCTTCCCAATAGACAAACTCCCTTTAACAACCCTAAGGCTCTTGTTGCTTTCAATGGCCTTCCTTACTAACTCACAATTGAATTTTCTTATATCTTCTTTCATGTTTTTGCGCAAAGTTTTGCAAAGTTCTACATACTCGATCTTGCGACTGGTATTTTGATTGTCCACCTTCATAAGTCTTCGCCTTTTCATGAGTTGTTTCGTCTTCTCAGATAATTTGCTATTCTGCTTTTTACATATTACACCACCAATTTCCCCAGCAGTTTCAATTATTGTCTTAACAATGTTTTCATTTGCTTCTGAGATGTCAACTTCTTCAATAAGTCCTTCCAGTGCAGAAAAGCGATTTTTTAATTCCAACTTGAATGCCTCGGTATTTTCTTTTAATTTCTTTAAATCCACCCTCTTACATACTTGTTTCCTAATGAGCTTCTGCCTTTCTAGTTTAGTATTTAAGTGCATTTTACATCTCACCATTCGATGGTCACCATATATATGTATATTGAATGTCCATTATGCGGAGCTCTTTTTGAGTCTCTTCACGTTCACTCATGTCCTACATCAATCTTCACGTTCCTTAATGTCCTACTTCATTCTTCCCGTTCATTCATGTCCTACTTTAATCTTCCCGTTCATTCATGTCCTACTTCAAGATCTTTAAAATATAATCTTATTTCAAATACTTTAATTTCAAACTTTGATTCAAATACATAGATTTTCACGCAATCGGTACATTTTTAAACTAATAGCTTTTAGTGAAAATTATAGTTAGTTTAGTTTAGTTAGTTAGCTAGCTAGCTAGTTACATTGGTGTACGCAGGTGGGGTTGATGGGAGTTGCAACCCCTTTGCGATGAAATTTTACATATAGGCCTATACATATGAATATACGGAGTTGTAGCTCTGCAATCCCTCTTATGAAATGCGTACTTCTATGTTTAGTTAATCATTAGTTTTTTAATAATAAAATTAGTTGAACAAGTTTGATCTCATTTAGAATGTCCTTGATCTTTATCGAATTATTTTCCCCCATATGAAACTAATATCACATAACTCCGAAAGGCATGGAACGTACTGTAATAAGAGACACCGAACTACGTAATTATATATCAAATTAATATCCATTTTCATGCTTTCTCTTCGCATAATTTTTAACGTTTCTGAAATTCAGTATTTTTGCTGTATCAAGCTGGCTATAACAATATTCTTCCTTCTTCGAGGAGTGCACAAAACACGCGGGAAAACGCTTTAGGTTGATCTACCTCTATCAACATTATTTCCTCGTTTTACTTGAACAGCTGATGTTTAGTCAGCTGATTAGGACTGTCGCCAAAAGGAAAATGTGGAATATTGTACATGTAGCTTATGCCAGTATTTTTGCTTCTATTTGGAAACCTCTTTTTATAAATGGGGTGTGCTCATGTGAGCATTAGAAAAGTAAGAGAGATAACGGCGTCTTCCAATTTTTTTAAAAATAATTTTAGTTTTAGATATTTTTTTTTAAGAAATCAGTATCTTTCCGTGAATCTTGAAATTATATTTTGAAATTTAGTTTTGTACTTCGTGAATAATTCATTTAGCTTAACTTGGTGCTTGCCGTGACGTTAGTGTGATTTTTTTTATATAGAACCCCAAAGTCACGATTACTACGACTAAGACTCCTAAAAAAAGGAAATTGGCGAATCCGGCATTTTCATGC
The DNA here is from genome assembly GCA_006491805.2 of Dysdera silvatica. NCBI lineage: Eukaryota > Metazoa > Arthropoda > Arachnida > Araneae > Dysderidae > Dysdera > Dysdera silvatica. Next base: position 175,256,005 of record QLNU02014802.1, on the reverse strand, counting down.
CCAAGTTATGATCACAAATTGTATTTATTGGCGACATTCTAAAAGATGCGCCAATGTTTACATTCGTCGGATATTCGCGGATTGTTCATTATTTTTATGACAAAATAGCGATCATTGCGCCAATGCGGAAAACCTTTATCGCCAAGGTAAATCATATTAAATGTGTACAACAAAATGGCGGCTGATGCTGCGGCCTATAATTCTAGGAGCTTTAACTACGACTATTGAAGTAAAGTAGATCATTACAACTATTGAAGTAAAGTAGAGTACTACGACTACTGAAGTAAATTATATTACTACGATTACTAAAATAGAGCAAAGTATTACGACTATATTGAACTAAAATGAATTACAACGATTACTGGAGAGCTTCATGGGGAGCTGCAAACTCGGCGCGGCCCCAGGTGGCGGATAGGGGATGCCTCCACTGGTTTATCCTGTGGGTGGTAGGAGGGAAATAAAATACCTCCCGCGGACCAACAAGCAGAAGTCCAACCTCCTCGGAGGCTCTGGCACCCCCTCACCCTCATGATGATTTCAAATGTGTGTGCGAATAATGCTACCGCGTCCGGGGCAGCCGACGCGCCAGGAACTGCAGTCCGGGATCCTGTTGACAAGTATGCTACGAGGACATCGCTCAATATTCTTCAATTAAACATCAATGGAACTCAGAGAAAAATGACTGAACTGCAGAGTCTCCTACGTGAAAATAACATTCACATCGCATGTTTGCAGGAGACAAAACTTGGCAAGGGAAGAAATTTCAAGCTCAAGGGCTACACAACAGTTAGGAAAGACCGAAATGATGGATTTGAAGGTGGACTGGCTATGCTCTTTAAAACACCGGAGATCATATTCAAGGAAATCGTCGATGATGAAGGAGATCCTGAGAACAGCTCCACAGAATTGCAGGCTGCAGCTATCTACCTTCCTGACCATTCGATAACCATCACTAACGTGTACCATCCTGACAATTCAAGCATCAACACCGCAAAAATAGAGAAGTTAAGTCTCACACCAACAGACTCCACCATCGTCTTGGGCGATTTCAATGCAAAGAGTCCAACATGGGGTTCTGCATCTTTGGATGTGAAGGGATCTCAGGTGGAAGAAATGTTGGATGACCTGGAACTAACAACCCTCAACAATGGAGATAATACGTACCTCTCAAGAACATATGGAACTGAATCGGCAATTGACATCACAGACATCGATTACCTGAATGCATCCAGGGCACAATGGACAGTTCTCAACTCTGCAATCAGTGACCATAGGCCAATCATTACAACCCTTGACTTTCACGTTGAATCAATCAAACAAAGGAAATGCTCCTGGAACTTCAGAAAGGCGGACTGGGTGAGTTTCGAGAAAATCCTAGAAGATACCTGTACTAATAATCCTCTTACTGGAGACATAAATACCATGACGAGAACGTTTGGATCCAGTCTAAGAAAAGCAGCTTGTCTATCGATCCCGAGAGGAAAAAGGAAAGACTCATGGGTCCCCTTCTGGAAAGATCACAACATTGATAAATTGATCGCCAAGAGAGACAAAGTAAATGAAGAGTTAAAAACAAAGAACACAGAAGAACTTCGACGCGAGCTGGCACAGCTAAGCCACAACGTAGAACAAGAAATCTATAAATGCAAACGAGAGAAATGGGCTGAATTCTGTAGTAAACTAGACCCTAGGAAAGTGAGTCAACATTGGAATTTCATCAAAATTTTGGACAATACCAAAGGAAATGTTCAAACTAATTCAAATATTGTTCTTGACGGCAACAGGCCTCTCGCCAACAATCTTGACACAGCTAATGCTCTAGCTGAACACTACTCAAGGGTTTCAAAGCTGAACTATGAAACAGCAGATAAGAAAATACTCAACTACAGCAAAGGGGTCCTTCTGAAGGCGAGAAATTACTACTCAAACTGGGACTTTTCTGGAGACTTCACACTACACGAGCTAAATGGCTCATTAGCCAAAATGCCACCTAACAAGGCCCCGGGAAATGACCCCATCTTTGCATCAATGCTTAAACATTTGGGAAAGACTGCTAAAGTGCAGCTACTCACCATCATCAACAAATCCTGGCAAACCGGTAAGATTCCTAAAGAATGGAAAACCACAATAATAATTCCCATCCTAAAACCGAACAAAGACGCTGGTAGCTTCTCCAGCTATCGTCCTATCTCTCTAACCAGCACTTTGTGTAAACTGACTGAACGTCTGATTCACTCGAGACTCATGCATTGGCTTACCGATAACCAAAAAATTAATTTTTATCAGACAGCCTACAGAGCGCAACACTCAACCACAGATCAGCTCTTTTATCTTTGCCAGTCGATAATTGACTCCTTCCAGAACAAGCCATCAAGAAAAACGACTGCCATCTTTCTAGACATGACCTCCGATTTTGACCGTGTCTGGCGGCAAAAGCTCATTCAAATAGTACACGACATTGGAATAAAAGGAAATGCCCTGATCTGGATTGCGGAGTTTCTAAGAGGAAGAGAAATTAGGGTTAAATTTAACGGTGTTCTATCCAAAAGGAAATGACTCTGGGCTGGTGTTCCACAAGGGTCGGTTTTGAGTCCCTTGCCTTTTCTTCTTTACGTCAATAATATACACCCTCACATCTCTGAAGAAACAAAAGTAGCATGCTACGCAGACGATATCGCCATTTGGCACAGTAGCGAGAGTATTCAGAAATCCGAAACTGAGCTTAATAAATCAATGACAGGTTTGGAAAGGTGGTCAAGGGATCTAAAACTAGTCATCAATCCTAACAAAACTAAACTCAGCGTATTTAGCACTGATAGAAAACACCGGCATACGTTTTGTCCTAACATCACAATATTTAACACTCCTATAGAAAAGTTATCTAAGCCAAAATACCTCGGGATTATACTTGACGAATAGCTTCGTTTTCACCATCATATTCAAGAGTGTTCGAATAAAGCACTAAAAAAGTTGAATATCCTAAGAAGGCTTTGCGGCACAAAATGGGGTGCTGCACAAAAAACACTGAAAACTACATATACAACTCTTATTAGACCGATAATGGAATATGCCACACCAGTATGGTCACACTCCTCCTCTACCTCAAGCGAGAGGCTTGATAAAGTGCAAGCGAAGGCAGCAAAAATAATGTCTGGTGCTGTCTCATCAACCAACAACTTAAGAATTCAAGAGGAATGCGGCTTGGTCCCATTGGAAGAAAGGAGACAAATGCTAACTGTTAAATTCACAAACAGCGCTCATTGCCTTGATGAGGAGCACATTTCACACCGTACTATCGTAAACTGGAATAAAAAATCTAGACTTAAAAGATCATCTCCCCTTCTGTTTGACAGGGCCATCAGAGATAAAATTCACCTCAAACCCGATGACGTTTGTTTCGGAAAGGAAACTCCTGTAATCGGAGTTGTTCCAGATAACACTACAATATGCCTGGAACTCATCGAACCCTGTTCGAAAAAAGACTCCAATGATAAACTCAAGGAACTTGGGATGAGAACTATCGATTCCCTTTCTGATCTCAACCACATTAGGGCTTTCACAGATGGATCTTCAGACTCCACTTTCACCAACGGTGGTGCGGGAGTGGTACTGCTTCTACCTGATGATCAAAGACGAGAGATTGCAGTTGGCGCTGGAAAAATTGCGTCTAACTTCACGGGAGAATTTACACCATTTCTGCGGCTATCGAAACTTACACCAATCTTGGACCTTCGCAGCAGCTTAGTGGTATCACCATTTTCAGCGACTGCAGGTCTGCCTTACAAGCCCTCAGCAAAGGTACTTCAAGTCTAATTTTGAATATCCTGGCACAACTTAGACAACTTCACCGTCTCCAGAAAAAATGCTTCATGCAATGGATTCCTGCCCATGTGAACCTTGAGTTCAACGAAATTGCTGATTCTTTGGCTAAAAGTGCCAGAGATCTCAACCAAAATACAACAACCCCAATTTCGCTGGCAGACGCAAATGCTTTTGCAAGGTCAAGACTATTCACCCCCCCTTGAAAATCAAGGCCCATGATCAAATAACTAACCTTGACATTGATAGGAAGACAGCCGCCACTCTCATCAGACTAAGAACAAAACATCATAAAAACATGAAAATTTCTGCAGATGGGACTAAAAAATATCAAAACTGTGGCAGCTGCCTCGACGAGGAACTTACACCACATCATGTTTTCGACTGCCCTGCAGTAGCTGCAGGCCTTCACCTCTTAAACTATCCTACAGAAGAAGATTTATACTCCTTTATTGCCATTGCAAAGACTATACAAGCACACCATGAATTATGATTCTATGGGGGATACGACACCAACCAACCAACCAACCAACCAGCTGGAGCTTGAAGAAAAGAGGTCTGTCCTTGAAGATGAATGCCAATGGTTTGATTGTATTTTGGGATTCAAAAACAGTTAAATTGCACTCATCAAACCACTTAAATTACATTACGGCATTCTAGTTATGCTCGTATCCAGAGGGGGAATCTTAGGGACCGGTCCCCCCTCGAAACTAAATTTTTTAATGGGATTTGGTTACAACCTTGGGTACTGATATTGCATCGATACATGCTGTAAAAATGTTTGAACCCCCGAAAATAAATCCTAGCTAGGGCCTTGACTCTAGCAAATGTAAATTTTGGGACTTTACGAATATAATACTAATAACAACAATAATAATAATAGCAATAAATACGGTATTGATGTGGCAA
>QLNU02014802.1:175211873-175251177 GCA_006491805.2 Dysdera silvatica | reverse complement strand
TAATATAATATCGAAATATTGAGAAATACCACCACAGAAATGTAAAGACGCATAGAATTATTTTTTTCTAACTTTAATATTATCTAATTATATCATTTACAATGGAAACATATTTTGTAGCATTTTTCCCATTTTTATTTAAAATTTAAAAAGAAAAAGAAAAGGTTTTTAAAGAAAAAAGAAATCGAATTAATCAAATTGATCGAATTGCAAGCATATTAGAAAAATACACCTTTTGAAAATGTTGCAGAAATATGCCAAAATATGAAAAATATGCGCCCAAAGGCGAAATATGCAAATGCATAGAAATCCGGGCCCTACTGATGATGTATGCTTTTTTTTAAAAATTGTAAAATTTTTAAAATTGACATGTTGGTAGATATCAGAATCATAGAAAATGATGTAAATTATGGTATACAACATCATATCGAATGACTCAAAAACAAACAAGTTCCTCTGGTATTTTAAGCTGCATTTAGTTTTAAAATTATTTATAAAAATATTTAAATTTTTTTTGTTATAAGAAATGTACAGTAAATATAGTAGATGATACAGTATTTATATACAAAAGCACAGCTGATAAAGATGCAATTACAATTTTTTTTTATCATTCAAAACAAACACTGGCCAAATATCGTATATAAGTAAATAGAAATGGTAGTCACAATTATATGAATTTTTTTATGCATACATTATCTTGTTGAATATGAAGACTTACTATGTGACTGATTAACTGTTAACTTCATGAGATAGTTGCATACTAGCTAAGCACGATGAAATGTTTTTATAATGGAAAGGGTAAAATCAGCGTTAAGAAACGAAATATACTGTTTCTCTCATTCATCCGGATGCAATTAGCTAAGCGAGTTAGCAAGCAGCTGATGGTTTATTTATACTTACCGAAAGTAGCTGCTACTGCTTGTTCAGTTAGTTATATCGAGATGAGCGAGAGAATAGAAGTCAGTCAGTCAGATGCCGGGAGGAATGGTAATCTCAAACAAATACAGAAAAGCTGAAGTGATTGCAAATCTATTTGAAGCTGTGCATTTGCATTTACTTAATAAATTATGTTTGTATAATTAATCATTATCATATTTTCATTAGAACACTGTGAACATCATTTAAAAAGTCTATAGTTTGGAGTCTTTTTTCCCCTACTGAGCTTACAATCAATGAATCGAGAACTGGTTCCACAATACATGGTTATGTGATGTATCGAGTCAGGTTTAAAAACTACCAAGAGGTTTTGAGATTTTCAAATAATCAAGACAATCGATAAATCTCTCATGATTGCATATCACTAGTTTGTTATTGTAAACTTTGTAGAAAAAAAATCCAAATTATGGACATTTTAAATGGGGATCGCAGCATTTTAATGAAAACACAATAAGAATTATGCAAACGATGTTTCTTAGGTAAACTTAAATGCACAGAATAGATTCGATTTGTGGTTGTTTCAGCAACCGAGTCACCTGTGTTTGTATCGTTCCTTTGTGTTGAAACCATCAGCTGTTTGCTGATTCACCGCTTTTCAGGTTTGTCTTGATGCAACTGGCTAGAGAGCAGTCGCTACTCCTTCTGGTGTAAACTATCAGCTGCTGGCTGACTCACAATTTATTTCGCATATTAGCAATGACTTGACACTTTCTATCATAAACATATTTCATGTTCATGCTTCACTAGTATTGTTTATTTGGGTTTTTTATGACGCAAGAGCATCTGGGCTCTAATGTCCCGAACATGGTAAAATCACAGACTGTTGTAGAGGCTAGTTCTCTCTAAAAAGTTGACGAGGTGTGTGTGGTCAGCATGGTTGTTTAAAATGTTAGAGAGTGATGAAAAGTTAGAAGTATGAGCAAGGTTAAAATAATTAGTATACAACTACCTTATGAAATTAACAGTTAATCGGTCATACGGTAAGTCTTCATATTCAACAAGATTAGATTATACAGGGTGTACCATTTAACTTGATAATGTAAAACATATAAAAAAAAATAAGCGTTTTACAAAAAAATGTTTGAAACAAAAGTTGCTTGTCTTGAAGGGAAAAGTGCATTTCATTATCCATGTTTTACTCGAGTGTGTGTGTGTGTGTGGGGGGTGTGTGTGTGTTCAAGGTCATTTGAAGGTCAAACTTTTTTATTTTAAAGGGAAACCCATGTTTTTTATTCTTATTCCTCATAAAACAAACTTTTGTAGAAAGCATTTTTTTGATTTAGCACTTAGTTTCTGAAATATTTAAAAAAAAATGAAAAAAATTAAGTATGCAGTACTTGGAGAGACATTGTACACACAAATAAAAATAAACATGATTGGTTGAGAAGTCATGATTTATATTCTCTAGAAAAATGAGATATTTCGCTTGGTGCTAATTGGTCCCGAAGAAAGACGGCCACTTGCTACCAGCATTCGGCCTTTACTCTACAGCCGTCCATTTAATGTAAGTCATTTGAAAGTTAGCACTTAAGTGTTAAGATAAATTAGTTTATTGTGTGTTAAAAACAAAGTCTCTGTCTGCCGAGGAAAAAGTCGAAATAGTTCTTATTTATGAGGAAAATGCAACATGTATGATATCGTATGAATGTTTTTATTCAAGCTTATTTTTTAAATATCTCGGAAATTAAGCGCTAAATTGAAAAAATACTTTCTACAAAAGTTGTTTATTTTTTAGAGGAATAAGAACAAAACATAGATTTCCCCTTTGAAAAAAAAAACGAGTTTGATCTTCAAATGACCATGAAAATGACCCCTAATTAAAAAAGATGATGAAAAACATTTTCCCCCTTCAAACCAAGCAACTTACTTTTAACACTTTTTTTTTTGTAAAACGCTTACTTTTTTCGAGATTTTACATTACCAAGTTAAATGGCCCCCACCGTATATGCATAAAAAAATTATAGAATTTTGACTACCATTTCTATTTAATATATGCCAAGTGTTTGTTTCAAATGATAAAACACAATTCTATCTTTATCAGTGATGTTTTTTGAGTATAACTATATTTACTGCACATTTCTTATTACACCATATATAGTTTGCAATTCTTATTCAACAAAAACAATTTAAATATATTTATAAATAACTTTAAGACTAAATGCAGCTTAAAATACTAGAGGGTTTATTTTTGAATCACTCGAAGTGATGTATATACCATAATTTATATCATTTCTATGGTTCTCATATAAAATCAGCACAGAGGTAGTGAGCAAATAATTTTTAGTTATATATGTACACTGAATTTAAACATGAAGTTTTTATGTATTTACGAAAAAAAAAAGGAAATAAAATAAATACTTCTAAAAATAAAATGCAGGTTGTTTGGATTTTGTTAAATCTGGGGTCTACTGTATAGGCACTCTAAAATCTATATAATGATGCTATAAAATACATACTATAACTATTTTGCCTAGTTATAAAAACAAATAACCTGCTCTAACTATCTACTCTCTAAATTGACAACATTACGTTCTAGGGAGCGTGCAGCAGCATGATTCTGCAATTTTCACCCATGCACACACTGTGGTCAAGCAGCTGACTCGTAATTACTACTTAGCTGCCAACTGCTCCGGATCTACAGAAATACATATTAACTCTATACGCCCTGCGTAGGTCTCTATTTGCTCTGGAAAATTCTTCTGTGGTTTTATCATAGACAAATTTAATGAAAGCAAAACAACATATCATCAAGCTTTGAAGAAGCAAAAAGAATAATTATGCATAAATGTAATATTTTTTTTAAGGTTATAGAACTTAGAACTACAAAAATTGGAATTATCAAAAATACTTTTGAAGCTCATTTAATTGTTGCTCTACTTAATGCGTGTGAACTCTGAACACTTTAAAAATATTTTTTGGTTCCGAATTTTTATGTGTTAACTAAGATAATATACATAAGTGTAAATTTTAAATGACAAAATATTTTAGTAATCTTTCCAGTAAATCTCATAAATATACTATGTTTGCTGCAATTTTTTTTTGTGTGTGTGTATTCGGATATATTGAAAAAACAATGTAAATAATTTTTAATTGAGTATGCAGAAACTTTTGTGATTCCAGCAGAGAGAAATGAAAAGCCATTAAACTAATCCAATGTGTGTGTGTGTGCGTGTGTGTGTTATGTTAAGTTATTATATAACACAACAAAAAAAATTACATTTATTTTGAAGTTATTGACCTTGTGTTATTTTCAAACAATGCTCTTGAAATCTTTTGCAATGTTAGCAGGTACATTACTATCGAATGTCTCGATTATTAACTTTTTCAATAACTCGATTGTAAATTTGAGTCGACTGTGATTCTGTTGATTGTAACAGGGTGTCTACCCAAATTCAATTTCAAACTTCCCTGACTTTTCCAGGTTTCCAGACCAAATCTTAATCGATTTTCAGTCACTAATTACAGTAAACAACACACAACGCATTAAAATTTGTGTAAACAAAATAAGTTTCATAAGACCATAAAATCCATTAATGACACCTCAAAGCCATTTATAACTCAATTACAGTGAATTTACAAATTCAAAAGCTGTATTAAAGAGTGTATTTTTTTACACTAAACATTTGCACAAATTAAATATTTACAGCAACATTTTCATTCGGCCCTTTTTGAGTTCATTATAAAAGAGTTTAACTATATAATCGCAAAGCTGGTGCTTCATCTTCTATTCCATTTAAAGTATGTATGACTATAAGGCAATGATGTAATAATAAATAATTAAATTTAATAATTTAATTTAAAAAAGATAAGTGTATGGTCCGTGGGTACAATTGAAGTAGAAAAATGGTCCGTGGCTTAAATTGAGTTGGGCACCGCTGGACTATGAGGCCTTTGACTCCATTAAAACATCAGCAGTCATCAACTCTTTAAGATCAACAGACATCGAGGATGTGTACATTGACATGGTGAAATGTGTGTATAAAAATGCAAGTGCAAAATTTCGGTTACATAAAGATACCGAAGCTATCAAAATTGGTAAAGGTGTGAGGCAGGGAGATACCATTTCTCCAAAACTTTTTACTTCAGCTTTACAGATGATTTTTCAGCAGATAAATTGGAATAACAAGGGAATAAAAATAAATGGTGAATATTTAAATCATTTGCGGTTTGCTGATGACATTGTTATTTTTTCAACGAACCCATCAGAACTCCAAGACATGGTACAGGAGCTCTCAACTAGAAGTAAAGAAGTTGGACTCAAGATGAACCTACAAAAAACTAAAATCATGTTCAATAATTTCGTAGAGGAAACAAAAATACAAGTTGACAACATTGAGCTAGAAATTGCTGATTCATATATTTACCTTGGCCAGCTGATTTCAATGGATGGCAACATTATGAAAGAACTCAACAGACGTATTAAACTTGGCTGGAGTGCATTTGGAAGAAACAGTTTTATCCTGAAGGGGAAATTGCCTTTGTGTCTAAAAAGAAAGGTCTTCAACCAGTGTGTATTGCCAGTCCTCTCTTATGGATCAGAGACATGGAGTCTAACAGTTGGAGCAATACGGAAGTTACAGACAACCCAAAGGAGCATGGAGAGGTGCATGCTTGGAATAACTAGGGGAGATCGAAAAAACAAAACAAACCCACTTGGATGAGACACATCAGCGTAGAGTTTTCAAAATTATTGGGGGGTGAGTACGTATTTTGTACATTTATACATTACAGTATATGTAAAATTGCAATTTATTTCAAATTATTGGGCGGCTTGGGCCCATATAACTCTACACCTATGGTGAGAGAGCAAACTAGAGTAGAGGACATCATTGTTAAAGTAAAAAGGCTGAAATGGAGATGGGCTGGGCATATTGCAAGAAGAACTGACTACAGAAGACCTAGGAAACGTCCTCAAACGAGATGGGTAGATAAAACAAGAAAACAGGTTGGGGTGACATGGAAGCGAATTGCTCAGGATAGACTTGTGTGGAAAGCATTTGGAGAGACCTTCATCCAGCAGTGGATAGATAATGGTTGAATATGATGATGATGGTAAAAAATAGTTATAAGAGAGTGTGTGTGTGTGTTCAGGGTTTTCTAAAACTGCATGAACTTTATGCCTTTTTTAATAATTTTACATGGCAGTTTTAAGTATAGCCCAGATATACATTAATCTCCAGTTAGAAAATACTGTGTAATTCAGTACTTAAAGTACTATATAACTTGTGTCTTTTAACACGTTATTGATAGAACTATTATCCACTGCATGGTCATTTTTTTCCAATGGAGTTAATGAATTTATTACATGATATTTACCCATAGTCAATCTTTTTAAAAAACAATTTTTGATGGTTGTTATCGTATTTAAAACTTTTGTGATCAACTTTACAAGCAAATAATAGATTGCTAATTAAAGTAAGTCTTCATTTTTAGAAACACGGCTAGAAGATTACATAAAAATGTTTCTTGCAAACATTTAATACTTTACCTACCACTTGCATCTATATATATAGCCTATTAATAGGCTTCTGATAGGTTAAGTGACTTTAGTAGGTACATATTCAGACATATCTCATTTTATTGCACTTTGCTTTTCATATATTGCATTTTTCACAAATTGGAAGTTTGTGGAAATCCTACGTTGAGCAAGTAAGGGGGAAGTGACCTTTTAGACATAAAAAAAATATAACCTTTTCTGAATGCCTAAATCTTTATAAATCTAATGAAATTCACCGTGTTAAAAAATTCTGCGTAGTTCAGAAATTAGTGACAAAAATCTGAAGGCGTACACTCAAGAAATTTATAAATAAAAGGGCATTTAAATATCCTTTCCCTGACTCCTTTTTTTCCATTTAGTTATCGCCATTTTGTTTCAATTTTTGACATTTTGTATTATTTAATCTATGCTTCCGAAAAGAAGAAACATTTCCATGCTAAAACGAAGTGGACAACTCAAAGAAACACTTTTATTTGTAGTTGTTTCCCAAGTGCCCTGTTCATTGCTTTGCTTTTTTTTATAGTTAAAACTTTAAACGCGTTTTTTTTAAAATCACGGTTTTGAATATTGTGCACACTATAACTTTAGAATGGTTATAGCTTTATACTTTAAATTTGATCTCATGCAAAATGTCAAGTGCTATGACCTAATATTATAGAAAAAACTTGCATTATCTTTTCACACCAATAAGTAATTCGGTTTAATTATATGTACATCCGGTGAATTTTTTGTACATTAAGTTGTTTCATGAATTGTATTATCTTTTTTAGGTGCAATATTACATATAAGACCTTATGAACATTTTAATAACAAAATAATTATTTTATGTAATTTCATACTTTTGTAAGCTTGTGCACAAATATTGGCTTTTTAGTTTTCAATGACGAGATTATGTTTTATATTTAATTTTTTTTAAAAATGTACATATTTTTAAAATTTTTTACATTAAATTACATAGGCAAGAGACATATGAATGTGTAAAAAATCATTATTGTGTTTGCTGTATTTTATAACCTATAAAGTTTAACAAATCAGCACGAAGTCATCTTAATTTAAGTGTGTAAAGATCATGTCCCGCCTTATCAGTATAAGGTTGTGCTTGATTAAGGCTTGATAAGGATAATTAAAATTTTTTAATTAAGCTATATTCATTTTTTAGACATGACGCCATGGACACTTAGCTAGGCTCCCCACATGCTTGGAATTGTCAGAGAAATTGGAATTATTCTTAAAAGTTAGGGGGAAACCTCAAGATTGAAGACAAAACCTGTTTTGATTTCATGAAACTGTAAAGCAATTTTCTCCAAAACTGAAGTTCAATTCAAAGTTTTGTTTGCCATTAATGAGCAAATTTTCTCCAATGCGAGTGTGAATCCTGCTGAACAGACTACAGTATAGTGTAAACATGACCTTCATATGCATTAGAAAACCGAAGAATTTAGGTGTGCTGCTGTGCCTATGGTTTATATCCACCTTCCTTTGATCTGTGGGGCTGAATTTTAATCCTAGGTGGCCTGGGTGCATACCTGCCAACATGTCAATTTCAAAATTCCTACAATTTTTAAAACGTGCGTGCACATCATTAGGTTGGTTGCTTTTTGGTTTTACGGCTCAAAGACTACAGTGGTCATGCTGCGCCGGGACCTACTGTTTTCCGAGGAATCCGAACCTCTTAAGGCCTAGGGAACCAAACCCCGGACTACAGTGAGCAGTGCGATCTTTATGAGATCTCTGAGTAAGCGTTCTTTTTGCACTGCTGGGAGTCGAACCCGGATTAGCGGCGCACTAGGAGAACGCGTTACAACACTGCGCCATCGCAGGGTGAACATCATTAGACAGCGTGCAAACTACATGCAGTATAACATGTCCAGAAGTGAATGAGGTACCATATTTTTTCCTTATTATGTACAGATAACTAACAAATGTAGACTATATTAACCAAAACATCCAAGTTAAACATCATTATAAAAATCCAAGGTAATTTCCCAAATTAAAATATATTATTTAATTATAGATATTTACATAGGCATAGGGCTATATGGGCCTGTGGGACCCCAGCCCTTCAATGATTTGAAATAAATTACAATTTTACATATATATTGCAATGTATAAATGTTCATAATATGTGCTTAGCATCCACTTTCCCAAATAATATTGAAAACCATGTTGATGTATGCTTACATCTACAAAATTATAATTAGGAAAAAAATACTGTGTTAATTAAATCAAACTTTTTGCATACATATAATTATTTACATGATGTGATAGTGATTTACAATTTATTAGTCAAGTTCGTCTGTCTACGAAGCAAAGGGTAAAGACTTTGGAGTCTGACAAAGCACCTGCAACCCAGAACCAGATATAATTAGTAGAAGCGGAAGTAATATATAAATAATAATAATAAAAAAAGATGATTGATTAGTATAGATATGGAAGGTATAAATTAAGAAAGTAGTGGTGATATCATAATACCCTCTCCAATTGATATACGATGAAATTAATGTAAGTCCAGACTGTACAGTGGAAAAAAATTGTTTTCTTCAGATCTAACCAAATTTCAGGACCATATACATATATGTATAAACTTTTTAACTAACTATTCTTTCTTAAAACTGAAAAAATGACACATAAATGCAAAACATCTTTAGAATTTTTCAATTGTATTTGAAAAATTCCTCAAAAATTAAAAATAGGATGGCGGTTCCGGCGCCCCCACCTGACACAGCCCTGACATGCGGCATTGCAAGTGCCCTCACGTACACTCTCTGATTACTTAATATCGTAATCGTAGCCTCAATAGCAGCCAAGAAAAGGGATGGTGGCTCCGATCCCCACCCGAAAAGGCCCTAACATGCAGCATTTCAAGTGTCCTTACATACAATCTCTGATTACGTAATTGTGGCCTCAATAGCAGCCTAGAAAAAGGATGGGGGGGCCCTTGACAGCTTAGTTGGTGCATTCCAAGTGTCTAATTTGCTGAAATATGTTTCATCAATCAAACAATATCAATCAACGTTTATTGGTGTAGTGATACCAACGCCGATGTTATGGTATGATTAGATGGTGAAACGTTCGAAAGAAAATAAATATTTCTGCGTTCGGTGGGACCTGAACCCACAACCTTCCACTTGCCGGGCGGAGGCTCTACCATCTGAGCTACGAACGACAATATATAATCTCTTTATGAACGCATATATACACACTATTGCCAGTTATTTCACAGAATGGTGTAGTACATGGACTACTATATAAACCAAACTGCAAAGAGACTGCTATTAAATTGAACCAAATGCCCGTTGCAGCATATGTATTTATATAAATCGAACACTACGCAGATTAAATTAAACAACAATATAAATCAACGTTTATTGGCGTAGTGATACCAGCGCCGATGTTATGGCGTGATTAGATGGTGAAACGTTCGAAAGAAAATAAATATTTCTGCCTTTGGTGGGATATGAACCCACGACCTTCTACTTGCCGGGCGGAGGCTTTACCCACTGAGCTAAGAACGAAATTGATATTGTTGTTTAATTTAATCTGCGTAGTGTTCGATTTATATAAATACATATGCTGCAACGGGCATTTCGATCAATTTAATACCAGTCTCTTTGCAATTTGGTTTAAATAGTAGTCCATGTACTACACCATTCTGCGAAATAACTGGCAACAATATATATACGTTCGTAAAGAAATTATATATTGTCCTTCGTAGCTCAGTGGGTAGAGCCTCCGCCCGGCAAGTGGAAGGTCGTGGGTTCAGGTCCCACCGAACGCAGAAATATTTATTTTCTTTCGAACGTTTCACCATCTAATCACGCCATAACATCGGCGCTGGTATCACTACGCCAATAAACGTTGATTGATATTGCTGTTTGATTTAATCTGCATAGTGTTCGATTTATATAAATAAATGTTTCCTCAATTCTTATACCACCCCCTAAGGAAACATTCAGAAGCATGAAAAGTGAAGTCCGTAGGCATGTGCGGTGCACAGTTTTGGAAGGTACAATTCGAGTTTTTAAGTCTAGTCAGTTTCACACCGCCAGCTGGTAGAAACCGTAGGAGCGGTTTGCTGATGTCACGCAGCCAATTCCGATGTTTCTTTGTGTGCATGCGCAGTTTTGTGAGGACGGTGTGAAACCGATTTGTATCTGTATCCTGACATGGATCACAGGAAAATAATGCTTTGTGCATGCCCACAGACTTCATGCCGATACTTCTAAATTTTTCCTTAGTGGGTGGTACAGGAATTGCAGAAACGTTGTAGAAAAAGAATTGCAAATTAATGGTGATGTTTTATCTTGCGGTGGATCCCAATGTCCTACGCATTTTCTTTTTTCTTTTAATGCATGTTACGATGTGACTGAATTCGTAAATGAATTCCATTGAATATGTGCCGTAAGATATTGTCGTAATCTGGTAGGGGCTCTTGCCCCCAGTTTTTTTTAGAAAAGAGGCAAAATCGTATTTATACTACATTTAACTCCTACACCTATGCACAGGAATCGATTTATGGCTTACGATTTCAGCCACATCATAATCGCATGATATATTTTATACTAGCACCCCTTAACAAAAAGCGTGACATTGGGATCCATAGCAGGATAAAACGTCAACACTAATTTACTATTCTTTCTATATTCAGGATTATAGTTGTAACGGATCTGTCGAAGTATGACGTTCCCACAATTTCTATACCAACCCCTAAGGAAAGATTCAGAAGCATCGGCATGCACAAAGCATTGTTTTCCTGTGATCTACGTCAGGATACAGATGAGAATGTGAAACCGGGGAACTGTCCAGACCAAGCAATGAGATGATATCGTAAAACTGCACATGCGCACAAAGAAACATCGGAATTGGCGGTATGATACCGTGAAATCATGATGTATCGCCGATTTGAAAATTACGAAACCAGTGTGACGATGTCAGCTTCACACCGGTTGTGCACGATGTATCGATACATCGCCCAAGCTTAATCATGGGAACGGATTGAGGTCGCAACTCTGTAATGTGTTTTTTGCCCTAAAAAAAAAAAAAAAGGTACAATCTTACTGATTTGTACAATTCACTAAAATTCGTACATTGTACGTACAAGTTGGCAGGTATGTGGCTGTGTTTAATTGTATTATGATTCGGAAGTCATATTAAGCGATCAGTCCCACCCCAGATAAGCCATATGGTGGTATTAGGACAGATAAAATATAATAGAAACAATTGTTTTTGTAAAATGACTTAAATCGAAACATGTGGTTTTTTGGATTCTTCCATTGTAAAATGGCCTAAAAAACCATTTGAAGTGGTTTTAAGAACCTCTGCATTATATTTTTGTTCTAAATAATGCATAAAAATTGAAGAATATTAAAGGCAACAATTTTTATTTCCAACAGATGTGTTTGTGTACTTTGGATAATTGCACCTATGAAAACTGTTTAAATTTCAGCATCTGATACGAGGGCGAATCAGAAAGTCTTTGCCCCTATTTTTTATTAGCCAAAATAAGGTACATACAGGTAATTACAAATATACGTACTATTCTACGTACCTTACACTATTTTTCCACATAGTCCCCACACCGGTTCAGACATTTGTCCCATCGCAGCACTAAATTTGAGATGCCCCTGTGGTAGAATTCGTCCGGCTGACTGTGGAACCACCGTCGGACTGCTGTCTTGGCTTCATCGTTGCACGTGAATCGCTGTCCTGCCAGGAACTTCTTCAGCGGACCGAAAACGTGGAAATCACTAGGGGCGAGGTCCGGACTGTATGGTGGGTGGTCCAGACTCTCCCAGTGAAATGACCGGAGCTTGTCGGCAGTTCTGATTGTCACATGTGGCCTCGCATTGTTGTGGAGGATAACCATGTTGTCCACATTGAGGATCCCTCAGCGCTTTCGCCTGATGGCAGCCCGTAGACGTGACAGTGTGGAACCATAACTGTCGGCATTAATGGTTGCACCTTGTGGCATGAAATCCAGCAGGATCGGTTCAGGGCGATCCCAGAAGACCGTTAACATCACTTTCCCAACAGATGGCACTGAACGGAATTTTTTGTCAGAGGCGAACCCGGATGTTTCCACACCATGCTCTGCTGCTTTGGTTCCGGCATGAAATGCAGTATCTGCGTTTTATCGCCAGTAACATTACTGTCCAGGAAACTTCCACCCTCCTCGGCATACCGTTGTAGATGATTCAGTGAAGCAATCCTTCGCTTGCCTTTTAGCATGTCGTCCAACTGCCTTGGCACCCACCGACATGAAATCTTCCGGAACCCGAAGAACCCGTGAACGATGTCGTAAACACTCCCATAGGAAATGCCAAGCTCCCGGGAAATGTCCTTGAGGTGCACACGCTGATCCGCTTTCACTATTGCATTCACGTGGGAAATGTTGTCGTCAGTCATCGATGAACGCGGCCTCTCCGAACGCTCATTGTCATGCAAGTCTTCACGGCCTTTTGCGAACTCACACCACCACCATCTCACACTTCTCAAAGCGAGACACTTTTCCCCATACGTGAGCTGCATTTCCCTGTGGATTTCGATGGGCGTTCGTTCCTTGCTCCATAGAAAACGAATCACGCTTCGTTGCTCGTACACCGTGGACGTGTGAAGCACAACCGCCATCTTCAACAATTGACAACAACGCCGTGCCGCGGACCTACCGCAAATAAAGCCGATCCGGTACAAGAAAGATCCACCGCTGGGAATGGATATGTTGACTTCGCATTTACAGCCGTAATTTGACTAAAAAAAACAGGGGTAAAGAATTTCTGGTTCGCCCTCGTACATATACAGAGCTGTGTTTCATTGAAAATGATACGACAGAATTTAGCTAATTCTTCCTTTTCACTACTTTTATGCAATGACAGTAAAACATGCAATAAGAAAAGAAAGTAACATGTAATGGAACACATTTGGTAAAATTTTGCTTTATAAAGTAGCATTACATACTCTACTGAAGAGACAATCATTTGTCATTCTAAAAACAAAATAAATATATATATATAGCTTAAATATAAAAATATATCTATCCAACATAAAACTCTATAAGATAATAAAACAGCACAGTCAAAGGTTGATTAGAATTTTGGTAGTGTGATATTAAGGTATCGTTCAGCTCTTTTGGACGCTCGTTCCCACAACTGGGAAAACCAGTTGGCTTTCCGATGAACTGGACTAGCTTGTTCATAAAATATCTGCTTTTCTTTTGTATTGTAAGCACACAAACTTAGCTTGCGATCTCTGCAAAATAAAATATAGATTACAAAACTTTATATCAAATTATAATCTTATTGCTCTTACAACAACCTCAAACGGTACCTTATGCATGGATCATTTACAATGGCCCACATACCAATTATACAATTTCTTTATACCTATTTCTAAAACTTAATCATGCATTTATATTTTGCTTAACAAACTACTTAAACCTTATGCAGATGAATATTTTGAGTATTCATTATAAAACAATTTAACCATAAATTTTATTTTTAATTACTGGAAGCTGTACAAATAAGAACATTACCAACTCAGTATGTATGAAAATCATCACCTTAAAATTCACTAGTAACAGTACAATAAGCATTCTATTGAAAATTACTGCATAAAATTCAATCGCAGATTAACAGGGTTTCCACTCACATTAGAAAAAAAAATCCCCGACTTTTCTGACCATATTCCATGACCAATCGCAAACAAAACTTCCAACTGAACATCAATTGCGGAGAAAAATGGCTTCACATTCATGGAAGATTTAGCTGTTCGAAGCAGAAGTTCGGAAGGTTTTAACTGACTTTTCCAGGTTTAACCAAAAAAATCTCACTTTTTACGAGTTTTACAGGCGATTTCAAATTCCATAAATGTTCCAGGTGTGTGGGAACCCTGGATTAGGTAAAAATAAAGGAGAAAGTTTGGGTTATACTGTTTCCAATGTGTAATTTTAAGTTGTATTCTAGGCATTTTTCATAGTGGCTTGCTTTGGAATTTCATTTTATGTTTTGTTAAAAATTCAAACAAAGTATGCCTGAGTGTTTAGTTAATCACCTATATCCCCTTTTAAAAGGATGCTTTCGTTTATTAGATTTTAAATATTCCAAACTTATAGTTCACTGTACGAGGTGTGATCAAAAAGTATCCAGACTAGTTCTGTAAGTCTGGAACTGTGCGTTATAGAAGGAAGCAATTTTTCAGAGATTGGCCTTGCTACCTTCTACGCATGTGCCATAAGTTACTCCTCTCCCTACTCTTGTTTTTTTCACAGCTGTTCTTTGTTCTTAAGCGTTTGAATCCGTTCGTCGCACTTATGATGTTGGAAAAATTTATCAAAGAATTCATATTCGATTTTGCATAAAACTTGATGAAACTTGCAATGACACATACCTAAAGTTACAAAAAGCCCATGAAAAGGATTGCATGAGTCATGCAAAAATTTATGAGTGGTATAAACGCAGACATTTCATATTGTCCTATTAGCAAATTACCCTATATTTTAATCATTTTATAAAGTTATAATTTGTGTTTTCTTATGTATTATTTTGATAAACTGTAGATATAATATAGTTTTGCGCCTTCTTCCTAGCAAATGTTACAGTGACCATGGCGTAGACTTACGAAGTTTCGGACTGTTGGGGAAAACATTTAAGTTCTGTGTAAGCTGCTTGTCTTTTAAAGAAAATTAAAGGTTTTACATATTGTGACTGCCTTCATAATGTAGGATTATTTGTGTCTCAAAATAAAATATTATATTACCATTTTTACATAATGATAAATCTTTCTTTAAACTGTTTCAGGTAGGTTAGCAGCAGGTCACAGTCATGATAATGCCTCTATGAACTCGGTTCAGTAACAATTGGCTAGGTCAGATGGATGATAAATGGACATATCATGAGTTTCTGGTATGAAGCATGTAAGTCTTCAATATATAAAGCTGATTGTAAACAATGTAGTAAAGGTTTTTCTCGCAGTAATCAAGGTATCCAGTAGCTATGTTAACATGCTAGTGAACTTAGACATAAGTAAAAAACTCAATTAGCTTCTCATAAACAAACGATGATTCAAGTGACACCAAGCACTACGCTATCAGTAACATCATTACTCAGCTCGGCTTTAATTCCAACACTACTGCCAACAAACTACTGTGGTTTACTCTCTCTGCAAACTGAGAAATCTCCAAAAGTAGTCCTTCATTGTACTTCAGAAAAAGAAACTTCACAGAACTTATGTGGGCAATGAAGGTAGTTGAATCATGGTACAGCTATTCATCCTGTGATGGTGTCAAAGGTTGGCTGGTGGTTGTCTTCCAAATTCCGTTCCTAACAATTTCATAATGAGTTAATCCAAGGTTTCATATTTAGTATCCGAAGGCCTAGGGCCCTATTTTCATAAAGTGCTTGCGAAAGATGTAAAAGTTTCAAAAACTAAGTATACAATGTAGTATGATGAAACTACAAACAAACGAATCGCAAAACGACTAGACATTAAAGTTCGTTATTGGTTGAATTCTGCTGATGAAGTCAGTGTAAACTACTTGCAAGCATATTCAATGAGTCATGCAACTGGGAAACAGATCTTAGATAAACTTCTTTCTTCAGTTTTGAGTAATGGTTTACCATTGTCTAAACCCTTGATGTTGGGCAGTGATGAACCAAACATAAGTAAAACAGTATGGAATATAGTTAATGAAAAGGTTATGGAAACTGAAAGACTTGGTGGCATTAGGCTTGTAAATGTAGGCACTTGTAATTTACATGTGGTTAATAATAAGTTTACATTTGGAAAGGGGCTGGTTACTTGCTTTAACAACATTTCACAGCTTGTTATTGATGTTTATCACTGGTTTAAGCTGTCGGCTGTATGGAAAGAAGAATTTTTGTCTGTTCAAGAGGAGTTTGGCCTGTAATATGTCTTTTTCAAACACGTTGAGTGCAGGTGGCTTTATGCTACTACCTGCCATTGAGAGGATTGATAAACAATGGAAAACACTCTGTCATTACATCATTACCGAAGGCTGATCCATCCATCACAAACAATATGTGGTACAAGAGAATTAGGAATTAGCTTTCCAGAATAGAAACCCCAGCAAAATTACAGTTCTTGAAGTCAGTTGCAATATGTTTCAATGAATTCTTCCAGAGGGAAGAGCCAATGAATTATCTCTTTCATAAGAGGTTGTTTTTGTAAAAGAACTGTACATGAGATTTATGAAGAATGAACTGATCTAGACCTGAAAGACTATTTCAGTTCTCAAAACACTAAACATTGACAACACAGATATACACCAAGAGAATAAATCCATGGAGATAGGGAAGACGAGTCGACTTGCCATCTCAGCATTACCTACTGAGAAGCAGACAATTTTATTCTTAAGCACGAGAAAGTTCTACAGAACTTCATCAGAATACCTGCTGGAGAAGTTGCCTTTGGATAATAGAATTTTTAAGAATTGTTGAGCTATATAACCACAAATGTGCCATACAGTATGAACCATTCAATCCATTAAAACTCTGACTACAGAACTTTCTGTTGAAGTCAACACCGATACATTAGGAGATGAATTAAGAATGTACCAAAGTGAAACAGTTCATGAGAAGTGGTGCAAGGGTAGGATTGACCATTATTGGAGAATGTTTTTCCTCTATGAAGAATGAATTGGGGCAGCTCAAATATCAATCTCGCACAAAGGTGATAAAGGCTGCATTAGTTCCGTCACACGGAACTGCTAATGTAGAATGTGGCTTCTTTGAACGTGGAGGAAGCAGCAGAAGTAACAGAATCCAGCTTACAAAAGCCTCAATAAGCAGAACACTTGCAGTAAGAGATAGGCTTAAATTTTATAATGGAAAATCCCACCTCGTTTCAATGACAAGGGAACTAATAAATATGGGGCAATCTGCCCATGCACATTATATGCAGAGGTTTGAGAAGAAACAAAAACAAGAGGAAGATAAAAAGACAGATGAGGTACTTAGAGAAGAGGAGAAAGAATGCGAAGATCAAGTAAAGAAGTTAATAAAAATAAAGAAGAGTCTAGAGCAGGAGGAGGAGAAAAGATATGCAGAAAAGGAGTTAGAACATGCAACTGACATGGAAACTGGCAACTCCCTTCTTAGGGAAGGGAATGGGAAGATAAAACAGGCTTTAAAGAAAAAAAGATTTTCCCTAAGTTGCTCTTGCACAAGCAATGATCGAAGCTGCATAACAGAAAATTGCATAGTCTCAGAAAGGAAGAGAAGATATAAGAAAAAAGCAGCAGGGCATTGAAAAGCATAAACAAAGTGTAATAAATGATTTCTTGAATAATCCTAATGCAAAGAAACCAAAATGAAACAGATATTGAAAATAAAAAAGAAATGAAAGAGACATTGTCAATGTAGTAGAATACCCCATACATTTAGTAATACGTGAAAGAAAGGTATAAACTTACTGGTGTTGCAATGGTGGAAATATTAAACGTATTTTTTGTGAAGTATTTTTGTTTCATCTATAATTCCTTACAAAGGCTTAAATTTATCATATATTTTAATCCTATAATTTTTGAAAAAATCCTACATTTTTATTTGGCAAATTGGCTGGGATATATGTAAACATTTTAAAGATGGTCCTGAAAGTGTTCAGAGTGATGAACATCCTGGGAGACACTCAACCAGAAAAAGTGAAAACATCTTGCCCTGCGGTGGCGAGGTATGGTAACGCATTGACTTAATGCGCCTTTTATCCGGGTTCGACTCCAAACAGTGCAAAGAACGCTTACTCAGAGATCTCATAAAGATCGCACTGCTCACTGTAGTCCTGGGTTTGGTTCCCTAGGCCTTAAGAGGTTTGGATTCCTTGGAAAATTGTAGGTTCCAGCGCAGCATGACCATTATAGTCCCTGATTCATAAAACCACAAACAAACCAAAACATCAATCTTGTGAACACATCTGTGTGAGAAAATTGCTAAATCAGCATTTGTGAGTTATCTCAAGACCATAACGTTAGTTTTGGTCCAGTTGAGTTGATTCTTACAGACAATTTGAGTATAAGACACGTCTTGGCCAAATTTGTGCCAAAACTGCTTTCAGATGACCAAAAACTGTTGACCTTCTTGAGTGCAACAAAAAGGATGACAATTGTTTAAAAATTATCATGACTGATGACGAATCGTGGGTTTATGGGTATAACTCCAAAACTAAAGCCCAGTCTTCACAGAGAAAGACCCCTGACTTTCCCCGACCCAAAAAAACATAACAGAGACTCAGCAATGTCAAGACAATGCTGACGTTCTTTTCTTCGATAATGTGGGAATTTTACATTATGAATGTGCCCCAGCAGGCCATATAATCAACAAAGAGTATTATTATGAAGTCTTGCGGCATCTGAGAAAAGCAGTGCATCATAAAAGGCCTGTATTGCACAAGAGTGGTAAGTGGAGGTTGCACCATGACAATGTACCTTCCCATGCATCGCAACTTGTGCAGAGGTTTTTCGCTAAGCACCACTACACAGGCCCAACAGCCACCCTATTCACCAGATCTTGCTCTCTGTGACTTTTTTCTCTCCTGAAAATCAAATTTTTTTTTTTTTTAATAAATCCAGTTCAGATACTTTTTGATCACCCCTTGTACAGCATGCATAACAATTAGTGAGTCAGTATAGAAGCAACCATTTAGCCTTGTTTTTCGTACGTAAATTTTTTGAAGCATGGTGGACTGATTTCATGGTTTCTATGTTTACCCTACATTTGAGACAGCTCAATTACTTTTTGTGAGGATATCAGAAAGACATTTTTTATATGGCCTTTGTGACCTCTCTTGATGACCTAAAGATAAGAATTGTTGCTATGAAATAAATTTACACCGAAAATGATGGAAAAAATTTTGGGGGTAAATTTTACTTGACACAAAAGACACACATGTTGAAGTTGTTTATCATTCTGCAGTATCAGTACTATAAGTAATAAAACTTTTTAAGTCACACCTTCATATATTTTCTATGAACAGTTTTATTTTGTTATTTCTAGTTGGAAAATTTTAGGCAATGAAAATCATGGCAATAATATAGAATGACTCTGCATTTTTTTTTTTTTAATTCAAACACATCTCTTATGGATACTTACACAATATTCATGGAGTATAATAATGGATCGGAATAAAAGTCTTCATGAAGAGAAGATTTGACATTGTCAAAATATGTATCATTGCCAAATGGTAACTTACCTGAAAAGAGCGAGTTTATTAAAAGGTTTTTTCCCACAGAACTATGAAATTTATAATTTATTAAATATTACAGTATTACCCTCTCAACAGACACCCTGTTTTTATGGTCAGATAAAAATTCCCCAGCAGAAACTGATTTACAATAATATATTTCGAACACCTACTTAGCGGTCATCCTCAAATATGGATGCAGACACTGTTTTCATGATTCATTCCATTAGACTAGAGCCCCTGTATAAACAGCACAAAATGAATTTGAACTTTGGCCTTTACTAGAGGGGGGTTTCTTATAACAGGAACCTAGCAATAGACAGGTTAAGGGGTAAGGGCAATTTCCCCTTCCATTAACGAAGGGTGGCAATGGACTAGGACTCGCTGAGTCAAATGACTGACGTTTAATAAAGATTTTGATAATAAATAAATCATATAGTAATGGACTACACAGAATTAATAAAAAATACAAGTACAAAACTCCTGGAGTTCAAATTTATTGTTATCATTTATTCAACAACAATACAGGCCGTGTAAAACTAAAGGCATTTTCCTGTAAGCCTAACAACGGAAAAGCGGTGGATTTAATCTTGCAAAAAATGCACTTTGAAGGAAGACGACTAGTGAGTGAAATCCACCAAACCGTTATTGATCAATTTTTTCCAATGTAAATACATTTTAATATTTAACGTTTTGTTGTAAATTTACTTGTTATATTCAACAAATGCTTATGTTCGTTATTTTAAACTTGTCTTATGTGCTCAAAAATACATAAGTTTCGAAATGAATTATTTAAATGATTGAAATGGAACATTCCAGCTACTTCAGAATGATCTCCCTCCCAACATTTGTTACAGAGAAATTTCTCTGTCTGGTGAGTGCTGCTAATGAGAGGTTTCACTGCATTTTATAATCAATAATTGACAAAAAAGAATTAATACATTTTACTGTAAAATGGCACAAAGTGGGAGGGAACCATGTTTTGTAACCAAAAAAGTAGTCAATAAAACTACCCATCAAACTAACGAATTTTCATGCTCTGTCTTTATGGCTTATGCCAGACATTCATTTGATTAACAAGAGATGGAAAGAAAAACAGGTTGTAGGTTGACTGCAAATCAGCAACCTCCATATTTTTTCCTTCAACACTTTCGATCATCTTCCCAGCTCTTGTTTAGTCAAATAGAGCTTTGGTTTCATGAAGACTTTAATGGCGCATATTAAAATGTAAAAAACAGTTTTTGAGTATGCATTGTGTGAAAATATTAACAGTTTATTCAATTACTCAAAGAAAGCATCGCCATCCAGCCCAGGAATGAGCTGCTATTAATATGCTGGTTCACAGAGCATCTGCTCTATAAAGTGAACTTTTTTTCTTCACCTTGGTCCTAAAAATGGTTGTACATATGGTTGTAGCTCTGCGCCCCTCCATTGTAAGCTTGTAACTCCCTTATGAGCTTTCTGCATACACCTACAGATGAATGTGTTATAACAATGGCAGTGGACCTACATTTTTTTAGAAATCCAAACCTCCTACAAGGTGCCTACTCACATTCTGTTTCAAACTTCCCTGACTTTTCCAGGTTACCAGACCAAATCTTAATCGATTTCCAGTCGCTAATTACAGTAAACAACACACAACACATTAAAATTTGCCCAATCAAAGCAAGTTTCAAGGCCATGAAATCGATTAACGCAAACCCCAACGCCATTTGTAACTCAATTACAGTGAATTTACAAATTCAAAAGCTGTATTAAAAAGTGTATTTCTTTACACTAAAAACTTGCATTAATTAAATATTTACAGCAACATTTCCATTTGGCCCTTTTTGAGTTCATTATAAAAGAGTTTAACTATATAATCGCAAAGCTGATGCTTCATCTTCTATTCCATTTAAAATGTGTATGACTATATATAAGGGAAAGGAGAATAATATGATGAAAATCTATTACAGATTAGATGACTTAGCTAAAAACACTTTTTTTTCCAAGTTTTAGTTATATATTTGGCAAACATTTTCTTCTGAAAAATATATAGGCTTAATAATTTTATATAAATTATATTAGTTTTGGTGCAAAATGGTAATTTTTGGAAGAAGTTTAGTCAAAAGTACAAGTTTTTCAAATTTTTCAGTATGCAATGTGGTATGAAAAGCACAGTTCAGGAAAATTATTTTAATAAGTTATTTATTATAACAATGAATTTCAAATTTCCCTGACTTTTACAGTCAGAAAAAAAGAACTCCTCTAACTTTTCCAAGTTTCCCATGTTTTCCAGATTCATAGACACTCTGTCTTAACATCTAGGGAACTAACTCTCGGACTTCAGTGAGCACTTAAGTCAGTAAGCGTTTTCTTTAGCATCTTTAGGAGTTGAACTTGTATTAATGGCAGGCTAGGTGAATGTATTATCAGTGCACCATCATTGGGTCATGATCATTATTATTCAAATATGTTCGTGTTTTCTTTGCAAGTTTGTTTCCAGGATTATAAATTCTTACATCCCAAGTCTACCCAGGCCATACGAACGAGTTTGAAAAATTAACATAACTTCAGGACAGGGATTAATCTGTCACTAGCTTTTTCACCAAAAGGTGAGGTTAATCAAAATTCAGTTAGAAAAACTGATGGGCAATTTGCCGAAAAGTTCTAAATAAAATTGGAAAGGTGATGTAAATTCGTAATAGACTCCACGTTACCAATGTGAGACATTTGATGCATATCAATTAGTTGGTCAGAGAGGAAGGAATTTGATTTTAAGGCTGCATATCATGCATGGTGTACGCACCAGCAATAAAAAAATTCAGTCAAAGTATGAAAGTAATTAAATGACATTGCACAGAGTTCACTGTTTCTAACCAAAATTTCTCATCAACTTGAAAACAGTTTTTCTAATTCTGCTACAACTTTTCAAATTCGGCTAGAACTTTTTGGTGTAAATTAGTTGAAAAAGTTACAAAAATTCCTTTAGCAGCTTACTCCCAGCTTCAAACCATAATACATTTGCATACAACTAAGCTCACTACACTTCAAGCTTGTTACATGACAGTAAAAGATGCAGTTTCTATTTCATGGGAATTGAATTTACAGTTATACTGTGCTAATCAGCATATATTCTGAGTAAATAGGGGCTAATTGATTAAATTTTATGGCACCAGGACAGCTACAATCACACTAATAAATAAGTAAAGGGAAAACGGGCAAAACCAGAAAATGTGAAATGGTTAGAAGAGTACATGTCACGTCCCTGCCATATAAAGTGAGGTGGATGAAGAGGTAAAGTACGTCGAAGGCAGGCCCATGTGTAAGATTTCAAAATGGAGTAGAGAGGGTGGCAAAAAAAAAAGAGGGACTTTGTTAAAAGCAAAATTTTCACTCATAACAAAGTTCATTTCAGAGCTAATATTTTTCGAAAAGGAAGATTAACTCCCAACTACCCCCTTTATGGGGAGACCTCGGAGAGAAGAGAGTAATAAATTGGAAGACAAATGATTTGCAGGGAAAAAACAAACACATCTGACCAGAATGGCAGACAGAAGTAGGCCTCTGAGAATTAAACCCACCATGAGTTCAAAAGCTCTGATCAGAGCCACTGGGTTATTCATTCAAGGAAAAGTAAAGCGAAAGTAAGATGTGTGTGTATTAAGGCTGCTTTGCATAATTTTTTGCTTCAGGTCAAACAGCCTTTCATGTAGAACATCACACTAGTATCGAATCCTCATAATCTGTTTAGTAACAATGAAGCCTCATACCAGTTTCCCCACATCTTTCTTCTTATAACATGCCAGAACTGATGCGTATTGGGCTGGCCCTCAGTTTTCACACTGCACCTTAAACCATAACGATCCTTCATTTCTATTGTTTACACCCCTGATGTAAACAGTAGAAAAGCCTGCAACCTCTTGAATGAATCCAAATTTTGCAGAAAAAATCCTTTTATTTATATTAATATATGTTTTTTACTAATCTTATAATGAACATACTTAAAATACAGAAAAGTAAAAGAAGATTCAATAAAATGATAATCTTTTTACAAAAAGGATTTTTTTTTTCTTAATAAAATTCTTTTATGTTTATTAATTTTTTTTTATTTCTTTCTGTTACAACCTTAAAATGAACATACTTGAAATAAAAAAAAAGCAAAAGATTCCATAAAATAATCCTTGTTAATTGACCCACATATTTAAAAAAATTGTGGCATCCTTAAATTACTAAATTATGGCTAACTTAATGCAGCCTTTCAATGTGAAATGCCCCCCCCCCCTCGGTTTACACAGTCAACTGGCAGGAAGTGCTATCTGTGGTTTAAACTGACAGTAAAAATATTTGTGCAAATGGTGCCTTATTTATGGCTATGTTTATATAATTAAATTTTCACTGCGCACAACTTTAAGGTCATGACCTGGAAAAAAAAAAGGGATTTTTTTGTCAGTTAACGTTTTCATAATTTTTCTATGCTGAAAAAATTCCTCATTTTCATGTCAAATTTATAATGTAGGTAGGGTTGTGTAATAATGAATGATACAAGTGTCATCGCAACTTACCATATAGTACTTTTGACTGGTATTTATAGGTGTATATGCTGAAGTCACTTTTGTCTTCCTGGAGACTAGATTTACAACTGGCTTTACTTTGTGCCTCATAGGTAATGCTAGGAAGAAACGAAAATCCACAATGCCACTGAAAAAAAAAAAAAAAAGAAAACGAAAGAGAAATTATCAAATGTATGTTTTTGAAAATTTTCAGAATCAAAATAACATGTTACATCATGAAGAATAAAGGTGCACATCTAAATTTATTTTAAAACATGCTTACTCTACAAGCATCAAATGTCATAATGACTGTATTATATTTTTATGGCATTATTATTAAAATAATGGAAAAGCAAGAAATGCACATAGGGACCATTCACAAAGGACGTCCTTGTTTAAAGGGAGGGGGCAGGCCCAAGCAGGATAGAGCGAAAGAAGATTGTTTCATTAAGGACCGTCCATGCTTTAATTTTTTTCTTGTAAAACTGATGGAAAAGAAATACAATTTTTTTTTTACGTAATCAACCCCCCCCCCCACATAGGTGCCAACTTCTAGAAGTGAAAAATCTGTAGTCAATCACGCACGCGTGGGCAGGCCACCATTTTTTAATTAAACAAAATCATACATAATTTATGAAAAAAGGGCACAATGAGGAAATTAAGTATTTATTAAATTAATAATAATAGAGGATTAAACTGTATCAAACGCAATATTAATTCTTAGAATTTACAAATGCTGTAGTGCAAGATTTTGCATATTTCTAATTTTCTTCACTTGACTGAAGACTCTCTCGCATGCTGCATTACTGTGAGGGATCGTAAGTATTGACAGCATAACCTGAGAAAGTCGTTTAAATTTTAATTCCCACATATCTTTTCCTTTTTACCTATGGTCACCCATTACTCACAGTTTGTGGAACTTTAAAAGCCTGGAACTCACTGAATTCTGTTTGTAAAGCATCAACAGCTTCATCTTCTGTATTATTGAACAAAAGAACAGGAAATTTTTCTGTAAAATATTTTAAGCTGGAAAATGATGCATTTTCAAAATTCGATATTTGTGTAACCTCTGCATGATGTAACACTTCTAACTCAAAAGGAAATTTATTGTGCATGTAGTCACATGCTGCTATGAAATAGCTTCTGACGTTTTCATAAAATTCATTTTTATCATGGATGTTAAAATCTTGGATTACTTTCAGTGTTCCATTTCCAATTAAGATATCAACATCATCTTTTTGATTACTCCTCTCATGATAGTGGACTTTCAAAATATCACTACATAATTTTATGATGTTTGATTTTACAAATTTCACTAGCATTTCTCTGTACAATTTTAAGAGAAGAGATTTTAGCATATGAATATGTGGTTCCGCAGACTGAAGTTGAGCATTTGCTTTTTTAAATACAGGCACAGTATAAGATAAAAATAAACAGAAAGCCTTATTGATATCTTCCGACAGAAAATAAAACAACCTTTCTTCACGAGACATGGAGTTTTCAGTTTTTTGTTTCTTAGAAATATCCACATAATTTTGAGCTTTCCTTTTTAATTTCTGCGATGCTTTTTTGCTGTTACGTTCTTTCACTTTATCTGCATTTTCAACCAAAACTTTGATAGAGGGAATAGTAAAGAAAGAAAGTGGGGTGATTTGATTCCTTTTCATGGCCTCTTCCTTAAAAAAACTGATCAAAGGTTGCCACTGCTGGATTATACGCTCTAAGCACTTTCCAACAGACAACCAACGAGTGCTAACGTGTTTTAGTACCTTTTTTATATCAGTCTCATGAAATTCTTGAAGAATTTTCAACCTATCTTTTCTTTTCGAACTCTTTTGTAAGTAATAGTAAATGTCTACCAAAATTTCATCGATTTTAAATGGCAAACATGCAGCACTCTTTTCAGCTGCTAAGTTAATAAGGTGGCAGGAACAGCCCATAATTTCAATATTTTGGTGATGATTCTTTAACACTGCTGCTACACCTGCTTTTTTTCCTATCATAACAGGTGCATTATCACAGCTAAAGGCAACACAATTAGAAATTGGAAAGTTTTCAGATTGTAAAGCACTTACCAGAAGATTTCCAATATTTAACCCAGTAGCATCTTCTTTCAAAGTTGGCACAGATAAAAGACAATTCACAATTTTTTCACATAAAGTATCGAAGAAAGTTTCCACTATTGGATACAGCTTTGAATCAACATCGTTGCTTCCATCAGTTGCAATTGAAAATGGATAGCACCTTAAATTTTCAACAAGTGATGAGGATTCCTTTGCAGACATTTCTTTCATAATTGCAGAAGTTTTGGTCTTTGCAGATCCATATTGTTTTGCAATACTGCTGTCAGGAAACGTTTTCCGAAAGAGCATCCCCGTGTGATCGCTGCAATTCATTGGCAAATTATGTTCGATCAAAAACGATGTAAATAAACATTCAGCTTTAATCATGGAGGTATCGTTAAATGCAAAAAATGAAGGCTTGATACTATGATTAGACTCTACAGCCTTGAACACCTCCTTATGTTCAACGGTCTCAGAATGCAAAGTAATATCGCGTTTACCACCGTGAGTAATGCTTATGTCTTTACTGTAACACATGCAGAAAGCATATTTTGGCCCCAGTCTTGATTTTTGAATAAAATTAAATATCTTCATATATTTGGCTTTAAACGTTTGGTAGTACC
The DNA here is from genome assembly GCA_006491805.2 of Dysdera silvatica. Lineage (NCBI taxonomy): Eukaryota > Metazoa > Arthropoda > Arachnida > Araneae > Dysderidae > Dysdera > Dysdera silvatica. The sequence continues at coordinate 175,224,338 of QLNU02014802.1, read as the reverse complement.
TTTTATTAACGGTCGACATCGTTAACGTTGTTTTCAAAAACACCTAAAAACAAAACTTTCTTTCCGGAGCAAAGAAATACCAGATATGTCTAACACATGGCTTCCCTATAAAGAGTCACGTGCTTGACCAAAACCTTATGGATGTAGCACATTCTTTCTTGCCTTCCCCAACAACTACAAATACAGATGCATGATTTCGTTGTGCAGGGGCATCACTCTACGTCATAGCTGGAGCTAAAATTCCACGTCACGCCACGCATGCGCCATCAACGGCAGACGAATTTTTCTGGTGTTCTTACCGATATTTGCATTTATTTATGCATATTTATTATTAAATACACACATATGCACAATTTAAAAAAAAAAAAAAAAAGAATCAGTATTTTAAAAAACACTGGGGATTTTAGACGAAATCTCCGAAAATCGGACGAAATCGTTTTCCGACCGGAAGACCGATAAAAAATCGGAAAGATTAGCACCTATGCCCCACCCCAACACCATTTCAATTTTTTCTTATAAATCTGATGGAAAATACACTTTTTTTGCAAACGTAAATTGCATGACAATTTAAAGCACTTATTGTGATTGCAGAAAAAAGGTTTTTTGATAAGTACAGAAGATGGATACCACTCATTTTTTTTATGACTTTTTTTGATCATTTTGTGGAACATACATAGGAAGCTAAAGAAGCTGAGTGACCTTACCTGATTCCCATCAGACAGACGCCTGGGGATAATCAGTTGGATTGTCTAATTGGGTGGCCGTGGGCATTGGAGTCCGGAGGGTGGGTGAAAGGGGCACTTAGCCTCCTTCTAACCCATGGATTTCTGCAGGTTTTACTGTGTTTTTGCTCCCTCCTTGAAACTGCAGGCACTAATGAGTAGTGAGAACGCTTTGTCTTGAAAAGAAATTTCTTTATTGCTTAAGTCAGAGGTCTTCAACCTACGGCCCACTTGCAGCCCACCGGCTCATGAAAAAACGAAAATTGTTTCACACAATAACACCCCTTGCCCTCTGAGTCTTAAATCTACGTATTTTAGTATGTGCACATTTTGTAATAAATATCTTGAAACGTTAAAGAACTAATATAAAATAACATACAGTCTCATCTCAATCCAGTTTTACTTTAGTTTTCTGGCGTGTATGGGTATTATGGGCAGTGTTATCGATTTGCAGTGCAACAGTGATTTAGAAAAAATTCAACTTAACACAGTCCGGCATTATTTGCACCATCATTGACCAAATGCCGGCATTTTTTTTACACTATTTGTAGAAACGATATGCTCTATATAAAAACAACCTAACTTTTAAAAAACCATATATTTTTTAGTGAAATTTTGGGAAATGAAATAAAATGAATTTGTATTTATATATACACACCTTTATTTTTAATTTTTTTCTTTCTGAAGTTAAATAAAAATTAAATCCACAAAAAAAAGTTGAAATTAATTACTGAAAACATAAAGTTTATAGTCTCATTATTTTATTAGACACAGCAAATTATTTTAGAAACTTTAATTTTATCAATAATTAATAGTTCTTCAACGAATGGTACTGTTCGAAACATGTTCCAGTATATATGTAGTTTTATAGCAGGCACTCCTTCAAAAGGTTCCAAACGGGTTCTATGTCAGTATCAGACCACAAGTCATTTTCAGAATCATTATCATTTTCAGAATCATTATCATTTTCAGAGTCACTATATTGTAAAGGATTTAAACGTGGGCGTTTTCTTGTCACAACAATATCACTATCATCACTATCAAAATTAGATTTTAAAAGATCTTCAATGTTATCATTAGATTCACAATCAGGTAAATTATCTGCACATATTTCTTTTTCGTTCTCCATTTTAGATTTACTTTATTATTTGATTTTGATAAAAATAGGTTAAGAAAATTAACAGTAATATCCCTGAAATTTCTTGGATATCCGAACACCCAAGCGCTTAAACTTTGAACAAAATTCTTCTGTACACAGTTCCGACTAACGCGTTTTTAAATTATTTTTTTTTGCGTTTGCACCATTATACGACGTAATTGAAGATGAAATCAGTTTTTTCATAGAATTAGCTCTGTTTGGTAAAAATTTCGTTTTAATTTATTCGGATTTAAAAAAAACCAAGAATCAATTATTTAGTGCAATATACAAATGACGAATTTTCGTCATTTGGCTATTGGTGATTGACTGTGAAATAGCCTTGGTACATGCTGAAGGATATGTTAAGACCGTTGAATTTCATTTCATCGTTGATAAGTATATTTAACCATCAACTTCATGTCTGAAAATGATGTCAATATAGGAGTACTTAAATCTGCTGCATAGGCATATGCAGGCAATTCATAATGGGGGTTATAGACTAAAACTCCATATATATACATACAAAATTTCATGCATAAAGGGAGTTACAACCCCTATCAACCCTAGAGTTTCTGCAAACAGCTCTTTTCAAGAGTGAGGTTAATAAAATCAAAGATGGATCCAGGGGCACAACCTGTGCCTCCACCCCTGGATCTGCCTTTGTTTAGTTTTCATACTGGTACAGTAGTGTGACCCATGAACTAACAAGAATGAGCAAAATTGGCCCTTGGACTGAAAAAGGTTGAAGACCCCTGGCTTAAGTGGTGTGGGTCAGTTACATTTGCCCATTGATAGATGTAACACACCTACATTCTGAAAACAATAGTATAAGATGTCGAATATAAAGAAAAAAATATTTTTTTTAATAATTTGAAATGTTAGACAAATTTCTTGGAATTTTGAGGAACGTGTGTAGGGTTGGGGGTAGTCATCTGTTGGACGTCAGCCACAGGGGAGATGGTTGAATGAAATCAGACGAGTGGGGGATTAAAAGTGCCAAAATCATGGAAATGTCCTTTGTGAATGGTCCCTAAAAGCATGTTTCAGTAATCTTGACCATCATCTTTGCACTGAGTTCAATTCCCAATAAGCAGGGTTTGTTTTAGGTATCAAGGTTCGAAGCTTAAGCTAAGCCCTGGACTCCATCCCAGATAATCCATAGTACAGTTTTGGAATGTAAAATATATAAACCATGTAAACAAGAAACATATGATTAAGAACAATGTTATTGACACTGACAGAGCACAAAGAGAAATAAACATCAGTAATTTCATTACTCCAGTGATTTAAAATAGTAATGCAACAAAGATGTATATTTTGAGGAATGGAAAGATATTATATGCTCATTTCTGATCCTTCTATAACAGATACAGCAGAATTTAAATTACTCAGATTGACTTATGGGTACAATTAGCACTATATTTTATTAGGTACACGTTTATCAATTGTTGAGAGAAATACTAAAATAATCCTACCAAATAAACAAGGACATTAACTGGTGGAATAGCAGATAGTAGAAGTATCAGGAGGCAATCACCACACCTCTGTTCATAAAGCATGCATCCTTGACGCAGTTCTTCATCAGGAAGGGGATTGTGATAGTGGCGGACGATTTCTGAATGAGATGTTTTGGAAAATGGCGAAGAAAAGAAATTCGTCCAACAGGTAGAGTCTGTTTTCTGGGACTTGGAATTGCCAATACCATCGGTTTCTTGACTAGATGATGAGTTGGGCTTTGAATTTCTATGAATCAATACCTTTCTGCGTTTTTGGTTATCTGTAGATTTTGAATATTTTTTCCTTGAGAACTTTGGACGGAAAAAATGTGGCAAATGGTGCTGCTGACTATAGAAACACATAACATCCATTTCAGAGTTCCACCGTTTCAGCGCAGAAAGGAAATATGCATGCGACATAATGAAGTATTCGGAACTTCTTTTGCACAGCAAACACTGGAACTCAAGATCACAGCTTTGTTTTTTGCATTGATGAGCGACTGGAAATGGGGCTTTAATTCCATGATTAGAACAATGTAAATCAGTAGGAAAATGTCTTCTGATTGGATCTAAAATTAATCATCACAAATTATTTTAATATTGTTTATTGATTCCAAACCAATTTACTAGATAATGCAGTGATGCTCAAAATTAAAGGACTATTCACTGTATATTCATTCCAAAGTTATGGATAATTCACAATGTATACAAGAAAGGGTAATTAAATTTAGTTAGATCTTTAACTGATTACCACAAGCTGAGTTCAAGCAACATTGATTAACCAATTTTTGCTATATCCAAGCCTAGTCTAAGCATGAAATATTTTTATCAAATTCTTGAATATTGACAGTATTTCTTATTTTAAACATTAGATCGTACTTGAAGCTTGTTCATATTTGGTAAGAAGTCCATACAAAGTGAACATTGATATTAAATAACAATACAAGTAATTACACAGTATAAAGTTTGCAAACAATAATAGTGAACAGAATTAAGTACACAGAACAGAGTTGAAATCAATATGTAACAATATTTTACTCCTTCCCTTTCTTTCTTTTTTTCTCTTTTTTTTTGGTGGTAAAATCAAAATTTTTCATCCAGGGTTAATCACCAAATCACTGCTACCGCAATAACATCACTTTAAAAGAAAAATATAAAAAATATCCTGCCAGGGCAGTGGTGAGAAAAGACTGAGTCTGACAAAGCTCGTCGTTGCTAAGTGGTGTCACTTAAGGGACAATGAGACAGCAGGTAGAAAAAAAGTAAGTGAAGTTGTTATGTATTAGTAATAAATGAATAAAGTATTTTTAAATTGAGTAGGCGAGCTTGCTGATTTAATTTCCATTGGCAAGGTATTCCATACATCATGGTGGCCAGTGCAACAATACGAGAAAGACCCAAGTTAGTCCTGGCGATAGTTGGTATTAATGAATTGGCGTTATGAGTGAAATATGCCAGACTTAGTTGGACAAAAGACGAGACCTCAATAACTACATTGGTACAATGAGTAAGGTGGAACGTAAGTTCCACCTTACTCATTCTAATTTCCTACATTTGTTGCAGAAAAAACAATATTTGAAGGAGAAATTCTAGGTGAATCATGTGTTTTTGCTAGAATATTTTAAGCTTAGCATGTATTTTTTTTTATTTTTTATCAACTTCATTTTATTTGATATATCCTTTGAAAAAAGTGTTGATTCAAATACAGCTGCATGCGATAATGATAATCAATCCATTTTTTGATCCACAAGATCAAAATAAGACAAACTTATTTTTTAAAAAAGAAAGTGAAGTCAATAATCAAGAGGCAAATGTAAAGTTCTATAAACTATTATAACTCATTAAATATAACAACAAGATAAAAAATTAATTGCATACTTTTATATTAAAACACATAACAAATCGTAACATGGATTTAAAAAAAGATAATTTTTACACAATTGTGAAAAAAAAATCATCAATGTGCAAAAATATCAACATTCTTAAGAATTAAACGATTTGAGTAATGTAAACAGCATGTGGATTTATTGTGAGGTGCCGCCAGAATTTCCTACTGAGGGTGGAGGGACTTACTGACAGAAAGGCACATGGAGGTGATTCATTCTGAGATATTAACATACATCTGAGCTAAGCTAACATCAACATAACAACTATCCAAGCTAAGTTACATGCAGCTAATAAAGGTCTGAGATATTAACATACATAAAGCGACAATTACTATGAAAATGTACTAATTTTACCCTAGCAATGGAAGTGTGTGTGGGGGGGCACTAATCGTAATGTTACAGGAAAAATAAAACTCAAATTAGTCTTACATCATTTCTTAAAATGTTTTGGCCACAGTTCCCTTTTTAATCCTGAATTATGTTGCAGAACCCCCCCCCACCTTCATTTTCGTTGAAAAAATGTTTTCTTGGTAAGGATGGTGCCAAAGGTGGGGACAGTTCCCTTTCCCATTGGGACTGAGTTTTAGGGAATTGCTACAAATTTTTTTTCTGCAAAAGAACAATTTTTTGAACCAATCCTTCAATCCAAAATTATGCTGTGGTTCAGCATTAGCAGTGGTGCAATTAGAAAGAATTTTGGGGGTTCTTCGGCTATATTTATGAGGGGCCTTCAGCTAACTTTCCTACTGTAATGCATAATATATGATTTTCAGGTGGGGGAGGGGGGGGGAAATCTTGGTGGATGGAGCTTAAATTATAAAACTGAAATTTGATATGCTTAGAAAATAAAAGTATGCAAATCTGCGAAAACATATATTCTGTGAATAAAGTTCAATAAATATTTATAAAAAATGTGTTCCTTTTTAAGGATTACAATATTGTTGTCATTCAAAATTTTCACTTCCTTGAAAAATGGGGTGGGGTGGGGGGGCGCAATAAAGCATCTGATAGTTAAATTGAAAATACAAATACTTAAATTTAATAATCCATTTAAAAGAAGACAAAAAGTAATAGCTTATATGTCTGCATCTATGATAAGGCGATTACATAGCATAAAAGGAAGAGTAAAGTTCTATGCTGCCTCTACTAGAATGAGGTGGCTTCTCTGAAAACAAAGTTGAAGTAGGCGGTGGGGGCAGCCAACAGGGGCAAGAGTCTTATCCGCTGAAGAACTTGTGAGAAAAAAGGAGGGGGGAAGTGGCATAACTACTAGTTTATTCAGTTGGTGCTATATCACTAACTACAGACGCATGCAATTGGATAATCCAAATGCAGTGACCTTCACTAGTAAAAATGACTAAAAATAACCTACCCGGGAAATAAAAAATATTAGTTTAAGGGTTTTCCCAGATATTCAAGGCCTCAAAAGGATTTTTTTTAAATTTTAGGCTTTTCTTGGTTTTCAAGGCCCAGTACAAACCCTTAATAATACTAATTAGTTTACAATTACTTGGATCGCTTTCAATCAACAAACCATCTCAGTACAATTTGAATTCAACAATACTAGTTTAAAGATTGATGAAAATTCCTACATTTTTGATAATGAACTGAGGGGTCGATCCTGAAAGCTGAAAATATTTCATTAGGTTTGGAATCAGGACTGAGTTCTTGGTTTTGATAATCCGATTCTATGTCACCTTCGGAGCCTGAATTTGACCACAACGATCTGAACCGTCTCCTTCGTCCTGTAGTGAACTGTCTGCATTTCCGTTTTTGGAGATGAGTAATTTCTTTCTGAGTCACATAAACGTTTCTCAGCCTGACACCAGGCGGCAATCTATATTTCACTGGTATACTGACTCCCAATGACTGTAAAAAAAAAAAGAAGTTAATTTAAAGCCTGTTTTCAACTTAGTTCACACACATAGACATTTTCTGATAACATAATGATGAATGTAAATGTGTGATGATGCTTCCTTGATGATCCTCCTTGTAATAAGCTGTGTGTGTGAAATCTGTCTATAAGAATATTTTCCATGGTTGTTACAGATATAGTGTATCATGGGTTTAAGCTCGCCTACAAGTGTATAACAATAATTTTTCCCAGTCTACAGAATATCGTTATAGGGTCATTCCATGTCAAATTAACAAAGGAAAATATGATTTTTTCCCACACTGTCTTTGACGCTTTTGAAATTCAGTGAATTAGTTAGATTTACTAAGAAAGTACAGCACACAAAATTGTAACCACCTGGGTGAAATAGTTTTTCATTTAAAAATAGCCGGAAACGTAGAATTTACCCTCCAATGGCTACATTTAAATTACCACAATTCCTGTTGTAATTAATGTACAAAAACAATTTTCATATTGTTTCAAAGTTCTTGAAACTACCTTTAAAATGATACCAAATATATTAAATTTGTGTAAAAAAAGTCATGTCAAGGACATGGTACTTGATCCTTGACCTTGAATAGCTAAAAATCAAATTTCTTATTTTTCACTATATTTTTTTCCTGAATACTACAACATCTGAGCTATATGTACACAAATTTTCAAAATAGGCACTCACTTGAGGTAATATATATACACTCTGTAACAAAACAATTGATGAAAAAAGAAGGAGTTGTCCGATTATAATGAAATTTCGTATGCAAAGACATTTTGACCGAACATGCAAATGATTAAAATTTGGTGTCCAATGAATGAATAGCGGGAACTCCAGCGCATCGGAACTGCGCATTCAGCAGGTGTATATAAGGAGCGATTCTCAATATGTGGTCAAAATTTCTGTTGCATTTTGACTGTAACAATGCCTCGCCGAAAGATTCGTGCTCATTACGAGCATATGTCAGAGTTTGAAAGAGGTCGTGCTATCGGATTGAAAGAGGCTGGTTGGACGAATCGAAGAATCGCTGGACATGTGGGTCGAAGCGATGCGGCGATTGGACGGTGCTGGCAAGAGTGGGTCAACAACGGCAGATGTCAGCGTCGGGACGGCAGCGGTCGACCTAGGGCCACAACAGAACGGGAAGACAGAGCGATTGTCAGAGCAGCTGTCACAGCACCGGATTCGTCGTTATCAACTATCCAACGTGTGGCCCGCACACATGTGTCCAACATGACCCTCTGCAGACGACTGAGAGAGCGGAATTTACTCTCGCGCAGACCGTTACGCCGCTTACCTCTCACGCCTTTACACCGTCAAGTCCGATTACAGTGGTGCCGGGCTCGATCAACTTGGAACTGCGCTGACTGGGGACGTATAGTCTTTAGTGACGAGTCCCGTTTCCAACTGTGTCCTGACGACAACCGCAGACGTGTCTGGAGACGTCCAGGGCAGCGTGGGGATCCTGCCCTTACTATCGCACGCCACACATGCCCACAACAGGGCGTTATGGTCTGGGGTGCCATCTCCTTTGATAGCCGGACCCCTTTGGTGGTCATTTCTGGCACACTTACAGCACAGCGGTACGTAGACGACATTCTACGACCGGTTGTGTTACCGTTCCTTTTGCGACACCCTGGACTTACGTTTCAACAAGACAATGCCCGGCCGCACACGGCACGTGTTGCTATGAATTGTCTTCAAGCTTGCCCAACACTTCCTTGGCAAGCTAGGTCTCCTGATCTCTCTCCCATAGAGCACATTTGGGACGCTATGGGAAGGCGATTGCAACCATCCCGGAATGTTGACGATTTAGCCCGACAGTTGGAGACAATTTGGCAAGAAATTCCGCAGGACACCATCCGGGATCTTTATCAGTCTATGCCACGCCGGGTGACAGCTTGCATCCAGGCCAGAGGTGGACCAACGCCTTATTGACTTCCTCCCTTTGTAACGGTCAAACTCTGCAATAAATCATTCAATTGTTCTGAAATTTTAATCGTTTCTTTTTCTATGTATGTTCTTCATATCCACCAATTTTTATTGCAATCGGACAACTCCTTCTTGGTGCGTCGATTTTTTTTGTTAGAGTATATATATATATATACACACACACACAGGGTGGTCCTGAACTCTACCGACAAAATAAGAGGGGGTGTTGGGGACACCAAATAAGGCATATTTGCCCATATCCCCGTGTCCGCAAGGGGGCCGGTTTGGCTGTAGAGCCTAACTACAGTTTATGCCCATCACGTTGCTACGTAGCCAATTACATGAATTAAATACAATTTTTGATACATAATTTAAGTGAATGAGCTAATAATACAGCAGAAATAAAGAAATCTGGAATTCCGTTTCCTGATTTTGATTTATGTTACTGTTTAGTGAAAATAAGCCTAAAACTGCCTTTTTTAACACACTAGAAAAGAGTTGGGAACTGCCAAGTACATGCAACAGGTGAAGAACATCAAAATAAACATTTTTTGTTCAGTGAATTTTTTTCCAAAAATTAGCCGTTCGGGCACTACAGTGAATTTAGTATTTGCATCCACCACATTCAAGGTTTTCACAAATGGCTACAATGCGCCATTTCAAGAATTTTTCAAATTATTTAATGTCAGTGAACGTTAAGCTCTCTCTCTCTGGCGACTTTCTAAAATCAGTTAAATTCACCGTAAATGTATGTGTAGAATCCATGGTTGCAAATGTGAGGCCACACGTTTGGGCCATGAATTCCCAAGTTGCATAAATTAGGCGATGGGCAGTTGTTTTTTGACGGCAAATTTTTCAAATTTTGTTACATGATTAACTAATGTGGATGCAAATAATAGCATCCCTGTGGTTCCAGAACTGCTCATTTTTGGACACTGGTTCACTAGACTAAAGTTGTTTCTTTTGATGCCCTTCACCTATTACACATGCTTGACAATTCCCAATTGTCCCCAGCATAGTAAAATGATCGTTAATCCATACCTTTGATGACTAACTAAATGTTAACAATACTCAGGGCAAGGGAAAGGAATTTCCGATGTTTTTTTTGCCTCTGCTGCATTATTAGGTCAATCACTTAAATTATGTGTCAAAAAATTAACTTTTTTTTGATTCATGTAATTGCCTTTGTAGCAACGATGTGGATGTAAATAATACTTTCACTGTACAGCCAAATCGGATCCTTTGCGGACCTGATTTCGCCAAATATGGCTTATTTGGCGTCCTTTACCACCCCTTTCAGTTTGTTCCATTAGTTTTGAATCACTCTGTATATATGATAATGAGAAACAAAAAATTCAATATTTAAATATTGACATAATTGACAGTTGTTTTTTTAAATTTATTTACAAGCTGGACTATACTATTGAAACCATTTGGCATGTTGTTTGATTCAGTATTTCATTGTGTTGATCTGACAATTCTCCAAATATAATAGTCTACTAAAGAGAACCATAATTATCCATAGATAGCAAAACATAGATGCAAATAAAATTTTCTGGCTATAAAACAACTAAATTTAGCTAAATTAAAGATTATCCACACAATAAAATTGGATTTTCAAAATTTGCAGAACTGCGTCTAATACACTGTTCTTGTGGGTGCTAGTGGAATGCATGCCGTTTGTGTGTCTGCATGCCTCAAATTTTTAAATTAATGATGATAGGGGAAAAATTGCTGAACTAATGTCTGAAGAAAATGTTTGAAGACTCATAAGGATTGCATGGCTGCAATAATTTGTAATCCTCGTCAGCCTGCTTCTTATCTAGCAGATTGTAAAGAATATGTGGAAGTTGACCGTATATCGATTCTAACAAAGAGGCTAAGAAGTTTGATGGATGAGAATATGGTGGATACTATAACATAAAAGCAATGAAAGATAATTTGATGTAGCATTACGTAGATTAGATTTATAAGTATGGACAACGTTATAAGACTATATGTCACGCTTACTTATACTTATAACGTTGTCTTTACTTAGAAATATAAGCAATGGTTATCCATGGACAGATCCACACTTGGAACTGTCACCAAATCATCCAATGACTTCCTTGATTCATTCTGAAAAAAAGTTACAAATTCTTATTCACTATTCATTTATTGCAAAACGACAATCATTGTTTCAGGGCAATGTGAAATTGAAGTTGCAACCAGGACAGTTTCTGATAATATTTGATTTTTCAGAGCAAATTATTCTTTACACTTCAAGATGAAGTACAAGGATTTCATTGGAATAATTCTCACGCAACAATCCATTTATATATTACATATTTCACTGATGAGGAGGGAAGGAAGACTGCAACATGTCAGTTTTATAATAATTTCAGTGTATCTGGTTCATGACACTGTTGCAGTTTATTTCAAAAATTCTTAAAAAGCTTTCTTAATGATGAGATGCAACCAACTATAATTAAAAAGATATTTACTTTTCTGATGGTGCGGCAGCACATTACAACAATAAAAGAAATTTCGTAAATCTTTGCTATAAGGAACAAGGTTTTGCAGTACCTGCCAAGTAGCATTTTACAGCAACAGCTTATGGAAAAAAAGGATTATGGTGGAATAGGAGGTTCAGTAAAAGGGCTGGTTGTACATGCCAGTCTACAATGGCCATATGAATAGAATCTCAGACAGTTGTTTGGGTGGGCAATCCATAACATTTCTTCAATGTCATTCAAGTACATCACAACAAATGACTACTTAAAGAAAAGAAACCGAAAAAAAAGATTTAAACAACCATGTACAATTGCTAGGACTCAAAAGCTCTGCTTGTTTATTCCTATGATGGCAAATACAATTTGTACTAAAGTGTATTTTGATTCATCCATATCAAAGTTGAATGTGTTATCGAATTAGGATACAAATTTTTGATCAGTGATATCAAAGGATTTGTGACTACTGTTTATGATGAAAAATGGTGGTTGACATGTGTAATTGATACTGATGAAAATAATGCAATGGTTAAATTTTCTCCACCCATCTGGACCTTCTCCATCCTTCAAATTTCCAAATAAGCCAGGTTGTACTTTTGGTACCTATGCAAGATGCATTAACAATAGTTGATCCCTCTACAGAAATGGGAAAAGTTTACACTATAACTGAAAAGCAAACTGTAACGGCAAATATAAAATTGTACTCATGGAAAAACCAGTAGTAATTTAAGGTTGTATATAATACTGCAGCATTACTAAAAAAACAAGTTAAATAAATAAATAAAAAACTATTAAAGGGTTATGTCAATATTTAAATATTGTATTTTTGGTTCCTAATTATTATTATTTTATAATAATAATATGCAGGAATTCAATAGAGTAATGACAATCAATACTATTTTTTCTTTTTTTTTTT
>QLNU02014802.1:175201403-175211773 GCA_006491805.2 Dysdera silvatica | reverse complement strand
AAAATGAATAAACAAATTCACCAAACACAATCATTGTAATAAGCATTGAAAAATAAAAAAATTAACAAGTTGGCAACACTACTCACCATAATAAAACAAATATGACACAAACATATAAAAAATATTTATATGCTATGTTAAATTGCCTTTAAAATAAAACGATGAATGTAAGGATGGAAAAAAAAGTTACAAATTCACATACAATCATGAAAAAATCACACACCACAACAATGACCTTTAATCTGCACTTTAGTTTTATAGCACTCCGAATCAACTATAAAAAACATCAGGAAACACAGTTTTTCATTAGGCATGTGCCGGCTGATAAACATAGTGTGGGTGGTTGAGCGATAATACGAGCATTTGATTAGCAGCTCAGCTTTTCTGGCTGCCCTATTCAAGAAAGCTCACCATTTTGGCATGGTTTTAACGCTTTGACAGAAGAATTAAGCAATCACTTTATTATAATAAAAATAAATGTATTTTGTTGAAATTTAGAAAATTTATGAAACTTTTACTTTGAAAAAGCTATATATTTTTAGTTTATATTTCTTTAATAGGGAAAAAAAAGAAAAGAAAAGGGAATTAAAATAATTTGGAATTATTTAGAAGGCGTGCTGTGCACAACTAGCATATATTGGGTATACGTTCTTGATATATATATCAGCAATAACCGTTTTCCAGAAACTGCAGGGTATGGAGGCCTCTCTGTTACAATACATATGCGAAGTATGGTGTGGAAGAAATACAGAGAAATTTTACAGTTCACCATGCTGGTCAGATGTGTTGGCAAGCTGGACTTGCAGTTTAACAAGAGTTCTGAACTTTGGGTCACTACAGATGAAGTCCTGTGCTTATGGCAGAACTCATTATGTCATCCTCTCAGGGTGACAACTGTCCTGGCTGCTTAAAATTTGATTCTCTGACAAGAACCAGTATGCTTGGAAGAGAATGGCACTGGGATATACATGCAAATTCACATGTATTTTCAACTTTTTTTTAATAAAACTGCCTTTACTTTCCCCTCGTGTTGAGCGGGCAGAGTGGGTCTGAGCAAATGGCCACTGTGGTTCTAATTTACTTCACTAAAAAAAAAAAAATTCCAACATTTAAAATTTTAGTACATGTCCAGCCTCTTAACTCATTTGTTTGCTTGTATTTTATGGCACAAGGATAACAAAGGTCATACTCAGCAAGGATCTACGATTTTCAGAGGAATCCAAACTTCTGTTGCCTAGGACATCATACACTGAATTACAGGAAATAACACAGGAACTACGGGTCAACTGGTTTCTGTATTGTTCTGAAATTTCTTATATACCAATCAACTAAATACAGTCAAACTTGGTTAAACTGAATATCAAGGGAGATTTTCTTTCTTAAAGCTGTTATTCAATATATATATATATTATACATTAAATCACACTAACTAGACTCTCATTTGTTCAGTGTACCCAGGAATTCAGAGCTGTTTCTATGTTGTTGGCTGCTCAGGTGTAAAAACAATATTGCTATCTTTATTCTTTGGCGCAGTATAGCCCAGATGCTCTTGCGCCATAAAAAATCCAAACAAACAAGCTATCTTTATTAATTTAATTAAAAATTTTATATACAGTGTTTACTTTTATACTTCATATACATGGTTTTAATCAGCTTTCATGTAAAAGAAATTTTTAATTATTATTTTCATAAAATGAATATCTTCGATATTGCCTTTGATCTAAAGAGATCACAAAGATAATATAATGAATGGTCCCCTGGGTTTAGCCACCCATATTTGCGGAGCACCTTTTGCATTTCTGCCAGGTACGACTCCTGCATGAATTTGTTATATCTGTATTCATTATAACTGAGTTTCAATGTATGTTGACAAAGGTTCTTAATCTTCAGCTTTAATCAATAATGCATTTTACTTACATCATTTTCAGTTGCTAATAAGGATAAAGCACTTGTAACTTCTGGTGAACACTGAGTATGTAACAACCTACAATAAATATTTATACTGATATTTTTAATGAATAGAATAAAGGTAAAAATTATTTCTAGACAATGTTAAAATCTGCATATTCAACTTTAAAAATTATAGAATTACGTGTTCCGAGAAAATACAGCTCCTGCAAGCACTTCAAATTCTGCTTGGCACATATTCAGTAATGCTACTGGTTTTGTGTTGATACTCTGCAAAAAAAACAACAAAAAAACCTATATATATATATAATAATAATGGAATAAACATTCTAAACAGAACGGACTTCTGGCTGCAAATAATCAACATTACAAATTATATCAGTACAATAAGGAAATATATGAAAAATAAAAACGAGGAAACTAATTTGATTGAATGGTAATATAAATTTAAATATCCTATAAATTTCATTTTGACAACGGAGATTTCAGACCCAGTCATCATTTTTGGTGCCTAACCTTTTCAATTTTTATTATTTATATGACGTAAATTTCGATTGCTCAATCCTTTATTTTTACTTCTACCAATCTCATTGACACACGTCGCAAGATCAGAATCATTGTGTCTCTTGTTGTGGGGGGGACCATGGTCTGCAATCTAGTGAACTAGGGCCAACTATGGTACCTTGATTCCCCTCCATAGCATTAAGCGAGCATCTCAACGTATTCTTTTCCAACTATGAAAAAGATCTTTAGGGATAGATTATGTTTAGTGATATTCTTTGACTTTATGCTTATTTCTGATTTTTAAGTTTGCTATCAATTTTCGATCACAAAATTAACACAAAACAAAATCAGTAATAAAGTTTCTTTAGTGAAGTGTCCACATATGCATAATATTTTAAATTGTAATAATGTATGATTGAAACCAAATTTATAAACAGACACATTGGACAAATGCCCAAAGCACTCAATTTTAGGAGAGCAAACTTTAAGAAAATGGAAGTGTTTTTTTTAATTTTGGTCTATCTTTGACTTTCGTCAATTCATTTTAGCCGGACAGGCGTCCACCTCTTCACTTCAACAATAAATGTATTCATAAAAACATGGTTATATATGTTATAATAATGTGCATCAAGGGTCAAAATTAACTTTTTAAATCAGGTGCCAAGTGCTCCCAAGGCATGTAACTTACATGCACTAAATACTACACTAGTTAAGTGTACAAGTAACGAACGGAATAGAAAGTAAACCTCAACATTAAAAACGGGTAAAATGTAAGTGAAGCAACTATATTTAAGCATGTAAGCTACAACAAAATGCAACTTTTCAAAATAATTGAACATTCATTTGTAATAAACAAAACAAAAAAAATCAACATAAATGCAGATACATTGAGAAAATTATATAAAATTATTCCATAGGTCACTGTTCTTGAAAAATAAACGTAAGTAGCCATAGTTTTGAATAGTTAGGTGCACTGCATGCACCCAAATTAAAAATTTATGTGCACAGATAAAATTTCATGTGCACAGTGCACCCACTAATTTCGAACCCTGATGTACATAAGGTAATCTCAGACCCCCTCCCAGTACTCCACATTTTTCTGTCGCAGTCACATTTGAAGACGGATTGACAAATTTTTATTTCTTTTAGAATAAAATTCCTAATAAGTGCCCACTACTACATTTTCCAGTTTTGTTACATTTCGGGGTGGGTGGGGTGGGGGTGGGGGATCTCAGATTTATATACGAGAAAGTGTCCAGAGCACAAAATTTTAAAAGGCCACAGATTTTTTTTAAAAACTGTAATTTTAGTCTGTAGAATTTCGTTGAAATGCCCTCTCTTGAAAGCACATCTCTCGTTTTTGTCTCAACTTAAAATTCTAAAACATTTAATGAAACAGTCCTCCCCCCCCCCTCCCTACACACGAAATAAAATTTGGGAATAAAAGTTTTGTTGTGAAAAAAGAAAAAAAATTAATTTGAAAAACATCATTACTTTATCTTACCACAATATACATAACACATAATCATAACATTTTATAATTTTACATGCAGTATAGCCCAGATGCTCTTGCGCCATAAAACCAAACAAAATTGTTAACACCCCCACATACTCCATGGTTTGCTGTCATATTTGAGAAGGCAGATCAATAAAATTGTAATTTGGCATAAAATTCCTTGTAAATGCCTTTACATTTTCTGCAAATTTTGATTTATTTTTTTTGGGGGGGTGGGGGATTCGACACTTCTGACTATGGCCCTGCTGCTCAGGGGCATATGAAATAACATAAGTTTCATTAAAAGGCACCTTCATAAGAACGTTCAATTAGAGTTTATCTCAACAGATTTTTTTTATTGCACATTCGTAAAACATTTTGGTAACTAAAGAAAACTTGTTAGGTGATATTGTCTAATTTTCTGCTCCTAACTTTTAAGCCTGGGCATAGCGTGACTTCAAAAGTGGGCCATTTCCAATTTTCCACTATGGCCCCCTTAAATAAAAATTATATTTTATATGTATAACATCATAATGATATATGCACAAATTGTCATGCCAGCCAGCTTGGAAGAATTTAATGGCAAAATCTCTATCATCTTTGTTGTTTTGTAATTTAAGCAAAGTATTGCATTTTACAATGATTCTTCCTTTGAGTACAGCCAAATGTGACAGAGGCTTTAGTTACGTTTTAATTCAATTAAAAGACAAACCAAGTTTAGCTATTACTTCCTACAGTTATTTTAATAGGAGTAAAACTTCATACCTGAACTTTTTAAACAAGAATACAATGAATGATCTTCTAATGGTTCCTGTGAATGGACCACAACTACAGAATTTCGAATAAATAATGAATCTTTAAGTAGCCCATTTCCATCTGTATTTTGGTAGAAAATCCATGCATTTACTACAGCCATGAAAATTCCATGAAATGGAATGAGAGACAAAGATACCACCTCTGTGTTTTCAGTTTGATCTAGTTCATGGCCACTACCATGTTAGCTTTATCCACGCCACCCATGTATGAACTGTACGTCTGCACAATGGCTGGTGGTTCTATTTCTGCCACCGCTCCTGTCGTTTCACCATGTGTATTTGTTAGTAGGTAAAGCATTTTAATAATTTCAGGTGACGATTACCTGATGGTTAAT
Source organism: Dysdera silvatica (assembly GCA_006491805.2). Classification (NCBI taxonomy): domain Eukaryota; kingdom Metazoa; phylum Arthropoda; class Arachnida; order Araneae; family Dysderidae; genus Dysdera; species Dysdera silvatica. The sequence continues at coordinate 175,206,716 of QLNU02014802.1, read as the reverse complement.
CATAACCCCTTCTGCTTGATTTATGTAAGAATCAAATGCTCCACAACCTTTTTTTCAGCTCAGTCTTGCTTTTCAAAGGGCATTTTCTTAGTCAAGATTTATTCATAGTTGATGTTGCAAGCAAGTCATTTTGGAGCATGTATGACATTAGTTCTGGTGAGCTGAAGTAATTGTTGAAGAAGATCTTGTGCATATTAGGTTCTGACACAACCTAAGCATAACCAAACTAGACTTGCTCACATTGAAGTTGTCAAATCATATAAAACGTTGCCTATTTTTCTGAAAGGAACATTCGTAGCTTCATCATAACGGGATCCTCTATTCTGTGTAAAAGGAATTGTTGTTTTATTTGAGTGTTTATTTTTGATCTTGAAACGATCATTCATATCTCCGATTATTTAATTTACAAAATAATTTGTATTTATAAGACGATTCTAAGAAAAATAGGCACTGCTTAATTTTTTGATATCACAAAGGGGACGGACATTTCTATTTCTGCATATTTATGTCTCGCAAAGAGCTCTTGCAACTGTTGCCATTTTTCTGGACTAAGTAATGGAACTATCATTCCTTTGAGGCAAATCATAGTCTTGACAGAACTGTTGGCTTTAATAGAAAAAATTGTGACGTCAGAGGAATATCTATATATAGGGGATGTAACCCCATGTTCTGGAGTGGGCATTAAAGTCTCCCATAATATTAGTCTTAGGATTAACTGGGATTAAATTAAGATTAGGTTTGTTATTTGGTGGGTTGCAAACTGAAATTTTTTTAAATATCTATTTCCTTTCCACACGCTGATTCTCGCAATTTCTACCGTATCTGCTGACTCGCCCATATTCTTCACAACTTCAAATTTGAAAGCGAGAGAATTTTTGATGCCAACAATAATTCCACTGGCAATCTTTCTATCTTTTTCAAGGTAGTAGAGTATCGAGGGAATTGAAATTTTTTCCATTTCAACAGTTTTTTTATTAGCCTCCAGAATTGCAAACACATCGGCATTCTGATCGTGAAGTATTTTGAGAAATTTAGTCCATTTCCTCTGGGTCAGAAAACCGGCATTCCAATGCAGCAGGTGTGGAGAATCCGAATTGTCTTTCATGGTACTAAAAATAATATTTAAAAAAAAAAAGGGAATAGGGGAAATTAAAGAAAATACAGAAAATGCTGTGCTCACAAAGTTACCAATAGGCATTGACCAGTGTGCTCTGTTAGAGGGCAAGTCTATCACTACACTCACCTTACAAGATTATTTAAAGTTCCACACAGTCAAACATAATATTTAACATTTTCTAGGTACGGTCATTGTGCTGATAAAAGAGTTCTTGTCTAACATTCTATCTGTTTAATTTATTTTTTTCCAAAATCACTTGTGCAATTACTTGGCTGAAGTTGGCTTACATAAGCAAACTGCATGAATGCTTGCGATAGAAGCCTGATATTTTGTTTCACCATGTTTATCGCACAGTATGTGTGGTCATTCATCTGCTTGAAGAATATTTTGAAGTCCTAAACGAAAAAAAAAAGTGTTTCCACTAGATGGGTCACTTACTCAATGTAAAGCGAGACCTTACCCGAGTTAACTCTTGTCCCTGCTAGCACAGATAGAGGGGAAGATGCGACTATGAAGTTTGTGGTTTCTGAAGTGGGGGGCTCGTCCATGGTAAATTAATGTCACTTTGTATTAAAACAATGAACAAGCATCCTTGTAGGCATTGTTAACAAGAAAAGGAGAGGGGGGGGGGGAAATGAATGGCTTCTTATAACTATTGCCTTCAAAACACAGAACAATCATTGTGAGAAATCAGTAAAAAATCCTTTATAAAGATATATTGAGAAGTATGCACAGCTAAAAAGGATGGTCCCCATAAATAATAGATCTTTATGAGATGAATAGATTAATAGACACACTCAGGTTGTAGCCAAAACTTAATGCATTTACTTATACAGCACCATCTTGTCGCCTCTCTTTTCTTTCCTCATTCACCCATCTAGTTTAAGGACTTTTCTAGGTCTTCGATGGTCTTTTAGAATCCAGCTGAGAATTTCCACTACGCTGTCCATCGCTGATCAAGTCTTCTTGCAATATGTCGAGCCCATCGCCATTTCAGCCTTTTTACTTTAACAACGATGTCTTTTACTCCTATTTGCTCTTTCACCCAAGATTTCTTTTTGATCTCTCCTAGTTATTCCAAGCATGCACCTTTCCATGCCCCAATGGCTTGTCTATAACTTCCATATTGCTGCAATTGTTAGACTTCATGTCACTGATCCATAGGAGAGGACTGGCAATACACACTGGTTGAAGACCTTGCTTTTTAGACACAAAGGTAATTTTCCCTTCAGGATAAAACTGTTTCTTCCGAATACACTCCAACCAAGTTTAATACGCCCGTTGAGTTATTTCATAATGTTGTATTCCATTGAAATCAGTGGGCCAAGGTAAATATATGAATCAGCAATTTCTAGCTCAATGTTGTCAACTTGTATTTTTGTTTTCTCTACGAAATTACTGACATGATTCAAGTTTTTTGCAGATACATCTCGAGTCCAACTTCTCTACTTCTAGTTGAGAGCTCCTGTACCATGTCTTGGAGTTCTGATGGGTCCGTTGAAAAAATAACAATGTCATCAGCAAACCGCAAATGATTTAAATATTCACCATTTATTTTTATTCCCCTGTTATTCCAATTTATTTGATGAAAAATCATCTGTAAAGCTGAAGTAAAAAGTTTTGGAGAAATGGTATCTCCCTGCCTCACACCTTTACCAATTTTAATAGTTTTGGTATCTTTATGTAACCGAAATTTTGCACTTGCATTTTTATACACACATTTCACCATGTCAATGTACACATCCTCGACGTCTGTTGATCTTAAAAAGTTGATAATTGCTGACGTATTAATAGAGTCCAAGGCCTTCTCATTAGTCGATAAATGCCACACACAATGGAAGTTCATATCTATGTATTCTTTCAATCAGTTCTCTTAATACTTGAATATTGTCTACTATACTGCATCCACTTCGAAATCCAGCTTATTCCCTTGGTTGAGCTGCATCTATTTTTTTTTTTTTTCAGGCGATACGTTAGCACTTTTGTGAAGATTTTATAAATAGCAGGTAACAAGCTAATTGGTCGGTAATTTTTCAAATCCTCTTTATCACCTTTTTTATGCAAAAGAATTACTGTTGCAGAATCCCATTGGTTTGGTATGTTACCGCTGTTAAGACATTTGGTAAAGAATTTTGCAAGTATGTCTTCTACATATTCTCCAGCTTCTTTTAGGATATCTAATGTAATACCATCATCACCAGGGGCTCTTCCTTTCTTCATACTTTTTATTGCAAATGAAACTTCTTCTTTTAAGATTTTAGGAGCTGTTCCTTCGACTATTTCAATGTCTTCGTTTAATCCACTGTTACTTTCGTATAGATTTTTGTAGAATTCTTCAACTCTTCTAAGTATTTCTTCCCTATTTCTTGTTACGGTGCCATCCTCTCCTTTTAATGCAATGATGTGTTTCTTCCCAATAGACAAACTCCCTTTAACAACCCTAAGGCTCTTGTTATTTTCAATGGCTTTCCTTACTAGCTCACAGTTGAATTTTCTTATGTCTTCTTTCATGCTTTTGCGCAGAGTTTTACAAAGTTCTATGTACTCAATCCTGGAACTGGTATTTTGATTGTCCACCTTCATATCTCTTCGCCTTTTCATGAGCTGTTTCGTCTTCTCAGATAATTTGCTATTGTGCTTTTTACAGGTTACACCACCAATTTCCCCAGCAGTTTCAACTATTGTCTTAACAATGTTTTCATTTGCTTCTGAGATATCAATTTCTTCAATAAGTCCTTCAATATATATATATATATATATTAATAAAAGGCTGAATGTCCACAAACAATTTTGATATTCCCTGATATTTTCCTGTAATTCACAATTTTTTCCCCTGATAATAAAATTATCTTTTCGTCCTTTTTTGAATTTTAGGTACTCTGTTTTTTCAATTACATTTTAAAATTTCCTAATAAATTTGAACTTTTAGATAATTTATCTGAAATACTGAATTCTGATATTTTCAGATCTGTGAACACCTTAAAATCGATTTCCTTCTGTAATTTCAAGGAATGTGCAGAAAACAATATTATTAAGTCTGAACCTTCACTTTATGCAAAAATATTTATAGATATAATTTTGGGATTTATGGTACACATTAAAAAACCACAAACCAACTCAAACTTGCAAAAACTTACTTGAGCAAGAGTTACTACAGGTAAAGTGTGGCATCCAAGTCGCATTTTGTCTTGGTGCCGAAGGATTATTGAAAGACACTGTGTACATATGTTGTCTATAGTTTCTTTAAAAGCTTGCTTATTATTGTTGGCCACCTGAAAGTTAAAAAATTAATGCAATATTCATCTTAAACTTAATTTAAAATAAATCAACCACCTATTTATATAATGATGGCAAAGTCAATTTCATTTTTTATTTTTTTTTTTAATGTGAGATGTAAGCCCTAAAAAAAAGTGATGAACACTTTTAAGAAAACTAGCTTGTTAGACTTCCTTATGAGTTTTCATCGTAAACATTTTTTGCAGTATGTCTTATATACATCCCATGCTACTTCTGTACATCCACAAGGACAAGGCTGACCTTTATCTAAGGTGGCTGGATAAACCACACACATCTAATGAAATTATTTTGTTTACTTTTTTCATAAATTATCAATAATTAAATTGTTTTGGTATAAGAATGAAAAAGTTGCTAAAATTGATCTTAGAATTCTGATGCAATGTTGTTACAGAGGCCAGGGTCATTTTTTTTCTAAAAAATAGTTGATTTAGTGACCGATTTGGCAAAAAAAAAGTGACCATTTATGCAAAAATAAACTAGAAAGTACAGGTTATTTTAGCAATCCTTTACTTATGTTGCCTAGTATGGACACTAAAATAAGAGAAAATTATAATTTAAAAATGTAAAATTAATAAAAATGTTTTAATGAAAAGCTAAAAACACGTTAGTTCGAAAGCTTCAACTAAAAAATTATTAAGAAAGTTTATAATTTTATGCAAAAGTTCTCTGGACAGAATTTTGTCTTCTTCCTACTCTTTACAATTAGTTAACAAATTTATAAATAAGGCTGGATTTTTTTTTTGTCCTTGGCTCTTTCAATGTTTGAAACCTTTTTCTTTTTTTCAAAGTTCTATTTCCTCAAATTTTATTATTTATTTATTTTCCAATTTATTAATTAATATTTAATTATTAATTTGCTGAAAATAGAAGATGGCACGAGTTCCAATAATTTCCTGTGA
>QLNU02014802.1:175170441-175201303 GCA_006491805.2 Dysdera silvatica | reverse complement strand
CTTCAATATGTTTTATTCTAATTATATTCATTGAAAGACATATTTATATATTCTTCAATATGCTTCATTTGACACATCTCTTTTTTTATATTACTAGTAATTCCTTCTATTGTTTAAGCGATATTTTTAGAGGTAGAAGTTTCTTGAACAATCGAGGGTTGTAGAAAATTCTACCGATAAAGGTATTCTGAAATTCTTCTAATATAGTTAAAACAGTCTACAGTGATCATAACTAAAAATGAGAGTACTTTTTTTTGAAAAATACAGTAAATTGAATGTTAATAAATTGAATTTTATTTGTTGCTGAAAAAACAAAATGGTGTTCATTTTGCAAAAATGACGTTTTACGATGGTGAGAGTTTGGTGAAAATTTTGGTGATTTAGCCCATATATGTAATATTATCCCATTTCTTATTAATTACCAAAAGATAATGTTTCAAGCGACACACTGTGAAGCTGCTGTTATTTAGACTAACAACAGAAGGACTAGTAAAGGTTGCTTGCAAAAATTGGGCAATTCCTATGATTTGGTAAAATAAGGTGCTTCTCTCAGATTCCAGTTCCTGCAATAGAAATTGTAACAGAATGTTTAGAAAGTTAAATGTCAAATATACACTAAAAAGAAATGTCAAATATACACTAGTATGCAAAACTTAAGCAACTTTTCTGATTTTGGCCTTGATTCTGCAAAAATCAACTGGAAGACATGAAATACTACATACTGCAGATGCACAATGTAGTACTGAAAGGATGATGAAAGTATAGTAGCAAAAAATGAATAGGACGCATGCAGTATGGAACGAAGTGGAAAAGGCTTTATTGACGGAATGGCGTCTGTACAAAACACTGTCTGGCCAAGAGGGAGAACAACAAACCAAAGAACCCTAGTAAGAGACATGACCTCCCCTAACTGAAGTGGTTGCGTGGCACCGTTTGTCCATACTCAACAAGAGATTATCTAACAGTTCTTGGGGTAAGAGTTCCCATTCCTCGAGAAGCAGCTGTTTCAGTTGTCTGGTGTTCGCCGGAGGGTAAGATTGTGCTGCCAAGCGTCTCCATAAAATATCCCACACATGTTCAATATGATTTTGGGGGAGCAAGCTGGCCAATCCATTCTATGGATATCTTCATTTTCCAGGAGCATCTCAACAGCAAGAGTCCTGTATGGCCGTGTATTGTTGTCATCCACAAAAACAAAGTCGGGACCAAGGGCACCCCGGAAAAGATGCACGTGGAGGAGTGCAACTTCATCACAGTAACGATCTCCGGTAACTGAAACTCTGTCGAAAATGTGGAGTTCCATCCTTCCGTTCATCATAATACCTCCCCATACCAGCATGCCAGGACCACCCCAACGATGTCTTTCTCTGATGTTAATGGGATTAAAGCGTGTCCTTACCTCTCTCCATATCAATGGGAACCGAGAATCGTTTGTCAGACTGAAACAACTCTCGTTGGTAAAGAGGATGTGACTCGATTGATGAGGTGTCCAGTCTTTGTGTTCTTTATACCACTGTAAACGGTACCGCCAATGGGCTGCTGTCAACGTCGGTGGGCGAATAGGCCACCTTCATTGTCATCTGGCCACAGTATACCGGGACACCTGTCGTCTGGTTGCCATAAGAAACTGCTGAGCATGTTGCCCGCTGTCTGCTTTTGATTTCTTTTTGCATGCAGGGTGATACATCAGTCATCATTATTTTTCTTGGTTGACCACCACTAACCTTTCTTACAGCCATACCTGTCCTTTGGAAGGCTTTTCAAGCTCATGAAACAACACTTTTATAAATTCCAAATTCTTGGACGACAGATGTCAAAGTATGCCCCTCCTCAAGCTTGCCAATCATTCTATCACAGGTAAAGGTGTCCTGAAGTTTTCTTGTAGCCATACTGCATGTACAATCTCACTTTCATTCGAAGAAGGATATCTGGAAATGTGCATTCCTTTCTTCTTTTTTAAGCTGCCTTGCACTGTGTGCGCTGATTCCACGTGTTTTATGCGCCCTGACGTCATGGTGCTGATATTTGCGTGTACATCACCTTTCTACTGAGCTGATTTTTCATTGTACTGATAGCAAAAAGCCCTTTTCAACAATTTCATGGTTGTAAGTTGAAAGATGAATTTGTTGCTTAAGTTTTGCATACTAGTGTAGATATCGATAAAAATGTTCAAAGCACACAAAAAACTTTATTTGCAAAACTGACAGTTGTTTCATTGAACCTTTGGTCACTGTTCATCAGAACTGTATTGTGAAAATTCAACTCAATAATTTTAACACCCACATTTGAGCTCAACTAGTTTTTTTGGTACAGGAAAAAAGAGACATTATCACTAGCTTAGATTCAAACTAGGGTCTCTCTGTTGAGCCTGAAGTGCCTTAGGCACTAGGACACCAAGGGCAAGAACGAAGCTCCCTTTCTCCTTAAAGATGTAAAATATTATTACCCTTCTCAGGGTTAACACAATTGCCAAATAATGGTCAACACACAAAGCCACTGGGGTGAGTTTTGGGTAATTTTTCATGGGGAATTTATTAAACTTAATAATTTTGACACATACGTTTGAGTTCAACTAGAGTTTTTTGGTATAGTCCTGACCTAGATTTAAGATAGGGTCTCTTCAACGGGGAGACCCTAGCTTAAATCTAGGTCAGGACTATAAGGAGAGCCTTAATCGATAGGCCAAGGGTCTTCAATCTTTTGAGGTCCATGGGCCAATTTTGCTTAGTTTTGTTGGCCTGCAGGCAGCATTGTATTAGCAATAATAAGACTGAATAAAGGCAGATGAAGAGACACACCCCTCTCCTCAATCTACCTTTGTTTTTTCTTAGGTCTCTATATTAGTTCTATCAGCCCATTTGAAAATATTTCCTGGATACGCCTTGGGGCCTGAATATATTGTAATGTAAAACACATATGGAAGCAAAAAACATTTACAATACTTTTAGTTGTTAATATATAAAGCGAAATCAAACCTTTTAGTGTGATTTTTGGCACTGCTTATTATTAACAAGCCTGTCAATATCAGGTCTTATTTTTCACGTTACAAACTTAATAGTGTTTTCAAGATAGAGGTCAGTTATATTCAGGTCCTAACGTGATTTTACCAGCTTTATTCTTAAAAAGAGCTGTTCGCAGACACACAGGAATGCTCGAGGGAAGGTTGATAGGGGTTGAAACCCCCACTGCAATGAAATTTCATATACATGCATATGAATATATGAAGTTGTAGCTCTGCAACTGCCCCATCATGAACCTGTAACCCCCGCTCCTACTTATGAACTTTCCACATATACTTATGCGCAGATATAAGTGCTCCCAAAGAGCAACATCACTTTCAGAGCATGCAGTAAGATAGTTGAGAAAATGTTTTTATGGACATATTTAGAATAGAATTCAATGAGTTCTAAGTTGATTTTTTTTTAATCACCGTTGCACTGCAAATCAATAAAACTACTACTACTACTAATAATAATAATGTGGATGGGGGGGGAATTGGGAAGGGTGGCTGCCGGAGGTGGCACGGTAATCCCAGTCAGGATGCTCAAACAGTGTATCCAACCGCCGAGGTAGCCGGGGAGTGAATTCAAGAGTCGACCACACACAGAACACAAAGATGCATGATCACGTAAGTGTCGTCATTTAACATGAGCCAAAACAAGCTGTCGGGTAGGCTGCTTGTCCAGAATCACACCTCAAGGCCGGCCAACTCCAGAAAGGAAGGTGTGGAGCACCGCCACTGAAGCGGCACAGCAACGGGAGGATCCGAATCAATTCAAGAGGTCGGACAGACCTGGTGGCGAGGCGAGGCCTAAACGGCGGCGGGCGAGAAGGAGCTCCTCCCTGAGGTAGCCGTAGGCCGGACACCGCAAGAGAATGTGTTCCAGTGTTTCGTCAGCACCTTCCTGACACTGGAGACACACAGGCGACGGGAGTTGCCTAATGCGGTGGAGGTACTTGTTGGTGAATGCACAGCCAAATTTTGGAATAATGTACCTCGGTCTGTGCCTGTCTTGGAGGACCATCCAGGAGAAAGCATGGAGACTTGCACACCTCAAAAGCTGATCGAAAGTGCCCCGATATATCTCTTTTCAGGACGTTCACCATGTCTTGTCGAAAGGTGTCCTTCAGACTCCTGATACGGCAGGAAAGGGAGGGGTTGTGCGGGGAGGGTCTGTTACTGCAGGAACCGTTTGCGTCCTCTAGGGCTCGACGCGCCCAAGTGTCCGCAATTTCGTTACCTTGAAAGCTGGAGTGACCCGAAATCCAGCAGAAAGTTAGACCTCTGCTCATTCGCACATCTGGCCATACCTACCACAATGTCTTGCACAATGGGACAAACTGACCAGCTGGCAGGATCAACCTGGAGATTAAGCAAAGTGGTCTGAGAATAGCAGAATACTGTAACAGGGGAGCTGCATGGTAGAGGACCCAGTTGGTGGCTTTCCACAGGCCAACGAGCTCTGCCTCCATGGAGGCGAAGCACAAAGGCAAGTGGAAGCATAAAGCCAGGCCGATTTGAGGGATCACAAGCAAGGCACCACCCTTCCTGGTGACTGCACAGTAAGAGCCATCCATAAAGATTTGGAAGGGAGGCATGGTCAGGTTGGCAATGGCGTCACATATCAGGTTACGCAGTATCCTAGCATCCACTGACTCCTTACACGGAACTCCATGGAATGAAGGGTGAACTGTCGGAAGGGCAAGTAACCATGGAACTGCATCAGGATACCACTGCAGCTGCAGCACAACGTGAAGCAGGATGGAATTCCTGTATTGACGAGCGATGACTGAACCATCAAACCTGACCTGCTGTACAAACGTTGGTGGATGCGGTGGCCTGGGGCCAAAAACAACGTCTTACAGAGGACCCTGTAAAGGTGGCTCTCCACAAGCTTGATGACGAAAGGACTCAAGGCTTCTGCACGCATGGCTGCTGGGTTGGCATGCTGCGGAGCCCCAAGGCACGGGACTGAAACCTGTCAAACTTCACTCTAAGATTGGAGCGAAGAGCAACAATTGCAGCACAGACATACAACATATTCGTGAGGATAAAAGCCTTGAAAAATTGAAGCAGCCTCCTCAGAGAAGCACCCCAGCACTGACCGGCGAGGCATTTCAGCATGCTCAAGCAAAGATTTGAATGGCCAAGCAGAACGGAGACATCTCTGACCAGTTCAGTCGCAGGTCAAACGTCACCCCAAGGAAGCTGTGACAGTTCACCACGTTAATGTCAGCCCCAATGGTAATACTGTGACCTCGGAGGAGGAAGGGTCTACTCATGACTGGGAGAACTACCGTTTTGGTAGTGGAGATGGTGAGTTCCCATGCGGAGCAGAAAGTAGAGAGCCGGTTAGTGGCAAGCTGGAGCCTGCACTGTAGGGCTTCCACTGTGCCTCCCGATGTCTAGATAGCATTGTTGTTCGCGAAGGTTGAGAACTGAATGCATCCAGGAAGATAATGCTGACAGGTCCACGTCATGAGGGCGTTGAAACAAAGGACTGAGTTCCTCCTTGTGGAATACGCTAGGACCTTCTTGGCGGAGGCAAGAAGGTGCAAACGGAAGCATGTTACTTTAGTTCTCTAGAATTTTAAGATATTTATTACGAAGCGTGAAAATGCAAACAGAATAGAATATATAGATTTAAGACTCAGAGGGAGGAAGGGGCATTACTTTTGTGTGAAACAAGTTGCATTTTTCCACAAGTCAGTGGGCCACATAAAACATGCCAGTAGGCCATTTGTGGCCCACATGCCATGGGTTGAGGACCCCTGCACTAGGCCATTAAGAACAGGAACAGGGCTTCCTTTCTCCTTATTTAAGGTTGTAACATAATATTACCCTTCGCAGGGCTAACACGAAAGTGAAAATTAATGAACACAAATTCAATATACTGCGACTTCTAAATAATTTCTTTACAAAGGAAAGGAAGAAAGCTTCTCCAAAGGCTTTTGAACAATGCCTTCGACTAGGGCAGTAATTTTATCGTGGCATGGTTTTCTGTAACATTTTCGATGAATTTTAGTTTTTTTAATGATTTCATGAATTTTTCAACAATTTTGCAAATTTTAGATTTTTCTCTATTATTGCCTAATTTCTATCATAACTTTTTGGATCAATCTTCAGATTTAAATAACTTTAATATTTTTATCTCAAGCAAATCTCTTGAGTGAAATTTGGTTCAAAAATGTATTCAAACTATGTACATATACAATATTTTGGTATTACTGCATCTTAGATCCAGTTGCGCGATTTTTTTTCCAAATATGGTTTCCAGGTGTGGTCAAATGTTTCTGTTCTGACAATCTTGTTCATATATTTTTGGACAGTGGTGCTGACAGCAGTTTTGCTAAGGGAAATTCCCTCTTGCTTCTACGAGAGTTTATTCGTTTACTAGTAGAGTTTTACTGTTGCAACACTTGAATATGCATGATCCTTTAATTTTCTTTTCTTTTGTTTTTGGGTGGGAGGTGGAAAAAAATTTAAAAAAATTATGATTTAATGGGCTGTGGAATAAAGTTTGCTAGCATAGGAACATGACCACTGGAGGTATGTTCGAATACATAAATAGGTTTTGTTAGAATAATAGGCAAGTTTTTTTGAAATTTTACTATTTTAATCTTTTTCAGTCTTTTTAAATCTCGCTATTTTCGACTTTTTACTATTGCGAAGTTTATTAATTGAACAGATTATGGTGCCATGATTAACTGCATTTTTTCAGTGTGGGGGTGCTCCCACTAGGACATGTACAGATTCAGGGAAAGCACCGGGGCAATGCTTACCATGTTAGAGGCCCTGGGAAAAGGAGATTTTAGCGGCCCTTAAAAATATTTTGACATAACACAACGATAAAAAGATTTACCGGGGTTTAGCATTGGGTCCTTCATAAAGCATGAAGTCCTTTACTGGTTAAAACGGTGTAGGTAAAAATAAAGAGCAGATAATGAAGTTAAATTGAAAATAGGGGATAAAAATTAAATAAAATACGAATCATTGTAATTTATTATTACTCTAATTATTATAATTATAACGAATTAATGAAAAGCTAACTCAACGAACAAAGCTGCTTGTTTTATAATATTAGAACTTACAAAGTAATTTTTCTAGTTTTTTGTGCTGCCACGAGTCTCTGCAGTGGCCATATGGCCACCACAATAAACATAATGTCGTACATAGGCTACCGATGCTAACTCATTTGACTAATAACACGTGTATTTATTCTGACCACCATTTAGAGGTTGCATTATGGGAAGTATGACGTCACACGTAAAAGGTGAATTGACCAAATACTCTGTTGAAAGTATATGGAGTTGCTAAAAACTGATTTCTTGTATTTGCACTACACATTTTGGCTGCCCTGGGTGGCCGCCCAACTCGAACCCACTAAGCATAGCCCTGATGGTCACTAACGCTGTTGGTGTCCGTTTTGGCAAAACTGAAAAAAAGTTGCCAACTTCTGGATCTAATATGAATTTCTACCAACATTTTGCATAGCCCCATTGTAACCTTGAGGATTAAGCTGCAACATTAGAACCCTGCTCATTTGTGAGAAAGAAATTTGTATAATAATGTAAGGAGGACAAAGGCATAGTAAATTATATATAAGGGGAAATGTTTTATGTATGGAAAAGTGAGACAAACGCTTTTTTCAAACTTCTGTATAATTTTACTACCTTTAGGTGCCAACAAACAGCGACATAATTTTACTTAACATTTTTTAACAATAAAATATGTATATTGTTACTACTTAATGTTAGTAATGGTTTATTGTGTACAATTTATCAAATAAACATTATCATAGGTAGATATGTAAATGAAAAACAGTTATTATAGGCTTTGCTAATTTTACACAAGGTTGATCTTGGAGGCTCATATGATATATTCAAGGTTGATCTTGGAGAATCATATAGGGCATATCGTACTATATAAGACTTATATAATAAAGTAATATTTAGTTATCTTACTGTTTCGAAACTGATTTTTTTTTTTTTTAATGCCAGTGTTACACTCATTCTAGGATTTTTTTAAAATTTCTATGAAATTCAAAGTCTCCCCACTTCTCAAATTTTGCATTGGTGACGACAGTACATCTTAATCCCAGTCGCCAAAACTCATGCTATACCCTTAAAATTGAACAGAATTTTTTGTGTGTAGCAGTTGTAATGTAGGATCCATTCAGCCCTTTCAGTTTTGCTTGCATTTCCTAGCATTTTGTGAGCTGCAGTAATAAAATGAGCAAAAGGCTACCCTTCAAAAATTTCTGGTATTCAAACATAGACGCAAGTCTTTTTCCAAACACTTGCAAACTTGAAAACACTAATCCACTAAGGTGGCCGGTAATTACTTTTGATTAACTTAGTATGTATCAGATAATGGGGCTCGACCCCCAACTGTGACTTAATATTATTAAACTCTTGAGAAGCTGCTTGAATATTAAAAGGGTTGAATCAGATAATACCTGAATCAGTGGATGCTTAGTGGGGGGTTCGCCCCTACACCCTGACTTAATATTGTTAAACTCTCAAGAAGCTGCCTGAAAATTAAAACGGTTGAATCAATAGAATACAAATATGTTATCCATTTGTAAACAGCAATATATCATGGCAGCTGGAAATAAAGCAGACTCGTGTAAAGGAGGTTTTCACTCATTATAATATGGGATTGAACTAACAGGGCCTTTTGTAAAATTTTCATGAAAAAAAATTTGCTAAATAAGTAAACATATCCTGAGGGGGTGGTTCCCGATCGTTCTCTGATGTCAGTAGCCTATTGTTATGAGAGGTGGCAAAAAAATACTATAAGATAGAAAGAAAAAAGGGATTTGGTGGTACACAATGGCTATATGCTTGTGGAGATGTCATGAGGTTGTTGCCGGTGGCATTACTTAGTTTTGAAGAGCCTTGTAGGCACTGAATGAAAGTAATGTTAAAAATAATGTTAATGTTGTAATGTTAATGTTATGAAAGTAATGTTACGTTCAAATTGAGTCATTGAGGGTAAACGATGCTTTGCTATATACGAAAGGAGATTCGCCAAGTCTGACTGGGTATTGATGAGCAAACGAAGTGAACAAATATACTTATTCTGAAAGACTGAGATAACCTTGTGTGTTTAGAAGACTTTTCTGATGCACAGCTTGGGGGTTAGGATCACTTGACAACACTCTAAGGTTACCATTGCTTTTTCACATCTACGGACTGTCGATTGGAACTCAGCAAGGTCTGGTTTGCATTCAAATTAAGTACTTTTAAGATTAATTTAATTATATTAGGTTAAAATATGACTTTAATTAAGAGCTTTTATGTCTAGTTAATGTACTAGTGTCGGTTAATGTACTATTTATCTGTTGCGCTATTTATGTGCTGCGTTGAGAGGTCCTGTTCAGCTGATGTGAAGTCTGGGCTTAACATTTTGTTACTTAAGGTTGTTACTGAGAATTATTATTACCGAAGCAGTATTTGTTAGTGTTTGCACTAATATCGTATTCCGAGGACTGAGTAGTCACCATAAAGTGAATGTTCTCTACTATGTTGTGTATTAAAGTTAGCCACAGTGCTTAACTTAAAGCTTCTCAAGATGCCTACAATGTTACTAGTGCCTTGACTACTTTTAGGCAATTGTGGGAGAGTTAATGGATTATTCACCGATCAACACAAGAGTGGAACAGGAACTGGAACATCCTGGTCTAGTTGTTTGGGTACTGAGACGGATAGCCCAGAGGAAGACGGATAGTCCAGGTTAGAAAGTCTTTGTATACTTTCTTATGGATATTTGTATAAACTGATGCTCAATTATATTTGCACTTAAAGTGTATTCAATCTTTTTAATATACTCTGGTCAACTTTGTCAATCGTAGGGACTGACAGAGAATTACTGTCTAATGTTAGGTTTAGCATTAAATTTTCTATACTGCTTTGTCCTGAGAAGAATTGATTCTATGTTAAATGAGACAACACTTATTATAACTAGTAAAATTTGACACTGGTCGGAATATACGAAATACAAATGAAGAAGGTAAAAGACATTTACCATCTGCAAAAATATTCGCAACGTTTCGAGAACTACTGTTCCCTTCATCAAGCGAAAGTGTCGAGGAAGTGTAGGGGTTCGGTATTTATACCCCAACTTTGCTTTTCCCCAAAGCTATCTCCCACTCGGAGGTTTTTCCCCCTGCCTGAATCTGGATTTTCTAAGAACTGTTCCCCACTTGGTAATCCCTCCCCCCACCTCCGTCTGAAACTGGTTTTCCCCCATCTCCTAGCAAAAATGCGGTAAGGTTCAGGCATCGATTTTGCGATGTTCATCGCCTTACTTCGCATTCGAAAAGTCTCCCAAGACTCCAGAAAAAGTCTACAATAGCGAGAAGTTACATTTTTATGAAGAACTTTTGTACCTTTCCAATCAGGAACATAACCTCTTTCAGGCATGCTCTGCCAGGAGATTAGTCATCTCACCTTTTTCCACAGCATGATGATGTTCTTTTTTACGAGTACAAACAGTTCTTCCCGTCTCGCCAGTGTATACTTTTTCGCAGTCTTTGCAGGGTATCTGGTAAATTGTTCCAGTCAATTCATCCATTGGAACTCGATCTTTCACTCTCACCAACAGGTCACGTAAAGTCGATGCAGGTTTATAGTAAGTCCTGATGTCAGATTTCCTAAGAATACGCGCAATCTCCTCAGAAGTCCTCTCCACATATGGCAAAACAACCGTCCCTCTAGTCTGTCTCTCCTCAACAGGTTCTCTATGTCCATTATTAGATCTTCGAGCGATAAACTTGCTCGGGTAGCCATTATCTACAAGCGCTCTCCTTACCTTCCATACCTCAGCATCCTTCAATTCAACACTGCTGCTGTGTGTGAGGGTCCGATGTGACAGACCTCACAACAGAAGCTTTGTGGCAAGTCGGATGATGCAAGTGGAAATCTAAGTACCAGTCAGTCGGTCGGTCCGTATGAGTTGGCTTTCGGTATACAGAGGTTGACAAGCTTCCATTGTCTCCTCTGGTGACCCTCACGTCCAAAAATGGCAAACATCCCTCATGTTCTACCTCTAAGGTAAATTGAATATGGGGGTTTAAGTCATTAAGGAAACGGTGGAAGCTGTCCACCTCTGTCTTCGAAAGAACGACAAAAGTATCACCAATGTCAATGATAACAGCAATTCATGATGATGCAATCTGAGAAGGAAGTTGGGGAGTCTTTGGTGACCAGGATAAATATGTACTTTGGCCTTTGCATTTTTCTCATAAAAAAATTACCGTCCCACATATGACCTGTGAGTAACGAAATCCTACTATATAATGCTTATTAAGAGACATAATAGTTATTTGTATTACTGTTTTAAACCAGGATTTTTTTTTTAATGTTAGTATTATATTTCTGCACTTTTTATTTTTTTTAATTTCCACAAAATTTAAGAATTTCCCCGTGACTGTCCCACAAATTTTCCATTTTCTTTCAGCACAAAAATTACTGCCCTACATTTGACCAAAAGCATTAGAAGAAAAAAATAGTCAAAGGACATTTTGCAAAATATATAAATTGAATTTTTTGAACTTTATACCTGAAACGGGTAAAAATATAATATGGCTTCAGAAGGATCATCATCTGGACTGCAGACTGAAGTATCATAGATAAAAAATAAATTCATTTTATACCTGCAAATGTAAAAAACATATAATGTTTGACTGAAGAACAAAGACACAAGAAATAATACATAATAATCACACTGAAGTGTGTGGATTCCTAAAGTGATTACAATTCATGATGGAACCAGTGAAGAAGGAAAGGGGAACTCAGGGACTTGAGGCTCCCATTAAATATCAAAGCAATGTGTTTCTCGTCAATGCCAAATCACAATTTCTAAAGCTTAATCCCAATAACAACACATCAATATGCGTAATAGAAAAATACATAATTGGTTGTAAATTAGTTTTCCTTAATGATGTTTTTTCTCACAGAATTGTTTAAATACTTTCCAACTCTGTATTTATTTTTATTTGTAAATAAATGCTGATTACGTCAATTATAATTGATTTAGCATAAATTTCAATGAATATTATTTAATTTATTAAACTGATTGAATACACTACATCAGACTAAATATTACAGATTAAGTAAAACTTCAATTTAGCAGACAGGTTTTTCAACAGAAAATATAATCAGTACTTGAAATAATTTAAGGTTGAAGGCTGAAAATTTTCTAGTTTAACCGTTGTCATATATTAAGTTTATAGGGGAAAGTGCAGAACAATTTCATTCCGACAACAACGTACAAAGATTGACCAGGGTTTACCATAAATACTAAAATTTGACACTGGTCAGAATATAAGAACTACAAATGAAAGAAACATATACCGTCTGCAAAAATATTCGCAACGTTTCGAGAACTACTGTTCCCTTCATCAAGCGAAAGTGTCAAGGAAGTGTAGGTGTTCGGTATTTATACCCCAACTTTGGTTTTTCCCAAAGCTATCCCTCAGTCGGATCTCCCCCCCCCCTGAACCTGTTTTTCCCCCATCTCCTAGCAAAAATGTGGTAAGGTTCAGGCACTGATTTTCAGATGTTCCTTGCCTTACCATGCATCCAAAAAGTCACCCAGAACTAAAAAAAAAAAAAAGTCTACAATAGCGAGAAGTTACATTTTTATGAAGAACTTTTGTACTTTTCCAATCAGGAACATGACCTTTCTCCCAGGCATGTTCTGCCAGAAGATTAGTCATCTCACCTTTCTCCACAGCACGATGATGTTCTTTTTTACATGTACGAACAGTTCTTCCAGTCCTGCCGGTGTATACTTTTTTGCAGTCTTTGCAGGGTATATGGTAAACTGTTCCAGTCAATTCATCCACTGGAACTCAAATCTTTCACTTTTACTAACAGGTCACATAAAGTCAATGCAAGTTTGTAATAAGTCTTGACAAGTTTACTCAGAATACACACAATATCCTCAGAAATCCTCTTCACATATGGTAAAACTATCCCTCTAGTCCATTTCTGCTCAACAGGTTCCTACGTCTGTCATAAGATGTTCAAGCGATAAATTTGCTCGGGTAGCCATTATCTGCAATTACTCTCCTTACCTTCTGTACCTCAGCATCCTTTAACTCAACACTGCTGCTGCTGTGTGTAAGGGCCCGACAAGTCAGAAACGACACAACAGAAGCGTTGATGCAAGCGGAAATCGAAATACCAGTCCGTATGAGTTGGATTTTGATATACAGAGGTTAACAAGCTTCCATCGTCTCCTCTGGTGACCTTCACGTCCAGAAATGGCAAGCATCCCTCATGTTCTACCTCTAGAGTAAATTAGATATAGGGGGGGGGGGAGGTTAAGTCGTTAAGGAAACAGTTGAAGCTGTCTACCTTTGCCTTCGAAAGAACAACAAAAGTTGGGATTTACCAAGAGTATGGAGAGCTTAAGGTTGCTTTTTTTTGGAGTAACTGGTGAAAATGGCCAGATGTTTTGATTAATGGAAGAAGACAGTTCAGATACAGAATTTGATCAGATTATAAGTATTTTGCTAATGCCCAACTGGCTTAGAAGTAAAGGTTAAAATTCACAGTCGCCACCGGCCACAGGGCGACTAAAATATCGAAGAACGGCGATTAAAAATACGACTTCAGTCACCGTACACACTCGCCACTTTATTGTTTCCCAATGCAATCTTGTCCATTTTGACTCTGCAGGGAGGTCTCATTCTGAATCCACAAACTACTTACTATTTTTTTATGAAAAATGTTGATCAAACAAACCCTCCTAAGGCTTCAGTATTTAAATGTTTTGTGGCCACGAGAAAGTGGCTATAACTTAAATGAAGTAGCCTCTAATAAAGAGGGCCCTGCTAGCCAGTGGCGACTAACCAAATACCTGAGATTTATGCATTACCTAGAAGAGAGTCCTCGAGAGAAAAAAGTTTGTGCACCACTGGTTTAATTAATGTGATTATGTGTATTAAATATTTTAAACCTTCTACTCACTGTGTTGTACATTCAAGTGTAGCAGTTCTGTCAAGAAGGTTGATATTTTGTTACTATGTGCTAGTTTTATTATTTTCTATGTCTTACGTAAGCATGGTTCAGACCCTCTCCCCATTGTCAGGAAAAAATAAGCAAACCTCAACTTCTCCCTCCCACAAAGACGCTTACATAATACTTGAATGGTCCTTTATGAAATATAATTTACATTTCTTTAATTATTATGTTTCACCCCTCCCTAAGATTTATCAGGCAATATAAGTAAAAATTATTTATGAAATTTAATAAAAATTATTTTATTTAATTCCATTATGTTTTATAAATAACATACCATGAAATTCCAGGATTATTTTTTTCATGACATGGTTGGAGCAAATAGTTTTGAAGTAAAAAAACAGTAAATGAGAGAGTGAGTGATAGACAAAGATGCAACAGGGTCACATTCTCCGTGAGTTTCCCCATTCTCCATGGAGACAAAATAGCAGGCATACAGCGTACGTGGGGGAAAAGCATTTTCACCTGACAGAATTCTGAAATCACTTCCCAAAGCTTCGTCAGATAACTACTAGTTAGGGATAAAATATCTTGTCCAGCTGAGTGCAAAGTAGTCTCAATGTTAAAGGGTTAATGTTTATTTGAGGATGTAATTTTCTTAAGACACACCTGCCTTGGCCTCATCCCCCCTCAACTGGGTAAATTTTTTCATCTGTTTTAGCATAATATGATAGCACTGTTTCTTTTAAAAATAGTTGTTCTTGCCAAAGTAATTGATAAGTGTGGACTAAAATTAAAAATTTCCATTTATGCAGATGGTCTTTCCTTGGCATAGTTTTTTTTTTAAATGACCAAAATATGACTCCATTCCCGCCCCAAGATGAAACTTTCCAGAAATGATGCTAAGATATGCAAGTTTGTGTGATTTTTTTCAACATTTAACAAAAAAAAAATTTTTTTTTGAGAAATTCAAGGTCAAAGAGTTCATGGCATTACCTTGAAATCCCAAACTGCCCAAAACTAGTCATGTTGGATATCATATGACAGTTTATAAAATAATCTATCATATGGTTTTTCTTTCATCCGTCTCATTTCCAGCTTGAGTAATAATAGTTTTTGTAATTGCACATAAGCAGAAAGTCATGCATTTTTCAGGATTTCAGAGGCCTATAATTTAAAAAATACTGCAGTTAAAAATCTAAAAATTTGAATTTTATACTATCTCTGACAGAACATCTAATAAGCCAAATTTGAAAAAAATCCAAGATGTGAGGTTTTTCATTGGATCACTTGACGTGGAATGATCCATACCAGACAATCAGAGATAGCTGTTCTGTGTGGCTGACATTAGGAGTACAATCCAAAACAATGGAAAAATATGTCCATTTTGCACCTCTTGTAGGATGTACTGTTTGATTATCAAGCCCAGCAGTCCAATTATTTCATTTTTAATGTTTTTCGCAATGTATTGAACAAATGTTCCTTTGGATGCTATTGATAGTAGATGTTTAGCAATTATCACATCAAACTTCCTAACAAATTCCAGAATTTTAAGTAAATGACAATTGTCTCTTGCATATAGTTTGTCCGTTTTACCATGAAGAGCTAGATTTTGTGAGACGAGAAATTTTATTATGAGCACTATGCACTTTAATACTTCTTTCCATTGTTCAGCTTCACCGTTAATAATTCTTTGGTTTCCAAAACCAGCTGTTTTACCAAGCTGTTGCCGCTTACTACATTCAATCCAAGATTGAAATGATTTCATGTGTTTAGAAGATTTCTGAAGTTCAGATAATAATTTAGATATGTGCCTCCAATCGCAATTACCAGACTTGGTCGAATCCGCTTTCCATTTCTCAAAAGCATAGTACAGGAGAGGAAGAATAAGTTTGCAGTATGTATAGAAAATATAAGATGTGCAAATGCCAATGCTATCACCTTAATACAGGCTCACACTGTACAAAGGATAAATTATCTTATCCAGGATATTTCTAGCCTAAGTTTTACAGGCAAGTGATTTTTCCAATTATTTAATTTTTTGTCCTCTTCTCCAGATTTGTGCCTACCTACAATGGTGACCCATGCAGTCACATGGGCCAAGAGCCACCCTTAGTCATAATCCCTAAAAGGACAGGTAAAACATTTTGTGCTACCCCAAAGAATTCGGGCACCAGAAAACTGACCATAAAGCGAAACAATATAGAAGAAAGGCTTGTTGCCAAAACTCCTCGAATACTTTAAAATTGAGATGAAGAAAATTACTTGGCTGCAAGCTTGTCATAGTGTTATAAGAGCATCCATGTTCTTTTGGAATATTGCCAGAAAGATCAGTGGTTGACATCTGCCATTAATTTTCGATGTTGAAACATGGAGGTAAATCCGTCATGATATTTACAGTATTTTTGGGCCCTGCAATTTTTCTGAATCGGTGAAGGGGATGTATCAGTGAAGGGTTAGTAGGGGGAGATTCCCCCACTTTGAGCTTGGATATTCAAAGTAAGCATACGTTGGTTGATTGATGAATGTTTTGTAATGAGGTGAGCATGGATATGTGTGTGCAAGAGAAAGACATGCTTAGGGGAAAGAATAAGCTTGTGGAAGTAGACAAGAGTATAATTGTGAGAAATATGAGCGATACACTGCGCAAAAATAATATTTAAAACAAATTACACACAAACGCAGTTTAATTTGAGCAGGAGAAACATTTTACAATTGTTTCGGTGGAAAATCAAGCGTCCACCATCGTCAGAAAATTCGTCCAAACTGATTTGTTGCCACTAAATCAAAAACGAAAAAGTGAAAAAGGCGAAACAGATAACATAACAAAAAGCCTGATTTGTGTCGCCATCTATTGTGCAGAATGCTAAGTAAAAGGAAAAGGAACAATTATTGTTGGAAGAAGAAATTATGTTGATTGAAAGAGAGGTTTGTAACAAGAGGGGGGAAAAATTGTTCTCAGATGGATTCGTTGACTATTGTACAGGAATTACTGAAGATATGAAAGGCCTCGAAAAAATTGAGATCTGAGGGTGAACGGACTTTTTCAATTATTTTTGCATCGGCAAAACAGAAACGATGGCCATGTTTCCATGAGTGTTTTGCAATGGCCGATTTTTCAAAATCTTGTTTGTGAACGTACGATTGGTGCTCTTTGAGTCTGAAACGCAGGGCTCTACGTGTTTGGCCAACGTAGGACAATCCGCATTCACAATCTATTTTATAAATGCCAAAATTATTGTGGTCAGGAATCTGGTCTTTTAGTTGGGTAACACCAAGTTTGTTACCTGGCTTGAAAATAACGCGGAAATTAAATTTGCGGAGGATGGAGGAGATTCTAGATGAAAGATTTGGCACAAACGGAATGCAGATTGTTTCTTTGGTGGGAGCCGTTTCTTGGCACAAAGTGGATGTGAACTTGGGAACTCTGGATAGTTTCTTTACTGCGAGGTCGATCACTGACGGATGATATCCCCGGTTTGAGGCGATGTTTTGCAAATGTGTAAGCTCTTTGGAGAGCGCTTGTTCAGAAGAAAACAATTTCAGAGCACGGGAGGTAAGCCAATGGAAAGTGCACATCTTTTGGGATTGTGGGTGTGCGGATTTGGCATGTGGTGGCAGGGGTTACCTTTTTTCGCCTTTTTCACTTTTTCGTTTTTGATTTAGTGGCAACAAGTTAGTCTGGACAATTTTTCTGACGATGGTGGACGCTTGATTTTCCACCTAAACAATTGTAAAAATGTATCTCCAGCTCAAATTAAATTGCGTTTGTAATTTGTTTTAAGAGTATAATTGGTAAAAGGAAATAAAACAGAGGAAGGACGGTGAATGGAGAGTGGGTGTTTGGGAGTGTTGGGAAAGAAGGCATGAGGACAAACTGGAAAAACATTCCCGGCATTTCTAGTTGCTATGAAAAGGATATTCCTTCACAGAAACTTAAGACGCTGATACGTAAGTACCTTAAAAAAAGGGTTTTTAAAAATTCCAACCAGACTCTCACATTATTACGATGATGCTGCTGTTTCAAACCCGAGAAGAAAGTTAGTGAGATTGTCGACAGAACAAGCTTTTATTTTACTTTGTGACACTCAAAATTTGTATGTTGACTGATCAATTTTATTGTAAGGTAAGTAGCTCATCACTCTAAGCCTGATTGAAATATTTTGGTTGTTTGTGTTCGCTGCAAAAATTGCCTTAGTTTGCAATTTAAAACAAAAATCTCCTTTCCTAGTGTGGTGTCCCCGCCTCAGCCAAAACGTATATGGCTGATGCTGAATGACTTAGTTTTCCCAGAAACGATTCCCTCTCCCCACTAGAAAAACAAAATTCACAAATAAATACTATGTGCACAAGGCTATAGTCCCACCTAGATCTCGAGACTAGTTACTCCCGATGCTTGAAACATGCCCTTTTGGCATTTAAAAGTGTTAAAACAATTTACATATTAAAATGTGTTGATTTAATAAATCCTTGTCTCATTTCTATAATAAATAATTATTGTAATTTCTATAAAGTATATTCTACAATACAATTTTCATATTAGCTTTTGCTTTCTTTCTTTTGCACACGAATTCTCTTCAGGAGCAGATTTAATGGTGAATGCTACAATTTAAAGCTTCTTTGCCTAGGGCTAAAAGTTCATATCACAATTTATAGTATAAATCAAAACCAGTATCACACATAAGTTCACCTTCTCTTCACCAATACAATTTATTATAATTCAACTGATTTTCAATTTCAATAATCTTATAATAAAACATTTCCTATATAACTCAAAAGTTCAATCTTTACATTTCACAGTACGATTACTTATCGTATAAACTTCTATAATCTTTCTATCCAAAAAACCTATACTGAAAAGCCTTTTCTGTATAACTCAAAATTTCCCTAAACCGATTTCTTATAGTAATTCTACGATCTTAATCGTTAATACTTTTTTCTCAATAATCACAACAATCATATTTTGCACTCACAGTATTATTTATTTGCTACAAGAGAAATCACCATTTAAAACACTAAATTCTTTCTCTTTTAATTAAGTATACTTTGCAATCACTATATTTCTAATATTCTTTTCTATATATATTTCAATCGTACTTTGTTTTCACAGTATTATTTTATTCTTTAATAGTTATCGTTTAGAACATTAAATTCTTTCACTTTAAATCAATCGCACTTTGCAATCACTATATTTCTATGACTTTAATTTCTTCAAAAAAACAATAAGTTCTTTAGAAACCTCAAATCAATTATACTGACTTCGAAACTTGATAGGTAATATCAAAATTTAGTAGAATAAAATCATATGAACTAAAGCTGTTCTATTTCCAAAAAATCCATCCATACTACAAAGACTAACTGGCAGTTTAAGAAACAATCGAGCACGTGATAAGCATTCAATCTTCCAGCGTTGCATTTAGTAGGACCATAAATAGCTTTAAAAGAACCGAGGCAAATTAAAAACGTAATTTCTTCCACTAAATGATAATCATACTTGAAAAATTAAATACTTAATAAAATAAATTAAAGGATGCTTATATCATTGAACATACGATAGAAAAGCATGTCTATCATGTCACGTCTTAACGAACTCTCGCTTGCCGTTCACATATTAGCTTCTTTTCTATCTTTCTTGCACCTGAAAGATCCTGGAGACGTTTTTTATGGCGGATACTACAGGATTAGAGCTTTTCCGCTGAGGGCTAAAAGTTTATTTCATTATTTTAAGCACAAAGTTAGAAAATTTGTCTCTTCATCACACAAAGAATAAACAAGAAAAATAAAGAATAGAGAAAGAAATAGAGAAATAAAAAATTCATCAATCTTTGCATTCACATAATTTCTTTAAAGGGGCTTTAATTTTTCTTGTTGAAGGCTAGAATATAAATGCAATTTCCAAATTCCCTAGGCTTTGAGAAACCATCTAGACTACAAGTTTAAAGTTATCTTGACTCAAACTGCGTCTGGCACTTCAACTGAAACTTTTCAAGCAATGCTTAAAGAATATCACATAACATTTGTAATTTTGAATTACTAAAATGTTCTTTTCTGTTATTTCGCTTGAACTTTCAGTATAATTACGATTTTACAATAATTATCGCTATCATTTATCAAAAATATTTTATATCACTAATAAAGAACCTTCAGTCCAAAATTTGAAAACAAAAAGAGTATTACTTGAAAAAATCGAAAATTCGTACATTGACTTTCTTAAAAACGATTACTTATCGTGTATGCTTCTAATTTTTCGTTCATTGTACTGTATTACTTGAAAATGTTAATTTATCGTACCTAATTTTTCGTTCATTTTATTTCTTGAAAACTGTTAGATATCGTACCGACGTCAAAATTTTCTGTTTTCAATAAAACAAAGTTGAAAGAAAAGCCGGTGAAAAGCCTTTCGAAAAAACACAAAAAGTTCAATTACACATATTAGTTAACAACAGAGAAAAACCATCTTACTGAAACAAAATAACATGCCTGCTTGTTTTTTATTTACTTTAAGGAAATGGTGCTGAAACAACGGGAAAACCCAAAAAAAAAACCCCTTACTTATTCCTTCCTTTGTATTGTAGCGGCACACTTTCCGTCAGGGGATGGCAACACCTACGAACTAGAACCAAAACTGACGCTAAGTTCGCGGCAAAGTAAGTGATTAGAGAGAGACTTCCTCGTAACTTCGACGCCTTTGCATGCGTATGTTCTTCACGATTGTACAAGCTTACGTTAATCTCGGAATCCATATTATCGTACGTATGTAATTAAAGTTCAGTTTATTCGGAACATAATGTTTTGATATTCTGTTTGTGAACCGGCCAATTTTATCGTACTCCCACGAAACCGCGATAGTATTATATTACTTAGTATAGTTTATTGCCGCAAGATGGCGCATTTAACTTAAATTGAATTTACAAGAAGCGTACTTCTTAAAAAAAAGAAAAAGAAAAAAAAAAAAAGTGTAGTCCTAAGGATCTACGGAAAATTTAACAAGAAAAAATACGAAAATTATATACATAATAAACAGTTCGAAAACTAGCCGTCTGCAAACTGTTAAAATTTGATCTGGGCAGTAAATTTCTAAAAATGGCATCCATGTGGGTGTCAAAGTATATAAGTAAGTTCGGCTTGTTTGTTTGTTTGGATTTTTATGGCGCAAGAGCATCTGAGCGATACTGTGTCGTTTGAGTAAATAATGAAGCTATAAGGGTATTGATATGGTCCAGTGGTTATGTTCTCCATTTTTGAATCTTCGGAGTTTGGGTTCGACTTCTAAGGAAACTTCGTTAGTTGTAAGCGTATCATTAGGTGCTATCAGTCATTAATTAACACTGCAGTCAGCAATTTAAACCTCAATCTCCCTTCCTGTCTGATATTCACGGACGGCTCGTTTGATTCCGATAACAATAAGGGAGGTGCAGCAATCTACATCCCACATAGTAGTTTCTTCTTCAAGTACTACATTCAGGGTTTAATTTTTAACAAAAAAAAGCACAGCAGCCCTAGCATATTCGTATTTTGTACCCGCTTTTGGCGAAGCCACACCCACTTCTGGTCTGATGATGTCATGCGAGTTTAGTGCGCATGCTCCAGGACGTCACGAAATTCTACGTACCCTCTTTGGGAGAGTTCAAGTATTACGTAAGCAGATACGTAGCCAAGGGGGCGGTTTTGGGAATTGTAATCACCCATCGCAATGAAATTTTGTATATTTAACATAGGAATATATGAGTTGTAGCTCTGTAACCCCTCCCATTAAGCCTATAACCCTCCCTTATGAACTTTCTGCCTACGCCACTGTACATACGCATCTTTGTGGGGAGTTGCTGTTGTGCTTATTTTCCTATGTTAGCCAATGTTAATTTTTGCTTAGGAGGGAGAGGGGTATAAAATGGCCAAAATATTGCTTATGTAATACTTGAAACGCTACCTTTCCTGTGATTAATAACACTACCCCATGTGTTACAAATAATATTCAATCACGTCAGTCAAAACAAGTTAGAAACATCTAACTTCTTAGAAATAGGATCCTTAGTTAGAAAACAAGTTAGAAAACAAGCTGGTATGGGTAGGAATAGTTCCAGTATTATGTAACCTTCTTTGAAGAGGGCTAAAAGCCTTCGAGAAAACGTTTTAAAGCTATATTAAAACATATAGTTCAAAAACTGTGCCCATTGTGTTATTTTACGAAATTTTGTGATATTTAAACTTACGTTTAATCACGTTATATATATATAGTAGATGGTTTGTTATTGTTGATCAAAAATGTTTTTAACTGTGATTATATTTGCTGAGAAAACTAAAGTCAAAACCATAATAAATTTTACTATTTTTGGAACTTTAAAAGTTCCCATTCATTACTTTTTCAATATTTAATTATTTTTTCCCAAATTTATTATTTTTTCATGCATTCATGATTTTTTTGTCAATTCATAACACTGTGGACACACTGAACTTGCCTACTTACATTGGTTAATGAAAAATATTCCACGGAATTAACGTGTCAGGATTTTAATTTTTTTTTTGATTGGTTGTCAATTCTACTGCGATGACTACTCGCTAGCCACGAATGCACATAAGACTCTGGTTTAAATTCGCTAATAGACGGGACAACCAGTCTAACAAACATTAAATTTGATAATGACTGAATGTGAAGGGAAGCACGCTGTGGTGTAAAAATCAAATTCATTATTGAAAACCCTCTTTCACATTCTGCGCTTGATATAGGGATGCAATTAACTGTTGAAACCAGTTTCTTTAGTTCAGACTTAATTTCTTTGCCAGATGATTCCTTGAAAATTCTGAAGTCCCGTACGGCTGCTCTTGTATAGAAGTTATTTTTTTTTACATGATTCGTTCAATGCAATTGCTTCAATGGAAAAATTACGTTTTTTGAACACATGCGTTAAACGTCTATTTATGGGCTTTGGAGATTTCCGGAGCTCAACAACAGCGTCTATTTAGGGGCTCCGGCTAATATTTAAATAATCGCCAAAAATGAAGAAGTACCGGAGCCGGACTCAGGTGGGCTCCTGCTCAATTTAAGCCCTGACCACATTGAAACACGTTTCTTGTCCTAAGAGGCCAAACTAAATGGCCTATGTGAAACGATCAAATAGGTTCTTAAATTTGGCAAGGAGAAGGCAGTCATCAGCGACTCCCAAGCAGTTCCTTTCGGCCTCCTTGCCTTAACCCTACTTCGTGTGGCCCTGCGCTGTGCTTCAGACTGCAGCCCTCTTTCTTCCCACAGGTACTGCCTCTTCAACTTCACCAGAAAAATCAAGTTTTTCCTGGCTTCAAGAAAAATTATAACTCTTTCTCCCCCCCATTATAGGTCATCACAGAGATTTGTTTCCTGTGCGCAGTAAAACGCCCTTCTTCAATCAATAGGACCTTCCCGCGACATACCCATACCCGTTTTCAGCGCTATCGTTTGGGTAACCTCTTCCAGGCGCCAACACCACTCTGCCAGCCACAGGGTTTAAGCTGGCTCAAAACATGCTGTCGTAAAAATGTTAAAATGGGAAAATAATTTGTAGCAAAATGCTAAAAAATATTAGTTGCTTTTGTTGCTAGAAAAATCGTACCAATGAAATTATTTATATCAACGATGCTTACTTAAAAGGTGCTGTTAAGAATTTTGAAGAGGAAATAAAAATGAAAAGAAAAGATCGCTGAAGTGCAAAACGGGTATTCTGGAATCGAGGAATCCTGTTTTCAGAGAATAAACTGTGGTTAAAAATGCCTGTCGCATTTTCGCGATGGGCAATAATTTTTTCTTCGCATTTTCGAGCAACTCGTCGCATTTTGCGAAAAATGCGGCTGCAGCTTGGTTTCCCTGTCCCACCTGGTCTAAAGGACTTGCTCACTGCCTACCACTGTCCCCGTTTCAAGCGTGTGGTTTTCTTGTCGCTCCTCCATTTCTTCATCAGTACGGGGCGCTTTATATAGCTCCTATTGCCGCCTCCTCCACGCTTTTCTGCGATTTTTCCTAATTAGTTATCTTGGGCTGCTTTTGCCCATCCAAATTCTTCGGTTTTTGGGTGATCAGCTTATGTTTTTAATTTATTTTCTCTCCCACTCGGTACAGTTGGCGGATCTTGAGAAATGTGCTCGCCACTGTACACTAATTGATTGAACCCAACTCGGATTCTCCGATTGCATCTCTAATGAGAGCTGCTCCCTGACCCCTTGAGAGTTGAGTCTCTGTTCTACATCTTTTGGATTCGTCCAATTCTTTCTGGAAATACAGTGCCCCTAGTTCGGCCAACTTTTCCATGCTATTAGCAATTCTATTTTCATTTTATTTATTATTATTTTTTTCATAATTAACAACAACAGGATGCTGTCAATCGCCCATCATAGTCGTTTGATGTCAAAATGGCTAATGATTACTTGTCAGTTTAAAATGGCTGTTAGAAAACCAAAGTTGTCCAGACAGAAAAAAAAAAAAAAATGGAGTGCCAGGATTTGATAACAAACGTTTTAATCATCAAACGGAAGATGAAGCAACTTAGCTCGCCACTGATAACGATCACAGTAGGCCTAAATACTATAAGTAATCAGAGTTAGTAACTTTAGTTTCAGATATAAAATTTGTTTACCATCTCTATACTCGCTCCAGTAACGGTTCAAGACAAAAAATTTTGGGCACAAATTTTTGCCCATGTGCACGGGCGCAACAAGCGGCGCCCATAAACATAGGAAATATAATAAAATTCAGTTATATTTGAGGAGCCATGGCCCCCCCGACCCAAGCCTAGAATCACTACTGACCTACTCCTAGCCCTAGTGTTCTGCGAATGACCAAAATTTTAAAAACAAGATGGACCTAGCCACAAAGGATTTAAAAGATTCATGTTTTTTCTTTTAACATGTATATTTTGAAAGCTAGCAATTATAAATGCTATAAATATTTTATTTTCTTATTTTAGGTTATTTTAAGTGTTTCTCCTTTAATTTCATTTAAAGGCGAATAGTTTTATTTGCCACGACAAAACTACTTTCTGTGAAAAAAATTAAAAATATAATGTTTCCAAGTCCTATGCCAAACTCAAGGCCTTATATATAAGACAGTATTCTCAGATGTATCCACAGAGTGGGGCTCAGGCCCGTAGCTAGATGCTTATTACAGTGCGGGGAGGGGGCTCTGAAAGTTACAGTGGGGCTTAAAATTCTTTAATATTTTAATGTATTTTATTAATATATTTAATAACATAAATATCTAAGTAGGCTAATATATTTAACATCAATGAATAAATTTCTTAACTTAAATTTTGCATTAAAAACTTACAGAGGTAAACTAAAATTTATAATTTCCCCTATCCTTATTATAGAGTAGATGAAGAAGTACAGATAAAGAAGAACATGTAGAAGACATACTTGCAAAATTCTTTACCAAATGTCTTAACAGCGGTAACATACCAAACCAATGGGATTCTGCAACAGTAATTCTTTTGCATAAAAAAGGTGATAAAGAGGATTTGAAAAATTACCGACCAATTAGCTTGTTACCTGCTATTTATAAAATCTTCACAAAAGTGCTAACACATCGCCTGCAGAAAAAATTAGATGCAGCTCAACCAAGAGAACAAGCTGGATTTCGAAGTGGATTCAGTACAGTGGACCATATTCAAGTATTAAGAGAATTAATTGAAAGAACACATGAATATGAACTTCCATTGTGTGTTGCATTTATTGACTATGAGAAGGCCTTTGACTCTATTAAAACATCAGCAGTCATCAACTCTTTAAGATCAACAGACATTGAGGATGTGTACATTGACATGGTGAAACGTGTGTATAAAAATGCAAGTGCAAAATTTCGGTTACATAAAGATACCAAAACTATCAAAATTGGTAAAGGTGTGAGGCAGGGAGATACCATTTCTCCAAAACTTTTTACTTCAGCTTTACAGATGATTTTTCAGCTGATAAATTGGAATAACAAGGGAATAAAAATAAATGGTGAATATTTAAATCATTTGCGGTTTGCTGATGACATTGTTATTTTTTCAACGAACCCATCAGAACTCCAAGACATGGTACAGGAGCTCTCAACTAGAAGTAAAGAAGTTGGACTCAAGATGAACCTACAAAAAACTAAGATCATGTTCAATAATTTTGTAGAGGAAACAAAAATACAAGTTGACAACATTGAGCTAGAAATTGCTGATTCATATATTTACCTTGGCCAGCTGATTTCAATGGATGGCAACATTATGAAAGAACTCAACAGACGTATTAAACTTGGCTGGAGTGCATTTGGAAGAAACAGTTTTATCCTGAAGGGGAAATTGCCTTTGTGTCTAAAAAGAAAGGTCTTCAACCAGTGTGTATTGCCAGTCCTCTCTTATGGATCAGAGACATGGAGTCTAACAGTTGGAGCAATACGAAAGTTACAGACAACGCAAAGGAGCATGGAGAGGTGCATGCTTGGAATAACTAGGAGAGATCGAAAAAGAAACACTTGGGTGAGAGAGCAAACTAGAGTAGAGGACATCATTGTTAAAGTAAAAGGGCTGAAATGGCGATGGGCTGGGCATATTGCAAGAAGAACTGATCAACGATGGACAACAGAAATTCTGAACTGGATTCCAAGAGACCACCGAAGACCTAGAAAACGTCCTCAAACTAGATGGGTGGATGAAATAAGAAAACAGGTTGGGGTGACGTGGAAGCGAATTGCTCAGGATAGACTTGTGTGGAAAGCATTTGGAGAGACCTTCATCCAGCAGTGGATAGATAATGGTTGAATATGATGATGATGATATATATATATAATTACATCCATACAATAACAGAAGCTTAAATAAATATATTCTTATAAATAAAATGTTAAATAAAATAGTATTAAAGAATAATAAAAAATATAAATTGTATTACATATATATAATATATACCTCAGTTGGCGATATATATGCGAATATATAACAGATAAGTTACTCAATACTATATATTGATAAAATTATAAAACAGAGAGAAAGGATATAGGATTGAATTATTGAAAGCAATAGTACCAATACCAATATCTTAGGGATTGTGAACCCATCAGGAATTAAAGATCTGATGGTACAAGTATCTTCTCTGCGACTAGTACTGTTGCATAATAGCGGCAATAAATTGTCAAAATAAAAATTTTCGATTTTCAAGGTAAGACATTTTAAAAAGAAAATATAATTATATAAAATAATAACGTAAAATTCATAAATTTAATACATAAATATAACAAATTATACCTGTAAATATTAAGCAGTAAAACTGACGTGTTCATTATAATCCAGTTGGATGCGTTATGTCTATATACAATACAAATACAATTTCGCAAATAAATCTGTATATTATTAAATACATATTCAAAAATTATTCTGAAATTTTAAAATTTTTTCTAAAAGTAAAACATAAAAATATATCCTATTGAATGTAAAAGTATAATTTATAAAATAAAAATAAAAAAAATTGAAATCGTCTCCATCTATATTTGTAACTAATTAACAAAAACATTCTTACAAAATAAATTCAACAGCATTAAATCTATTGATAATTTAATAATCTGTTTTCACATTAAAATCACATTTTTTTAATGATGTTCAATAAACATTTTTGAATTTCACTAGATTCATTATAATTTCTAAATATTATAATTAATTCATATTAAATATAATAGGCCCCGGGTATTTATGACCTAAAAAATGCCCTTAAACAGATGAAAAAATGCCCTTAAAAGATGAAAAACTGCCCTTAAAACGACGAGAAAATGCCCTTAATAAGATTAAAAAAATTACCTAAAAATCAATGAAATGCCCTTAAGAATGAAAAAAAATATCCAAAAACAATTTGTATTGCAAGTATATTTTTCCAAATTTCAAATTAAATAATTTCAACTTTAGACAATTTATAGACTAGAATTTTCATTCTTCGCCATGATACTTCAGAAGGAAAAGAATGAAGTAAATACCTGTTATAAATGAATTTTAATGATGTGTAATCTAATCTCCGGTAGGAATATCAAAATTGCACTAAATAATTCTACATTTTTTAACATTGTCAAAACTTTCTTTTATTTTCCGAAAGCAAATTCATATACCTTGAAAAGCTCTTCTCAATACTTATATATGATAATACGACTCGCAGAATGAAACTTACATATGTTGTTGGAGCATATTTGAAGAAAACGCATTCATTTTTATGGAAAATTCTTCATAAATTCCTGATACTACTGCCTCTCCAATTCAGATGCCATAATTTTTTTTCAAAGTCTGAAACCTAGAGTTTTTTTTAAACATAGTTTAATTTTGCAACAATGGGGTGTCCAGTCTTCCCCTTGGCCTATTTTACTACTTCGCTTTCTTTGTCGATGTAACAATTGGGTCAACGATAGCCATTCTGTGCTTCTGAACCCTTAATAATATAAGGTAAAATGCTGAAGTTTGATCTTATATAAGCCAATTTTCCTTCTACTTTTCCTAAGGGAACAGACATTGCATAATTTGAATAGATGCTACATACTCTGGTTGAAACCTATTTACTATTGTGGGAGCCTACAACAACATTAAAATTTTCTCTGTAACAAATATGTATTCATTGAACATCCAACCATGTTCCCTAACGCGTTATCACAAGATTTGGTAGCAAAGTTAAACTAAGAGTTTGCTTTTTAATGGCCTCTGTATGATAAAGGGATTTCAAGAAAATCTTTTTAACATTAAAAACAAGTCTATCTATATCCAGATAATTTGTCTAAATTTCCTATATAAGACATGATCTTTCTTCCCTATGTAAGGCATAATCAAGGCAAGTAACATGAACTAACTTTGAATAAAAACAATTGATTTTGCAGCTTTTTCTATGTTTGGTGCCGCATCCGTTAACAAGGGTAAAATGTTGTTATATTCCGCTTCGTTTGGCCGCAAAAAAGTAAAAGATTTCTAAAATAGCTAACAGATGGTTAAATGGTTAACTTTTTCAAGAACCCCCAAATTCAGTAAAAATACTTAATATAAGGTAAAGTTTGGGAAATGTGACCTCAGGATCGAAATAAAAGTTAGCAAGGGATCTAAACGCAAATTTAAAAAGGCTGATATTGATATACGTAGTTGATTGATAGCGGAAGCTGTTGAAGTTTTTTGTTCTAGATAGAAATCCTAATTTCGGTTATTGCAACTTATTGTCCTAAAGCAAAGAAAAATTGCCTAAAATATCCTAAAAAGAGAAAAAAAGCCCAAAAATGCAAAAATTCAAAAAATGCAAATGTCATCAACATGCGAGCCCTAATAACAACAGTAAATAAAACTGGTGAATGATATCACATGATAAATATTATCAATGTATCACATATTACATAATGCTGATGTTACAGCAAACAATGAACTTTAAAAAATTATTTGAAATTTTACTCAATAGGCAACTTATTTTATTAAAAAATTATTTTATCGAAATCAATAACATCTCTATAAACGATTTCTCGCGAATTATTGATATTAAACTTACATAGATTTTTACACAGTGGCCTTATCATCCATTTTTAAATCGCCGCATGACATAGTGGGTATTATGTTTATATCGTAAGGAAATACTCCATTCAAAAACATCGTTATCACATGGAAGGAAAGTTTGTTTGTTTTTTGGTTTTACGGCTCAAAGACTACAGTGGTCATGCTGCGCCGGGACCTACTGTTTTCCGAGGAATCCGAACCTCTTAAGGCCTGGGGAACCAAACCCCGGACTACAGTGAGCAGTGCGATCTTTATGAGATCTCTGAGTAAGCGTTCTTTTTGCACTGCTGGGAGTCGAACCCGGATTAGCGGCGCACAAGGAAGGAAAGAGATACAAAGTTGTGTGATGCTATTTGCAAGAAGAAACCCATGCACCTGTTGAAGGAAATCGTTAATCCTCGCACGCACGACAAATGGTAAATGGATGTACTGCGCAAGTGCGGAGAATACCGCGATAAACCTAGCATTTAATGAAACTTTGAATGCGGAAAAAAAAAAAAGCAAAGCAATCTTTTTTCCTACTCCATCTTCTCTTTATTTATAAAGCAGGAACTCACACGTCGTCAGTTGTTATAAAGTACATGTAGTCATTGAAAACATTTATGTTATAGATATCTTCAGTTTTATTGCCATTATATCTTCACTGTCTTCCAATGTGCGACAGTTAAAGGGGATACATTTACTCAATAAAGATGACGATAAAAGTGTTCCTATTGTTATTAAATTGGTAACGATAAAATATTTATTTATAAAAGTTTATTAAGATCCAATTTAAAAATACACGTTTTATATTTATACAATAATTTCGTATATTTATTTCATCAGGTATTAAAAAAATGTTCTTTGTATGGTAAACACTTATGTAAAGTTTTCAATAAGTTTAATAGAATAGATAGAAAAAAAATTAGGAACAGGATCTACGCCCATCCTCGGGCGGTTTAGAAGGTCGGACCCCCAACCAATTATGTTTAATAATAAATTATGTTTGTTATTAAAGTTTCTCGCCGGGCCCATGGGCGTCTGCTTCCTTTTAGCCCCCTCTGTCCCAAGTTATGAAATAAA
This sequence comes from Dysdera silvatica, assembly GCA_006491805.2. Classification (NCBI taxonomy): domain Eukaryota; kingdom Metazoa; phylum Arthropoda; class Arachnida; order Araneae; family Dysderidae; genus Dysdera; species Dysdera silvatica. The sequence goes on along the minus strand of QLNU02014802.1, from coordinate 175,170,776 downwards.
TGAAAGATAGCATGGAACAATACCTAGCCGACGAAGCTAAAATTCCAGTGACAACATCTGGTTTCTTCCAGTTCATAATATCCCCGTGAAGTGAGGGTGGTGATAAATTAGCACAGTGATTAACATATACTCAGTGAATAAGGAAGTAGCAATTAAAAAATTATGGAGCTCAATTGTCTTTAAAAAAGATCGTTTGAGTCTGCATTAAAGAGAAAAATGTGCCATGTTATCGAATGAGATTAGCTTGAGCCTACTGAGCCTCCTTTCTCTATGCCACTGACACTAAAGTACTGCTTACACGTTTCTTATCTATATGCCTCAGTTTATACGTCTTT
>QLNU02014802.1:175129302-175155360 GCA_006491805.2 Dysdera silvatica | reverse complement strand
GCGCTTTTAAAATCTAATATTATTATTTATATGCTGATTTAATATTCATTATCTTTGAACTTATGACTTTAGTAGTATTTTTGTTACGCAGACAAATAAAAGGAGCATTTTGTAAATCATGTATACGTGTCTTATTTGAACACTCCAGGTAGAACATGCATTATAATTAGTATATCTAGTGATGTTTGATAATTTTATGCATATTGTTGGTTTTTTAAAATACTAAATCATAATGTAAATATTAAAAAAAGTATGTTGACTGCAAACGGTTTTCTGAATCTAGTTAAAGCGTATTCATTTTTTTCTGAGGCATTTTTAAAATTTATATTTTTTATAGTTAATAATAAATAAAAATGCATCTCAGGGCTTAAATAAAATATTAAATGTGTTGCAATTGTAAAAATAGACATAAAAAAAACTCGCAAAGTTAATTTAATTACGTTAAAAGCTATATTCCACTGAAAAAGGTGATAGCCTATGGCTGTGACTTCACTAACAGTCTGTCTCTAGCCTGGAGTTTCATGAAGGCCATGGCTCAAGCCTCCATTGGATATCAAAACACATTATTTCCTCTATCGCTGCGCCACGCATGATTTTCTTTAAATCTGCTTGAGCACCCAATTTTTGAATTGATACGCCACTGAAGATGGGTATTTCATGAGTGCTGTAAATTTTTGAAGAAGGAGAATATTTTTCCCCGGCGCTTAATTACACCAGTAATTGTTATTTTTTGATCGATAGTTTGAGGGATATTTTTTCAGTGTTATTGATTAATATGTCCTGCGAAACGGGAACCTAGATTAAATAACGAATGATCAGTTGATCCGAAAACACGCTCTAAATTTTATTTACAGGATTGTAATTTAAATTCTAAAAAAATAAAAATTTTGCATATAAATGTTTATTCAGTATTTACTTACATGCAATTGGTAATCTTCATTTAACTTTTTGATTTAAATTCCTGTTGTGACGCAAACTCAGGCTATATTTTTGTAAGAAATACCGTTGGAGGAAAAAACTTTATCGGATTCGCTAAAAAGGCCACAGCGGAAATACAGCAATGGATAAAGCAAGGTTGGATAAGAGAAAGTCAAATATAATAAATATGTAAACTTCCCCAGGTTACACTTCTCGAATAATGGTTTGTATAAACAACATGTTTGTGTAAACAAACTAAAAACAATTCGAAAGTGAGATAGAATTTTTTACTATCGCGTAATATTATTTGACTAAAACTAACGTGAAATCTATGGAAAACTGATGTAATTCTTCCACCAACAGTTGGAAAGCAGAGTTTTGTTCTCCCGTTTAAGGCTACGCTTCCACGAAATAATATGGTTTCAATCTCCACCTTGTGATGCCAACTATATATGGCAGGGCCATGGCAGTAGATACAGCGATACATTCATTAAATGGTGGCCTCGTCGCACACATGCGTACCTTGAAAGAAAGTATAAGCAACACGTTTATAACGTGCCCATTTTTCTTATTATATATGTAATGTCATCATGAGCATCACCTCAGCTCTATCTTCTAGAGCTCTTTTAGATAAAGTAGTCCACTATGATCGACTTTCTTATTATTTTATTCAAAATTTATCGACGAAAGGGGTAGAACACAAAAGAAATTCTTCAAACCGTGACTACTTCCCGGAACGAAACACTTCATAATAAATATGTACAGGTGATTTAGCAGCTTTAGAATTACGTTTCCAAGATGCTAAAAGAAGCCTCGTGATCATTATCTGCTGCTGGAGTTCGAGAATACATTTTGTTTTTCTTACGAGATTAAAAAAAGGCAGACGGTCCTCGATTTTCTTGTAACTTATATATGCTTCTCGTGTGTTTTAATGAGATGATTTAAGAGAATTTATATCTCGGATAGGATTGGATTACTCATTTCATACTGGCAGAAACACTACTTTGCTTAAGAGAGAGAGAGAAAGGGTGGGGTTATAAAAGAGATGAAAAATAGCTGAATTGGCCACACAGTAGTGATTACTATACAATCAAAAGGATACACTACGTAGACAAAAGTATTCAAACAGCTTGATCGAAAATAAACAAAAGTATTCGATGGTGAAACCTGTACAACTTAGACTTGCTTATACAATAATTTCTGCCACCCACGTATTAATTATAGCTCAAACTAGAGCTTTATTCGTTTTTGGAGAAAAAGAGACGCTTTCCCCATCCTGGATTCGAACCAGGGTCCCTCCGTTTCCGACCTGCTTTTAGTCGTAGTGCTTCCAATACATCTTTGTGCATATGTTTCACGATATGATAATAAATACATATCGGAATGCTGGTCCCCCTTTGTTTGCAAATTTTTTATCAGATATGCTATAGGGCAAAGGCTTTGTTCGATATAAATACTTAGAAATATAACCGTCGGCCTACAGTCACGATGCTTTGACGATACTTACCCTTTTCCAGGCAGAAGGGTGTATAGAGTGGTTTAAAAGAAATTTCCTGAACTTGCAAGTCTCCAGTAAACTCAATGTTTGAAGCACTGAGGTGAAATTCAAGCACTACCATACGCGGAAAGGTCGATGCATGTTGTAAACCCCCATTACGGTGAAATTTGGTATATATATATATATATATATATCATCATCATCATATTCAACCATTATCTATCCACTGCTGGATGAAGGTCTCTCCAAATGCTTTCCACACAAGTCTATCCTGGGCCATTCGTTTCCACGTCACCCCAACCTCTTTTCTTATTTCATCCACCCATCTAGTTTGAGGATGTAGTGACGGACCCATCTAGTTTGAGAATATATATATATATATATATATATATATATATATATATATATGGAGTCGTAGCTATGAAACTCCTCATTGAGCCTGTAACCCCTTATGAACTTTCTGAGTATGACTATAAATTCAGGATTTTTAGACTAAAAAATATAGGCTCTAGATGTATATATATATATATACGAGTAGGTAAAAGGTAGGCCTACCTTTTTTGCGGTTACGGTTAGACTGTACGAATGTCGGAAATTTTTAATGGCAACACTTTTTTCCCCCTGTCTTATTGTGACCAGCATATGCAGAAATCCTGAAGAAACGTTGAGCTATTTTTATTAGGCTGAAAAAAGACAGAGGAATAGCATTTTCAAATTCAGCGAGAATTCACAGAAAAAATGACACACAAGAAACGAGAAAACTGTAAATAGAACTTTAATCACAAATATTCGATTCAAATAAATACTCAATAAATTTTGTCTAATGACAAATTATGTTTGTTATATTAGCTAGGACCAAGACCGTAGCCAGGATTTAATTTCGGGGGTTAAAATTTTTTTCAGCATGTATCGATACAATCAAAGCATGCAAGGCCGTAGCCAAGTCCCATTAAAAATTTAGTTTCGGGGGCCGGTCCTCAAGACCCCCCCTCTGGATACGGGCATGGCTAATGTCCACTAGGACCTCGAGTCCCTTGGCATTTGCCCATTTTTCCTCTACCCTGAATTATGGGTAAAGACAGACTGCATATGGACAGAGGAGGATTTACGATTTTGCTACCTATAGGCCGGGCTGTCCCCAAAGGGTAAAGGCTGTGTGCGCCGGTATTCCCAAGAAATTTTGAAAAATACAGAGTACCCTCAAGGTCTCAAGAAAGTTTTTTGTATTTTCTGCTTTTGGGGCAACTTTCAACAAAGTTCATACTCCCCCCCCCACCCCTGGTCATTTATAAACTTGAATGGAAACAAATGAGGACAACTCCCCGAACTTCCCAAGCCTCAAAATAATATCCTGCGTATGACCAGGAGAGGAATAAAAAACTGATGAAAGTGGCAACTGGCAACTGCCATCTCAGGCTTGGATAGACGATAGACGACCAGTCAAATGACAGTCAGCTCGGCGCTGTGACGTCACCAAGTCCAGAGTTACCCCGCAATTTCAATACTCTTTAATTAAGACAACACTGCATACTCTCAATAATTTTCTTCAGGACAGCCCTGCGCATAGGCTAACATATTTTGCCGCCGAATCTTACTGAACGTAACGAGAGACGTAATAGGCTTTTGGCGCTTTTTATCAAATTCTACCCTGATGCCCTTTTGGCTATTATTCAAAATTCTTCTTTTTGTAAGTATTAAAGAATTAGGCACCTTTTAAGCCTCTCGAGGCGACGTTTATTAGCATCTCCTTTTTGCCAATACCCAGTTATGCCTCTGAACATAACATCTAAAAATGGATATAAAAGGTAGGTATAAATAAAAAAAAGCTTTAAATCTTTGTAAACAGTATAAAAGGACCATAGTAATCCTTAACAGTAAATAAACTGTTACGAGTAACGCATAATAAGTAACTAATAATAGTAATAGACCGTTATCTATGACATAACAAAATATTTCGCACTACATTTTAATAATATACTCTAAACATCACATATAAACATTGGCATACATAGGAGGGTGCTGATGAACGTTGTATTTAACATAGGAATATGTGAGTTGCAGCTCTGTAACCCTCCATTGAGCCTATAATCCACCCTTACGAAATTTCTGTCTACGCCTATGCATATAAAATAAGACTATAGTAATTCCAATTAATAAAAAGTATTGCGTTTCCTTTGTTTTGATTTGTCACAAAGATATTAACACAGCTCTTAAACCTTTAAGTAAAGTATTACAATTAGGCGTAGTTTCCTGTAAATCATAGGTATTTAGTGTACATAGGTACTAATTGTCATCTACATTTGTTTTCACAAAATATTTAACAATAGTGCCAAAGGAAATTGATTTCAATGTACCCGATTTACACACACACACACACACACACACACACACACACACACACACACACACACACACACACACACACACACACACACACACACACACACACAATTGATAAAATTGCTAACTTATTCAATATGTTGTCCTATGCAATAGCTCTCAAATAATTTTTTACTCGTTCAAACAAGAAAATGATCTCTCAGAAGAAAAATTGATATAGTTTTAAAGCTGTATCTATATTCTGGCAGCCGAAAAACGTTCAGATCATGCTCAATGCGCCATATTAATCTCCTTTTCTTTGTTTTCAACTTGTTTAGTTGCTGCGATGTTTTCGCAGAAGAAACGACAGGCCTTCTCGCCGCCTATTGTTATTTAAACAGGTGATCTGGCGGACGGAGAAATTATACAGTATTTCGACAGGTAGAAAATACTTTTCAGCAGTTAACGATTCAAGTAATCAGGAAATATTTACCCGCGCCTTCGCAAATTTTTCACTGCCGAAAAATTTTCGCCATAGTCTTCAACATACTTAGCTTATTGGTAAATCCTGCACTGCATGTAGGGAAAATATTATATTATGGAAGCATGTAGCATATTATATGAAATATGCATATGGTTATAAGAAAAAACTAAAAATGTTCTAAGACATCGCCACCTTCTCTACATTTACCACGATGCAATGTAAACGAGTGATTAACGGTTAATTTTTACAGCTTCCTTGTTACTTTTATTTAATTTTTTCTGTAAATTTTCAACAAATTTAAAAAAGTGTCCTATTTCTCCCCCCCCCCTCTCAGTCTTTTAGCCTAAAAAAGAGTTTAATACTTTTATGGATTTTGCATATACCACACTTCCAAAAAAAAAAAAAATTTGTTGCTATTGCAAATTTCTGAAAACCATGCATTCTAACAGTAATTGCCATAGCATGGGTATTTGTTACTTATATACACCTAAATACTCTGGCGTACGCAGAGGGTTGGTGAGGGTCATGCCTCCCTCTCATTGTAATGTAATTTTGCATATATGCGTATGCGTGTTCGGCAAGACCGTAGCCAAGATTTAATTTCGGGGGTTCATAAATTTTTACAGCATGTATCGATACAATTACAGCATGCAAGTCCGTAGCCAAATCCCATTAAAAATTTAATTTCGGGGGAGCCGGTCTTTAAGATCCCTCTCCTCTGGATACGGTAGTGATGCTTGGAGTTGTAGTTCTGTAACGCCCATTATAAACCTGTAACCTTCATTACGAATTTTCTGCGTACGCCAATGCCTTAAGCCAATATTTTTAAGGTCTAAATTTTGAATTTCATCTGAGTGTTTAAAAAAATAATTCCCAATCGCTAAAGCTTAGTAAGTAGCAGATGTTTCTTTAGATTATATATTCTGTAAATAGGGTTGTTAAAATTAAAGTATTGCTACTTAGAAAGCTTTGGATAGAATTCAAAGACTCCTAATGGCGAAAAATTTAGAAAATAACTACTTTGGGGTATGCTCTAATCACTAATTAAAAAAATACAGTAGAACCTCATTACAATGGACTATTAGGGTCTAGAGATTGTCTGTTTTAATGAAAGTTCGGTTTATAACAAATAATTCTTACAGGGGTGTAATGCAACAGGATATACATCAATGGAAGTCAGGGTTTAAGCTGGCTCAAAACATGCTGTCGCAAAAATGCTAAAATGGGAAAAAAGTTGTAGCAAAATGCTAAAAAATATTAGTTGCTTTCGTTGCTCGAAAAATCGTATCAATAAAATTATTTATATCAACGATGCTTAACAGGTGCTGTTAAGAATTTTGAAGAGGAAACAAAAAGGAACAAGAAAAGATCGCTGAAGTGCAAAACGGATATTCTGGAATCCCTGAATTCTGTTTTCAGAGAATAAACTGTGGTTAAAAATGCCTGTCGCATTTTCGCGATGGGCAATAATTTTTTTTTCGCATTCCTCGAAAAATGCGACTGCAGCTTAAACCCTGATGGAAGTGCAGTACGTACTTAGCTATAAAAAGTGTTTATTATATATAAAATAAACAACAGCCTTCAACGCATAGGTTGAATTGAAAAAGATGTGTCGTATACACTGCATTGAACTTTAGAACAAGAAAGTCCTGCTTCATGTTCATTGCTTACATTCATTGGTTTGAGAAAATGCGTTATTTCATGCTGGGTTTGTTTGCTGATTATTTTTTCAGTTAATAACTGATGGAGGTTCCGTATATATTTATAATATGCAAACATATTTTATTTGCCGATTGTTTAACAGGTTGAATAAAAAAATTTAAATGGGCTTTCAATTTGCCCACTTTAATTGTAGGCAGAGTAGTGTCTCCTCCCACTTCTTTTTTTCCTCGTCCTCCGGGGATGGTTCTTCAGTCACATTGGCGACAATTTCTACTTGAAGGTCAAAATCTGGAAGCCAGGGTCGTTTTTTGTCTTCTCCAAGCCAGCCCCCCACATCATCCAACGAAATTGATTCCTCTCCTTTCCTCCTCTCTGCAGAGTGTCCCGGTAGTCTTCTGCCTCACAATTTGCTACTTTTGAAGTTGTTTCTTCATTATCCTAAAGCTTTTCCCATGCGCTTGACAAAGTCGTTTGTTTCATTTCTTTCACGGCATCAGAAAAGAGTGCATCCTTTAGAACAGTTGTCCCAACCTTTGTCAAGTCGCGACCCACTTTCATAGTAGCCAAGAAAACCACTACCTCCTTTTTTTGTAAACGAAAGGTCCACGACCCCCCTTTGTCCGCCGCCGCCGCCACATTTGCATAATAAAAGCATTTTTAACAGAGTAAAGAAAACACATTAAATATAAAATTATATTATATTATATATATATTTACATTATATATATTATATTAATTATATATATTATATTAATTATACATATTATATTAATTATATATATTATATTAATTACACATACTACATTAATTATATTATATATATTTTATTAATTATATATATTAATGTATATTATAGATATAAAGTTAACAACCATTAGTAGAATATTGCAATGTGTGTAGCCATGTTGAAATATAAAAGCGTTGGAAACATTTGGTATAAAATTCCTTATAAAAATAATTGCAACCAAAAATAGTTGCGGCGACCCACAGAAACCTGTTCGCGACCCCCTTGACGGCGGCGACCGCCAGGTTGGGAACCACTGCTTTAGAGTATCTTTAATCCAAATTTCTCTCCATTACGAGTGTAGCAAATTGCTCCAGATTTCATATCAGGAGCGAATATTCAAGGAGGTATTAGGTGTGGAGTGCACACTCACGTAAAAGATCAATATTACCGATATTATATGTGTGCATTTACTTCTATTAAATACCTACATAATTCTTTAATTCTGTTCCTGATTGTCAAAATATATTAATTGTTGTTGTTCATGTTTCTGGTGCCGCTATAAAGATGAAAGTGACATTTATCTTGGAGGAAACATACAGTGTCATAACACTTTTTATTTCCATGTTCTTTTACTTAAGCCAATATAGGTATCTAATGCTATAATATTTGTAATACTTATAAAAATTATAATAGTTAAAATATTTATAATTATAATATTCATTATACTTATAATAATTATAATATTCATTATACTTATAATAATTGTAAGATATCATTCTCCTTTTCAGGGTTAACGTAATTGCCAAATGATGGCCAATACAAAGCCACCGCGGCATGTTTTTTGTAATTTTTCGTGAGGAATCATCACAGGTAGTAATTTTCGGCACCCACGCAAAAACCACTATTTGTAATAATTCCCCACGAAAAACTTACAAAAAGCTCGCCCCGGTGGCTTTGTGTGTTGACCATTATTTGGCAATTGTGTTATCCCTGTGAAGGGTAATAATATCTTACATCCTTATATACGAAGAAAGAGAGCGTCATTCCTGTGTTCTGGTGATGTTGCGGGTAAAACACTCCGGATCAAATGGAGAGGCCCAAGCTCGACTCCAACTAGGGCGATGTCTCTTTTTCTCCTATATTTTAAAGTTTTAGTTTGAGATCATGCGTGTGTGTGTCGGAAATTACACCTATAATAATTATTTAAAGCAAATGGTTTTTTTATATTGTTGTCCATTTACTTTTTTTTTATATTTCCTTTTAATAAAATGATAGGGGTAAGGGCAAAGACACTTTCCTCCCCGCTTCCTAACTGAGTAAACGTAAAGATGCGAAAACTAAATACACTAGACATTTCTTCATTCCACAGTACAGTGCAATGGTTAACTGGATGTGAATTACGGTCAGGATTTTTTTGTTAGCCTTGTTCATTATTATATAAAAAGACTTTCGCAATAAGCACGGATATTCTGATCTTAACCATTTAGCAACATTAGTGCAAAATCAAACCCAGTTACATATGGTCAGTTTCTTTTTTTTTTTTAAATTTCCATTGTTTGAAACAGAAAGGATTGACGCTTTTCTTGACAGTCATTGAAAAATTGAAATTGTAAACAACTGTCGAGTTCAGAACTGTGTAATAAAATTACTAGATAAGTTTATTACATAATTCTGAACTCGAAGATCGTCTTTAATTTTTAAAATGCGTCGTGGAAATCTTCACGAAACCAAACATTGAAATTACTTGTCATAATAAGCAAGTATTGAAAAGCATGGAAATTCAAAGAGGGTGATTAATACTGAATCTTGCTACAGTCAGTTGCATTCGCTTGGAGATGAAAGATACCATCAACCGGGGTGACTTTGACTCATTTTTCATCCAGTTTTTTCTTTAAAATCTGAAACTGGGTGAAATTTTTATTTTAAAAATATATATATTTCTTACATGTTCTTAAGTGTTTAATAGACAATCTTGTATACACTTTGGAAATTTTGAAAATTTAGCAGGTCACAAAATGTTTTTTTCAAAAAAAGTGAAACAAAGTTACCCCGGCTTGGGGTGACTTCGTCTCATGCCTCAAATAATCCTTCACTAAGCCTTCACAGAAGGTCTGGATACAATTCCACCCCCTATTCATGGCCGGGAAGAGCAGTCACAAGCCCCTGAGCAGTTTGTCAGATAGGGTAAAAATATTACTTACTAAATGTTTACATAATGTAGAAGCAAGTTTTTCAAAGAATTTGATCACAAGCAAATTTCGCAAAAAAAGTATAGGAAACAACAACTGCAGTGATGCCACCTCCAGTAATTAAAACTTTAAACTTAAACATTTCATACTCAAGCCAATACTTCTAGCTACTGGAACCAGATTTCATTAAAGTATTTCGACGAAACAGACAGGAGTTATCAACACTTTTGTCTTCCCCATTTGGTGGGACAAAGTTACACCGGTTGACGGTACTCTTCGTTTTCAAATGTTGAATATTTTCAACTTCTTTAATGTGAAATGTTTAGTCCATACGCAAAGATATTTAACTTTACCTAAATTATTGAAAAATATTGATAATGGTCTGATAAGAATATTTAACAATATTCTTAAAGAAAATATAAAGGCGAGACACAATCCAATCGAGGAAATATTTGCACAAAACCTATTTGGTCCGTTAATTGATCTTGAACTTTAATTTTAATCTCAAAACATTTATTTTTTAAATTAGCGTTTCGAAATCAATTAACTGCACCAATAAATTTTGTACAAATATTTTTTCGAATATTCTTATGCGTTGTGTGATGTCTTATTGATATCCTCTTGTTACAAAGTAACAGTCCAAGAAACTAAGATCATCGAATCCATCCTGTCATAATTTAGTCCAGCAATATAAAGATCGATGTGTTCTGAACATTCGAAATCTTCAATTGTCAAGTTTCTGTCTAAACGAATCTATAAAAAATAACTGCCATTAACGGAAAATGAAATAAATATATGTGTTTTTGACAAAATTACAGAAGCGGTATGTTTAAGTGACGTCACTAGGCATTTCCGCTTGTTAAAGCAAACCATGGAAACAGTGTAAAGCACGCTTGATTTTATGAGAATCCTGACCTAGCTATTCGATTCTTGGTCGACCGCAGACATCAGCTGACCCTTGAAATTTAAAGAAGTCATTTTTTGGTTGGTGAAACACCATGTGAGGTCTGAATCTCCAGCATTCATGCTGGACAATTTGGTCTCATGAAACACACTGATGGCAGTACTTCAAGGAAAGAAGAAAACAAACAGGTGAGGACAGAAAAGAAAGCGCGGACAGATGAACGAAGAATTTTTTTTTTTAAATCTAAAAGAACTCGCTCTCCTCGTATAATGAACGGCGTCGGAACACGTCTGTGATAATGCAAGAAGAAGAAGAAACAAAATGATAATAATGAGTTCACAATGTAGGGGCCGACATCAGAAGGCTGGCGCTTTCTTTAGCGCCTTGCAGTTACGAAGAAAACGTGTGCGAGAACTTGATTTTTCTATTAAAAACAACTAAGAGTTTCGACGTATTTTTTCTCCCTTATTTGCTGTTCAAATTCGCCTTTGTTGCTTTGAAAGTTGGTTGAATGGAGCTTGTTTTTATAAGTGGTGGAAAAACTATAGAAGAAGCAGCAGTGGCTTGATTCGTGTCGGATAAAATTATAAATTCCTTCTTATTCTTATGGTGAACACCAGAATATTGACATAATTATAACATAATGGTGTTTTATAGCTGACACATCATTCAGATTTTGTTTTCAGGCGTATAAAGGAAAATATTCAACTATAAAACCGGTGTCTCTCGCAGGGGAGGTTAATTAAGACTCAATGATGACATGAACGATTAATGGTGCATCTGTATGAATAGCGCCAATGCTCAAAATTAAGAATATACAGAAATTTAATTAGTAAAGTAACGATCATAATGAAATAAAATTTATATACGTTATATGGTACCATATATTACATTTTACTGAAAGTATTATTATTATTAATGCACTGAATTAAGTAAGCTATATAAATAACAATATAGATTACACTAAGTGCAATTAACATTGAGTTTATTATGGGTGGTTATTTACGCAGAGTTGCAAATATAGATTTGTAATGGAAAGAGGTTTTAATTCATAATCTAAAGCTTTCCAGGAATTTTAGGTTCAAGAATTTAAGATTTTACAAGCAAGAATTCAAATTTATGCTGAAAAAGAGTTGGGGTGGGGATCACAGGTGCATTTCTGATTTCATTTTTTAGGACTATATTTTTCGTAAATAACTTTAGTTCAGGCGGGCATGCATGTACATATATGCATAACGTTTCCATTTTATTAACATAAATATACACTAGCAAATAGCAGGTTGTAAAACAAGTAGCTATATGTAACAATTCCGACACCATACAGAAGGGTAATAATACCTTACAAGTAGCTGTATATCTTCCGAGCCAGCGATGGGTGAAGACGAAGTCTAATAAAACCCACACAGTGCCCGGGATTTTGCATTACATGGATTTATTCTGGTTAATACAAGTAAATTTCACTCATCTCGCCATCCAGATATTAAGTTAAGTTCTCTAATTCTCTGAGTTCATATTAACTACGATAAACAAACAATCAATATAATTGGCAGTTATAAAACGTGGCATAAAACTGAACCCAAAGCCATTTCTGGTCACCCACGTGACAGCGGACAAGTTTTTAAAAATGGAAAACGTATTAGCAGATTACAGGGTGAGAGGAAGAGTGTTTTATGTCCTTAGTCACGCATTATAATTCTTCTGCTGCCAATTTCAGTTCTGGAGAATTGAATTTTAAGTTTGGAGGCAGACGTAGCTTGCTAACGATGTTAAGGCAATTAAAAACTTATAGGAAATGAAGGTGTGATAGTTTTAAGGCAGTTATACAGTAGTAAAATTAATCTGCAATCCGAGAGACTGCTAAAGGGAAGTATAATTTATGCTAATAGAATTTATATATAATAGCGTATTTTGTGTAACAGTCATATTTTGCAATATCTTATAAAAATCATTCATAATATGAAAGCACACTTGTGCACGTGTGAACTTCGCATGTATTCATGGTGGGAAGCAAGAATATCTTCCAGCTTTGTAAGAGTGATGGTTAGACCTAGGGGCATAGAGCTTCTCATGCATACGAAAACATGTCTTGGAGGAAAACACCTGGGTGTTATTTTCTTTCCTCAAATTAATACAAAAAACGTAAATTAAATCCCCATTTTATGACTACCCTCTTTCATACGACGAGTTTCAGTTATCACTAATGCCCATTTATATACTATGTTACCTTTGCTTTTGAAGTGATTCTAGCCAGATGTAATACTGTTGTGAATTAACCGATGCTTAGTTTGAAGGAAAACTCCACAGTGCGGAAACTGTATCCGGGAAATCTGCGCATCGGCTAATTTATAAATTTCATTGTATCTCTTTGGCTGTGGTTTATAAGCTGTTTATAAGTACAGTGGACACGTATTTTTACGAACCTCCACTATACGGACTGTATGTTTTTATGAATTATTACTTTACTCCCGAAATGATTACATCGAAAGAATGAAAATTACTGTTTACGAAAATTTTTTCATTTTTTTTAAGTGTGTGAGTTTTATGAATTCGCAAGGACCTAAACAAAAGTTCGTAAAATCAAAAGTTTGTAAATGGGAATTGTTGTTAGCTGTATGTAATTCAGTCGCCTCCACTTCATCGAGCCAGGGATAATCGATCACTCCGCTTATAAGAATAAAATCTATTAGAATCAAAAAACTTTCCCACGGGATCAATAGTAAATTCCACTGCTTTAAAGAATAACTTTCGCGGATCGTCCTCGGATAATCCAAGACAACAGTCGTGGATGCAAATTAGACCTAAAAAAAAAAAAAAAAGGGGGAAAAAAGAGTGTACAGAGGAAATTTTCTTTGCAAACATTTTCCCCCTTCCCCGCTGCCATTTGAAAGATTTTCAATATCTACCTATTGTATGGCGTTGTGTAATATGAAATGCAAAAGCTTGACATTACGTTCACATGTAGTTCCCTCTTCATTCTTAGAATTAGGGGTGAAGGTCTTTTGAGTTCGGATCAATTAGTCTAAGCTCAGTTATTGGTCTCCAGTTATTATTTTATATCGTTGTGGAAAGCATTCTTTTCAGATTGACAAGGGGTATATGGGATAAGCTAAAAATTTTGAGGCGATAAAGCAGCACAAGTCAAAAAGTTTCGAATTTCTACACAAATGAAGCCGCAAGTATATGTTAGTGTGCAATTTTTTTTATTAAAACATATATAGATACATATAATATTTTTTGTATACACAGCGTTACTTTTTCCATAATATTTCATGTTTATTGTGAGTGTGTACCAGTGTACCGAAACATTTAAGTATATATGTAGCTATGTATTTGTTTTCCCGGATAATCTAATGTACAGCTTAATGGAATAATGTTTGCTGGAGCCATTAGTATTTCTTTAAGCGGAACAGACTCTAGTTTTCGAGAATAAAGCAATAATTTGTAAAAATATGTATTTCGTAAATTGGAGATACGCAAAAAAAGCGTGTCCACTGCATATTATACTTCATTAATAACTATGTGATAATTGTAATACCTTTATTATTACCCTTCACAGGGATAACACAATTGCCAAATAATGGTCAACACAGAAAAGCCTCCGGGGCGAGATTTTTGTGAGTTTTCGTGGGGGAATTTATTATACAATAATTTTTGCCACCCACGTATAGCTTATAGCTCAAACTAGAGCTTATTGATTTTGGAGAAAAAGAGACGTTTCCCCGTCCTGGATTCGAACCAGGGTCCCTCCGTTTAGCCCGGAGTGTCTTGGACCGCTAGACGAATGAGGACAGGAAACAACGCTCTTTTTCTCCATATATGAGGATGTAAGATATTATTACCCTTCACAGGGATAACACAATTGCCAAATATGGTCAACACAGAAAAGCCTCCGGGGCGAGATTTTTGTGAGTTTTTCGTGGGGGAATTTATTATACAATAATTTTTGCCACCTTCTTTATTATCACACAATTGTTAATAATTTATCATTAAGTTTAATGCGTTCTTCAAATTAAAGGCTTTCTGGACTGTTGACACTAGAAAAACCTGTTTGTATAACTTTTGAAGTTATCGTTTGTCCATAATATTGTTTTTACTTAGAATACCAAGAAATGCAAATTTAATAATTATGGTCTCTAAAATTCGCGATATGCCAATTTGTTTTCTTCTTATTTGATATTTTCCAAATGTACATAATTTCCCTTTATGCAGGACTATATGGTAACATAATATTTTATCTAACTTTATATATTTGGCAACAGTATGTATATTTTATGTTTTCCAAATGCACACAATTTCACTTTCTATATCTGGCAACATGATATTGTATATAATTTAATTTCATATATTTGGCAACAGCAGGTGTGTTTGTGATCAGAATTCCCAAATATTATTAGTTTATTTATACAAGTCGAACACTACGCAGATTAAATTAAGAAACAATTTTTATCAACATTCTTTAGGCTTAGTAATATGAACGCCGATGTTATGTCACAGTTAGATGGTGAAACGTTCGTAAAGAAAAGAAATGTTTTTTGCGTCTGGTGGGGCACGATCCCACGAACTTTTATTATACGGGCGGGTGCTGTTACCAACTGAGCTACAATAGACAGTCGGCTGTAGTTCAGTCGATAAGAGCGTTCGAATAAACGAAGGTGTGGGATCGTGCCCCACCAGACGCAAAAAACATTTCTTTTCTTTACGAACGTTTCACCATCTAACCATGCCATAACATCGGCGTTACTATTACTACGCCTAAAAAGTTGATAAAAATTGTTTCTTAATAAATTTTCCATTTATCATCGCGAGATACGGACGTATTTTGGAAACTTTTTTAAAAAAGGCGTATTTGTGCAAAAATTTGAATGATTGGGCAGAAGCACATTTTATGTACATTTATACATTACAGTATATGTAAAATTGCAATTTATTTCAAATTATTTAGGGGCTCAGGACCCACGGGTCCATATAACACTATGCCTATGGTTATATATATATATATAATTTGAAAAATTACCGACCAATTAGCTTGTTACCTGCTATTTATAAAATCTTCACAAAAGTTCTAACACATCGCCTGCAGAAAAAATTAGATGCAGCTCAACCAAGAGAACAAGCTGGATTTCGAAGTGGATTCAGTACAGTGGACCATATTCAAGTATTAAGAGAATTAATTGAAAGAACACATGAATATGAACTTCCATTGTGTGTTGCATTTATTGACTATGAGAAGGCCTTTGACTCTATAAAAACATCAGCAGTCATCAACTCTTTAAGATCAACAGACATTGAGGATGTGTACATTGACATGGTGAAACGTGTGTATAAAAATGCAAGTGCAAAATTTCGGTTACATAAAGATACCAAAACTATCAAACTTGGCAAAGGGGTGAGGCAGGGAGATACCATTTCTCCAAAACTTTTTACTTCTGCTTTACAGATGATTTTTCAGCTGATAAATTGGAATAACAAGGGAATAAAAATAAATGGTGAATATTTAAATCATCTGCGGTTTGCTGATGACATTGTTATTTTTTCAACGGACCCATTAGAACTCCAAGACATGGTACAAGAGCTCTCAACTAGAAGTGAAGAAGTTGGACTCAAGATGAACCTACAAAAAACTAAGATCATGTTCAATAATTTTGTAGAGGAAACAAAAATACAAGTTGACAACACTGAGCTAGAAATTGCTGATTCATATATTTACCTTGGCCAGCTGATTTCAATGGATGGCAACATTATGAAAGAACTCAACAGACGTATTAAACTTGGCTGGAGTGCATTTGGAAGAAACAGTTTTATCCTGAAGGGGAAATTGCCTTTGTGTCTAAAAAGAAAGGTCTTCAACCAGTGTGTATTGCCAGTCCTCTCTTATGGATCAGAGACATGGAGTCTAACAGTTGGAGCAATACGAAAGTTACAGACAACGCAAAGGAGCATGGAGAGGTGCATGCTTGGAATAACTAGGAGAGATCGAAAAAGAAACACTTGGGTGAGAGAGCAAACTAGAGTAGAGGACATCATTGTTAAAGTAAAAGGACTGAAATGGCGATGGGCTGGGCATATTGCAAGAAGAACTGATCAACGATGGACAACAGAAATTCTGAACTGGATTCCAAGAGACCACCGAAGACCTAGAAAACGTCCTCAAACTAGATGGGTGGATGAAATAAGAAAACAGGTTGGGGTGACGTGGAAGCGAATTGCTCAGGATAGACTTGTGTGGAAAGCATTTGGAGAGACCTTCATCCAGCAGTGGATAGATAATGGTTGAATATGATGATGATGATGATATATATATATATATAACTGTAACATATAGTTATGCACAAAGGACATACAGTCGAAATTCCAGTCCATTTAGAAAGGTTCGTGACATCATCGATGACGTCACAGATCAACAATAACGACTATCGTATGCTGTTACTCGGTATGAAATTTAATCCTTCCATTAGACAAAATCACGCAAAAATATTTCACGCGGAGCAATATATCCTTCTGAACATTTTATCAACGATAACCATCGCGATTTCTTAATGAGCAATTATCATTCGCTCCTCGGTCAGAAAAAAATAATAATAAAAATAAATAATCGATTTTCAATCTTTATGCAAATGAAGATCCTCCCCTTTTCGACTCCGAGGTTACTCTTGTTTAATTTGACCTAGTTTTCACATTACCAAACTGGTTTAGCTGCAATGATGTAATTGTAGTTAATATGTGATTAGGCAAGAAAAAATTAATTAAAAAAAAAAAAAAAAATCGGCACCCAATTCCGTAACGGCATATTTCATGACCCCAGACTTACCTGCCCCAGTATTGAGTGTCGGTACCGTGATAAAGGATACATGTCCATGTAAAAACGGCTATTGATCCGTGTCCCGTACTAGAACCTTGATCCGCCCACAGCCGTTACTAGCTCCATGGTATGACTAAAGTATCAACAAGATCAAGATGTTAAATGAAACTGGTTCTAGTCTTTATCCCCGAGGAGATTCTAAGCACCTTCCTTCTTCCCCAAGATGTATGAAGACGTCATTATAAACAAGAAGGCTATCAATGAACTTTTGTTCACGAATTCTAAATATGATTAATATTATAAATCAAAAATTAAAGTGATCTTTGAAGTTGTGATTTTCACGAAATAAGGCTTAACGTGTAAAAATCTCCACAATATATATTGTGTAAATCTGATATAAAACAATTTTTTTTGTCATCTCTTGCAAATTCTAATCGTAATTACTATTAAAACCTAGTTCACTACGGCAAAACCCCTAAAGTTGCGAGATTTTCTTCTTTTCGATTTAATATTTTATTTCAGTTTAGTGAAAAATTTGGCAAAACCTATTCATTCGATTTTTAAGTTATTTTTGTTTATTTGAACTATAGTATATGGAATTATCAGTATATAGAACTAGTAATCTTATTAGTATATGGAATTAGTAATCTTATAAGTAGATGGAATTGGTAATCGTATTAGTTTATGGAAGTGTTAATGTACCTAAACATTAATACACTATTTTATGGAATTCAGTTTAACATCTTTCTTAATGTCCCGTGAGTAAATATTTCATACAGAAACCTACGTTCTTAATGGTTAACAACTGTCTATTCTCGGATTTTTCTACCTAAGTCAATTCTTTATTTGTCTGTTCTTGTAATATTCTATTTAAGATGTTAAAAAAAAAAAAGCCAAAAGAGGCACAAAATAATGGCTTAAAACAGCACAAGGAAAAGAGTTTTTTCAGGTTATTATTTTAGGCTTATTTTTTACAACGAAAAATAACTATTCTTTGATACTTTATTGACTAATGTAAGACAAGATAACTTTGCTCTATAAAAGATGACAATTTCATGCAAATTACAGTAAACACTCCTTAATCCGGCCTTCGGAGTAAAATGGGTCAAGGTTACGTTTCTATGTGACGTCATCAATGTAATATTTAATAAAGAATTTTGTAAACAAAGCTTTTATTCAGTCTTTGTAATCCGACAGTCGCTAATTCGGTACTTCTCTAGGCAAGCAATTAACCAATTAGCGAGAGTTTACGTCAATATAATCCCTAACTACAGTTTTTGGAATTAATTACAATCCATCTGTCACTACATTCCAGTACCTACGTTCACAGACAGCCTTCGGACATGCTAGGTGGGGTTCGACTCCAAATAGGTGTGTTATACACACAACATAGGCTCTAGAAGTGTGTTGTGTGCATAAAAGCACGATGGATCGGAGGTCACGTTAGGCCATAAGTTCCATTCCAGATGATCTACAGCGAAATCTTGGAACATAGAACTCACAAAGGAACCTATTTGCTATTCGTAAAAGTCGGAAAATAGAAGAAAGCAATCATATCTCACATTGGACTTGAACCACATGCCGTTGAATTTCTCACCTAATGTTAAAATGTACTGAGTGCCAAGCTACTCAAACTAGACTTGCATGTGCTTTTTATAGTTACGTTCATCAGAGGAGTCTCTCTAATTAAATAGGGTAGTTGAGGAAGGATAATATATACGGGTTATTTATTTTTATTCTTTTTTTAAATTGGGGAATACCATTCCAGTTGGTTCGTTTGATTTTAATGGCGTAAGAACAACGTAGATCATGCTGCGCCATCTACTTTAGTAAACATAAGCACGAGAAGATCGAGGACGTAGCCTGAGGAAGGGTAAGGGGGTAAGGTCCCCGAAGAAAACTTTTATGGATTATTTAAAAAAAAACCCTTTAGCCCCAGGAAGAGGAGGAGGATTGTGCAAGGGTTTCATTGGGAAGGGTGGCCGCCGGAGGCAACCTTTAGCCCCAGATCTTGTAAAATTAAACCAGTGAACCAATCCCAATCCCCACCCCTCAGTTGAGATCTCTGGCTGCTACTCCCTTGGAGAAAATCATACTTACCTGACCACAGAAGTCTAGTAGTGGTATATAAAAATGGTTAAAGCATCTGGACGGTAAAGGCTGATCGTTTAAATCGAACCTGCGGCACGGTGTTTGTTTCCCCTTGAACTCTTATTAGTTAAGAATATTCTACTCTATAGATTGGTCACCTGTGGCTCACGAGCTGTATCCGGCTCTTAAATTTTCAGTTCTCAAAAAGTTCAGCAAATGAAGTTGCATCGACTTGTGCATACCTGGTTAACGTTGACTCTTACGGTGACGAAAAATTTGTTCGTGTTAAAAGTAGTTTGCATAATCAGGAAAGGTTGCGATCGTATTACTAAATTATTCATGTCGATCAGGAAACAATTCGTTTTGAAAGTAGTTCGGGTTAACGAAGTTCGACTGGAATTGGATATTTCTTAGTTTTTTCCAGCAATATTTATAGTTTAAAACATATACTTTTTAATAAAACACACTTTCACACTATTCATTGCTTTGAACTCCCTCCCCGCTTTTCCAGCTTTGGCTAAGGTCTGGTTCTTTGAACTTTTTTCATGTAATTGGATAAAGTTGGCGCTTTATTAAAAAAAATGTCGATTTTTACTCCAGTCGAATTCTAACGTAATAGATGCAAAAACAAAATGTATTCGACAGGGTAATCCGTTCGCAACCATTTTATTCAGTTTGGCAAACCCCTACTGACGATTGCGATTACAATTCAAACATCGAGTGGAACAGCTGGCTAACGGTAAAAGCACTTATTCAGAGCGAAAGCCATAAAAATGTCTACGAGCGGAAATTTTGCTTAATCTATCTTGATTGCAAACTCGGTGAAGAATTGGAGACTAATCAAGGAAAGTTGTGCATAGTTTATCTCCCCGGTGAAATTATTGCATTTTGTAGCCCAATCGGATCAAGGTTTGTATGCTGGCTGGTACGTGTTTGAACTGAACAAAGAGTTGTTGAAGGCTCAACACCTGTTTCGATCTCCGATATCTCCACTGGAGTTTCCAGAGTCTTGACGAACATAAAGAAAGGCGACCCGCAGTCTGGTATCGTCGCGAACTATCCTCTCATTAGTTGC
The DNA here is from genome assembly GCA_006491805.2 of Dysdera silvatica. Taxonomy (NCBI): domain Eukaryota; kingdom Metazoa; phylum Arthropoda; class Arachnida; order Araneae; family Dysderidae; genus Dysdera; species Dysdera silvatica. Next base: position 175,134,694 of record QLNU02014802.1, on the reverse strand, counting down.
CAACTGCGCCATTTCTACATGCTTGAATATCTTCGTGTCTGTAGCTTGTCAGAATTCCCGCTGACTGAATCATTTGTTTTCCAAAAAAATGTCGCGGCCATTTTCTAGCAAAGCCGTTTGTGGAAAGGATCATTTACTAGAAAGATTAAAAGACGTCTGTCCACTTGCTGTCAGATACGAGATTCTTCATCGGAGTTTTCATGGTTATTAAGGATTGTTTTCGTAGCTAATAATACTTGTTCACATGATTATTGGTACGGTAAACTTTCGCAATAACGACGTTCCAATTAACAACGATTTCTGTTTAACGACAGTATTTTGAATCCCCGGAAAATGCTTTATTAAATTACGCATATTCCGATTCACGTCTTTTATTTTGTTTAACAACGCTTTTCTCCTTTTCTATGAAGGAAGTCGTTAATGGGAGAATTTACTGTAGTATTTTGGTGATCATCGATACCCTCTTTTCATCATTAATATGAGTTGTTTTGCCCTTAATCACCCACATTATCGTATGTTCATGGTTATAGATAATCCGCTTTCCATGGTATTCATTCTTGTATATAGTTGATAGTGTTACCTTGATTACCAAAATATATTTCATTGAAATTACTGAAGTTTTCATGATTATGAATTATTCTTTCTTCATGTGATTATTATCAATTCTTTACAATTCACAACCAATCTGTTGGGGTGTTATTACCTCCGCAGGGAATAACACAATTGCAAATGGTCAACACAAGAAAACCTCGGGAGCGAGATTTTGTGAGTTTCGTGGGGAATTGTGATATACAATACTGCCACCCACGTGATAATTGACTCAAACTAAGAGCTTATGTAGTACGGAGAAGAGACTGCTTTGCCATCCTGGTTCGGTCCTCCGTTTAGCCAGATGCTCTTGGACCGGGCAGCTCTCTTTCTCCGTAATATAAGATGTTAGATTGTACCCCCGCAGGGAATAACTGAATTGACAAATATGGTCAACACAAAGCCTCCGGGGAGAGTTTTTTGTATTGAGTTTTCGTGAGGGGATCTTTTCTCAAAATTGCATAAAGCTCTGGTTGGTATGATTAATACGTGGGTGGCCCCAAAAAAATTGTACAATAATCCTTTTCATAATTTTGCGTATGTTTTTTCATGATTATTGATAATTATTTTCGTGATTACAAATAATTTTATCACATGGCTTCGTTCTTGCTAGTGACGAAATGACATACAGGTAAAGAAAAAATACATAGCAAAGAAATACATGTAGATCATATTACCTCATCATCAGAGTATACTGCCATTTGATTAATAGGTGATAGAAATGCACACACACACACTTTCATTAATTATTAAAATCATATTTTAATAGTTAATTGGAGCACACGCTAGGAAATTTGCGACTCAAATACACGTTTCAGTAAAATTATCCTACATCAATCCACTAAAACATTTTTTTCTCAGATTTAATTTTTCTTTATTTTTGACGATGAAATAACTACAGATTTTCGTTATTTACGTAAACAAAATAATGCTCGATTTCAGGCAGACTAGGAAACATGAGTTTCATGTCAAGGTCGGTTAACTTTCACCTCAAGTTGTTTGCTCCCGGGTTAAAAATGCGCATGTTCAATACGCGTATGTTCGAATTTAATAAATCATAACTTGTACGTTTGAAAATAAAAAAAAAGGGAATTTTATGAAAATTTACCTCAAGGATTTTCTAGCTTTGCTAACGCAATGAAAAATTAATTATTTATCGATTACGAATGCAGAACTAAATTATCATTATTGAAATTGAAATACAGATTTTTTTTGTGCTGATATAGAGCAAACGTTATTTACCAAAAACGTTTTATAGTACTAGGGGTATCGGTTCAATTCCAATTGCTGTAAACAGAATTAACCCCCAAATGTCTGAGAATTTGTAAATTGCACACAAAAACCTACATTTTCAATTACAGTCTCAAAATAGAATTCAAACTCACCAGTATGCGAAAAGACTTCGAAGAGAAATGGCATTAGCATTTCTTTTTAACGAAATGCCAGTACAAATTAGATTTCTAGTTCACATTTTTTAGAAATATTTTCTTTGAGTTTTCATTTTAAAGGGTTTCCGAGAAAATTTGAATTTTCTGATGACAATTTTCTCCCAATTGACATTAGAAATGCACCCCTCCTTTCAATGTAATATACAGCATTTTAACTTAAATTTTAATATTCATTTTTCAATCAATTTCTGTGTCGCTTCGCTTCTTCAAAATGGACTTTTCAATATTTATTACTGTTTTATTTTTTGCAAAAATTGATTAAAACGACTCGTAGACAGTTCTATGAGTAGATGCGGATCAAGTATGGAAACATTCAACCCCACTACAAGAAAATATTAACGTAAGCGGCTAATTGCATTTCATAATCAATATCTGGATTACCATGTTTTATGCGGTTAGAAGTATACCTAATATGCCTAAAAAATACCTATATATATATATGCCTATAGAGCAGGTTACTAACAAGTCTTATTTTAGAATTAAAATATAAAAAAAATTTGAGATTAATAAAAAACTGAAAAATATTATGAAATTTGTTTATTACCATTTGTCTGAAGAAGGCCTGAGCCACCCCTTTTCCTTTATATAAGTAGCCTATGAATCAATGGACCCGCCCCAGGGACGGATTTAAGGAAGGAGTGGGGTCAATCGCCCCTCCCCTTGAATGAAAATTTAACATTGAAAAGATACAAGGTAAAGGTCCAATGAGGTATCATTTTCAAAAATCAAGTCATTAATCGCCACCCTTGAAAGGGCACTAAATCCGCCCCTGCCTCGCGCCTTCCAAAAAATCTGAGATATGCGCCTTTTGAGAGAACCCAGTCCGCCCCTGATAACAGCTATCTTTGACATTATAAGCTAGCTATTACTCTGTTTACTATCAAGATACAAGCCAGCTTTTATGAGATATGACCTATACTTTAGACAGTTACTGGCAAAAGATTAGTGGTTTAATTCTCTCTCCCTTTACTTTGCCCTTCTATTCAGAGCTGTCCCCAAAGGGTACGCGCTGTGTGCGCCGCGTACCCTCAAGAAATTTTGAAAAATACCAAGTACGCCCCGTGTATTCTCAAGGTCTCAAGAAAGAAAGTTTTTGTATTTGCTAGTTTTTGGGCAACTTTCAATGAAGTTCAGTCTTTTTTTTTTCTAGTCAAACAAAACAAACTTGAATGTAAACAAATGAGGAAAACCCCTGAACCCCCCAAGCCTCAAAATAATATCCTGCGTACGACCAGAAGAGGAATGAAAAACTGATGAAAGTGGTAACTGCCACCCTGGGCTTGGATAGACGACCAGTCAAATGACAGTCAGCTCGGCGCTGTGAGGTCACCAAGTCCAGAGTTACCCCGCAATTTCAATACTCTTTAATTAAGACAACACTGCATACTCTCAACAATTTTCTTCAGAACAGCCCTGCTTCTATGCTATGCTTATGCAATGCATAATAATAATTATGATTTGGCATAATTAATTATGCCAAATGGACTAACTTTGCCTTTCAAGATTTATGTCCCCCAATTATTGTGGGTAGGGAAACACCTTTTTCTTAAGAATCCGAACCTCCGCCGCCGCCTAGGGAATCAAACTTCGGGTTAAGGATGAACTTTTTCTTCGTATGCCATCATAACGACGAAATTAAACCCGTATTATTGTTCATTAATTTTCTCTAATCAAACGCTTGCCATTTCTTTTCAGATTAATTTTACATGGGATCATATGAGTTTCCTCAAATTTCGAGAACTCTTAGCTGTGTAGTTTATAAAACAAAACATTGCCCCTTTGATGCATCACGCGAGTTAATGTACTAAGATCAAAGAAAATTGAATGCCAAGGGTGTGGCAGTGCATCTGCTTATAACCCTTGGAAACATGCGGAAGTCCCCGCCATTTTTTCAATTAAAGGAAAAACACAGCACCATCATCATCATCGCCCTGAGTGAGCGATCGCAGAGGAGGGTCAGTACGCAAATTAAAAAGAACAGAATGGCCGTGCTACCGAACTGCTGCCATGACACCCAGAGTCCAATGGTTTGGACATAAACAAAGGGAACCCTGACCTCCTTACCAGAAAGCTCTTTCATCAAAAAATTATTTACATAATTTGTGTCTTAATCTCAATGCGAGGGTGTAAGAAGTTTGGGTGGGAGTAGAGGGCGCTGCTTGGACAGTTCCGTTGTTTAACCAATGAGATAGGTGCGGTGCCGCAAGGTTTTCTTGAAAATTGTAATAAATATTGAATGCGGGCGAAATTTAATTTCTTGGTGATATGCCCTGTCTTGTTAATTTTTTAATTTATGAAGATGGATTTGGACGTGTCTTGAGACTCCGGAATTGAAACCTGTAGGAAAATACGATTCGTGTATAAATCACACAACCTTGTTATTTCTGATCACTAATGTATAGTTATATCTTCAACCTTGGTTATTATTTCTTTACTTTCAGTTCTTGTGCGTTGAATAATTGGAAAGACTGGTTTTATTTTGTTTAGAGTGCAAATCCGTTAGCGAATGTTATCTGTAACTGTAATCACATCAAATACAAAAATACAAATACGAGAAAAGTTTTATTTACATTTATGCATTTATATGAATAAATGAAGGAAAAAGGTCAAAATCAAAAATGATTAAAAACACTCAAACCCAGTGACTTCACATATAAAATATTAATAATTACAATAAAAAAGTATAAACGAATCCTACGCCATACATATACAATATAAATAATTACAATAAAAAAGAGAACAAATTAATCCTACATCATTTTTAAAAAATAGTTCTTCAATTTCTTTTTAAAAGATGGCAAATTCTTCAAATTTTTCACTTTACACGGCAACTCCTCCCAAAGTTTTATTCCACTATAATTTATATCATCTTTCCTTTCATTTGTTTTAGGTTTAGGTAATTTGTATTCTTTATAATGTCTAGTTCTTCTAACTACTGTATTTATCTCAAGGTTTATAAAGTCTGCATTTTTCCCCAGTTTAATTCTCTTAAACCTAGTTATTAATTTTGTATAGTGTATGATTTTTGTTATATTTAAAATTTTGTATACTTTCATTATCTCTATTCTTGATTTTTTGTTTTATTTTGAATAATATTAATAAATCTATTTTGTACTGTTTGAATTAATTCTATATTTTTTTTAAAAGTATTGCACCATGTATTTATTCCATAAGTAATTTTACTCATTATTAATGAATTATATAGTAACATTAGATTTTTTTACTGGAAGTGCATGTCTATTCAAAGAGACAACTCCACAGTTTCTTCTTAAATCTTTGGCCATTATGTTAATATGTGAATTCCAATTCAGCTTTTTATCAACTATTACTTCCAAAAATCTCACTTTATCTACCCT
>QLNU02014802.1:175096701-175122750 GCA_006491805.2 Dysdera silvatica | reverse complement strand
TGTGTTCTTTCAATTAATTCTCTTAATACTTGAATATGGTCCACTGTACTGAATCCACTTCGAAATCCAGCTTGTTCTCTTGATTGAGCTGCATCTAATTTTTTCTGCAGGCGATGTGTTAGCACTTTTGTGAAGATTTTATAAATAGCAGGTAACAAGCTAATTGGTCGGTAATTTTTTAAATCCTCTTTATCACCTTTTTTATGCAAAAGAATTACTGTTGCAGAATCCCATTGGTTTGGTATGTTACCGCTGTTAAGACATTTGGTAAAGAATTTTGCAAGTATGTCTTCTACATATTCTCCAGCTTCTTTTAGGATATCTAATGTAATGCCATCATCGCCAGGGGATCTTCCTTTCTTCATACTTTTTATTGCAAATAAAACTTCTTTTAAGATTTTAGGAGCTGTTCCTTCCCAACTATTTCCAGTAGTTCTTTGCTTTCAATTCAATGCTACTTTAGTATAGTTTTTTATAGAATTCTTCAACTCTTCTAAGTATTTCTTCCCTATTTCTTGTTACAGTGCCATCCTCTCCTTTTAATGCAATGATGTGTTTCTTCCCAATAGACAAACTCCCTTTAACAACCCTAAGGCTCTTGTTGCTTTCAATGGCCTTCCTTACTAACTCACAATTGAATTTTCTTATATCTTCTTTCATGTTTTTGCGCAAAGTTTTGCAAAGTTCTACATACTCGATCTTGCGACTGGTATTTTGATTGTCCACCTTCATAAGTCTTCGCCTTTTCATGAGTTGTTTCGTCTTCTCAGATAATTTGCTATTCTGCTTTTTACATATTACACCACCAATTTCCCCAGCAGTTTCAATTATTGTCTTAACAATGTTTTCATTTGCTTCTGAGATGTCAACTTCTTCAATAAGTCCTTCCAGTGCAGAAAAGCGATTTTTTAATTCCAACTTGAATGCCTCGGTATTTTCTTTTAATTTCTTTAAATCCACCCTCTTACATACTTGTTTCCTAATGAGCTTCTGCCTTTCTAGTTTAGTATTTAAGTGCATTTTACATCTCACCAATCGATGATCACTTCCAGTATTAAATCTGTTCAGTACGCTTTCGCAATCTTTCCAATACCAATTGATTTCTTGCCAGTATATATCCAACGCTAGTTCCCCCATTTGGGTGTTTCCATGTCCATTTTCTTTGCGGTTTCTTCTTAAAAAATGAATTCATGATGCTAAGATTTTCAGCTTCTGCAAATTCGATGAGTTGATCGCCACGTTCATTCCTTTCCCCATATCCGTATTTACCAACCGATGTCTCTCCTTGTTCCTGTTGTCCAATTCTTGCATTGAAATCCCCCATGATGAGCTTGATATGTTGTTTCCCTTTGGTGTGTAACTCTTTGATTTCTTCATAGAATTCCTCTAACTGGATAGAATTTTGTCTAACTGGAAGGAGACCCACACGCTGAACGTATGTGACGATGTGTGGAACCGGCCAGGCCAGTAACCTAGTGTCCTACCCCGCCTTCAAGTGGTGCAGGCTGAGCTTTCTATTTATGTGGCAAATTAATATTTGCTGCACGGATAGAAAGGCGGAAGGGGAGGGCTAATTCACCAACCCGTCTAGCCAGCGTGGTGAAATTATGGCTAATTCCTCCATTATGTTGACACACCAGAAACCATGGCCCCTAGTCTCCAGGTGCTGGAGTGCTCCTGATCAAGGCAGCGGTCAGTGTGGCATGAAAGCAGGGGGTGCTAAGAATCACTGGAATGGCCCAGGCTGGCAAACAAGAAATCAATTATTGAAGATTGCAGTGTACTGAACAGATTTAATACTGGAAGTGATCATCGAATGGTGAGATGTAAAGTGCACTTAAATACTAAATTAGAACGACAGAAGCTCATTAGGAAACAAGTAAGTAAGAGGGTGGATCTAATGAAACTGAAAGTAAATACCGAGGCATTCAAGTTGGAATTAAAAAATCGCTTTTCTGCACTGGAAGGACTTATTGATGAAAGTGATATCTCAGAAGCAAATGAAAACATTGTTAAGACAATAGTTGAAACTGCTGGGGAAATTGGTGGTGTAACCTGTAAAAAGCACAATAGCAAATTATCTGAGAAGACGAAACAGCTCATGAAAAGGCGAAGAGATATGAAGGTGGACAATCGAAATACCAGTTCCAGGATTGAGTACATAGAACTTTGTAAAACTCTGCGCAAAAGCATGAAAGAAGACATAAGAAAATTCAACTGTGAGCTAGTAAGGAAAGCCATTGAAAATAACAAGAGCCTTAGGGTTGTTAAAGGAAGTTTATCTGTTGGGAAGAAACACATCATTGCATTAAAAGGAGAGGATGGCACCGTAACAAGAAATAGGGAAGAAATACTTAGAAGAGTTGAAGAATTCTACAAAAAACTATATGAAAGTAACAGTGGATTAAACGAAGACTCTGAGATAGTCGAAGGAACAGCTCCTAAAATCTTAAAAGAAGAAGTTTCATTTGCAATAAAAAGTATGAAGAAAGGAAGAGCCCCTGGTGATGATGGTATTACATTAGATATCCTAAAAGAAGCTGGAGAATATGTAGAAGACATACTTGCAAAATTCTTTACCAAATGTCTTAACAGCGGTAACATACCAAACCAATGGGATTCTGCAACAGTAATTCTTTTGCATAAAAAAGGTGATAAAGAGGATTTGAAAAATTACCGACCAATTAGCTTGTTACCTGCTATTTATAAAATCTTCACAAAAGTGCTAACACATCGCCTGCAGAAAAAATTAGATGCAGCTCAACCAAGAGAACAAGCTGGATTTCGAAGTGGATTCAGTACAGTGGACCATATTCAAGTATTAAGAGAATTAATTGAAAGAACACATGAATATGAACTTCCATTGTGTGTGGCATTTATTGACTATGAGAAGGCCTTTGACTCTATTAAAACATCAGCAGTCATCAACTCTTTAAGATCAGCAGACATCGAGGATGTGTACATTGACATGGTGAAATGTGTGTATAAAAATGCAAGTGCAAAATTTCGGTTACATAAAGATACCAAAACTATCAAAATTGGTAAAGGTGTGAGGCAGGGAGATACCATTTCTCCAAAACTTTTTACTTCAGCTTTACAGATGATTTTTCAGCAGATAAATTGGAATAACAGGGGAATAAAAATAAATGGTGAATATTTAAATCATTTGCGGTTTGCTGATGACATTGTTATTTTTTCAACGAACCCATCAGAACTCCAAGACATGGTACAGGAGCTCTCAACTAGAAGTAAAGAAGTTGGACTCAAGATGAACCTACAAAAAACTAAGATCATGTTCAATAATTTCGTAGAGGAAACAAAAATACAAGTTGACAACATTGAGCTAGAAATTGCTGATTCATATATTTACCTTGGCCAGCTGATTTCAATGGATGGCAACATTATGAAAGAACTCAACAGACGTATTAAACTTGGCTGGAGTGCATTTGGAAGAAACAGTTTTATCCTGAAGGGGAAATTGCCTTTGTGTCTAAAAAGAAAGGTCTTCAACCAGAGTGTATGCCAGTCCTCTTATGGACTCAGACATGGAGTCTAACAGTTGGAGCAATACGAAAGTTACAGACAACGCAAAGGAGCATGGAGAGGTGCATGCTTGGAATAACTAGGAGAGATCGAAAAAGGAACACTTGGGTGAGAGAGCAAACTAGAGTAGAGGACATCATTGTTAAAGTAAAAGGGCTGAAATGGCGATGGGCTGGGCATATTGCAAGAAGAACTGATCAACGATGGACAACAGAAATTCTGAACTGGATTCCAAGAGACCACCGAAGACCTAGAAAACGTCCTCAAACTAGATGGGTGGATGAAATAAGAAAACAGGTTGGGGTGACGTGGAAGCGAATTGCTCAGGATAGACTTGTGTGGAAAGCATTTGGAGAGACCTTCATCCAGCAGTGGATAGATAATGGTTGAATATGATGATGATATATATATATATATATATATAATTATCAATAAAGGCTTATATGTTTGTGGGGCGCACTCCTCGAGCCGCCTTTGCTCAGTCCTAATATTGCTGATACAGTAGTGCGGCCCATGGGCCTACAAGAATAAGCAAAATTGGCCTTTATACTGAAAAAAGTTGAAGACCCCTGCACTATACTATATTAGACTAAACAAAATCTCAAAACAGTCGCGTTATCCGGGATGGCAACTTATCCGAGGGTCGAGACAGCGGGACTCCACTGTACATAAATTTTTGACCATGTGCTGGTTGAAGAAGAACAATTCTACACCATTTCTTCTATCAACTCAAAATTGAAGAGAAGTAATAACGATTACTCTCGTAATTGTCTGAACTTCCCGACGTCAATGTTTTAAAAGGCATAATGAACTAACCTACATTCCAGACCACAACGATTAAGTATTCTTTTGTGCAGAACGACCGAAAATGCAGGACACAAAGGACAGCGTTGCAATGCCTTGGACATTAAAACGGGTGTAATTTTTAAAGCGCAAAATACGAGTTTACTTTCCTTCTTGCCAATAGCCTTTCTAGAGATCTGTTTTATTTTTTAACCTTTCTTTATTGCCACTATGGTTCTGCTTTGACCCCTATGGCTCCTAAGCAAACAGTTTAACAGGTATTTTGCCCGCTCCCTTTTATTCCACTGTCTTGTCTGAAAGTTGAGATTACTGTTCTTGCGAAAGAGGCGTCATTATTTGATTCATGCATGGGGCCCGAGTTCAGCGCTACCAAAAAGTGTAGGTGGCTCTGCCATTTTCAACGCTGGTTCTTTCTTATTTTTCGTCTTTCGTGGAGAAAGAAATAGGTCAAAACTAAACAGCAGGTGTCATTCTCGAAAATGAAAGCATCTTGTAAATGCTCACATTAAGATTACGACCCGTGCTGTCATAAATCATCGAAACAACTATTCTGCATAAACATATAGAAAGAGAATGTTTTACCTCGGGGTAAAAAACGGGATTCCCATTCCTAATGTCTCCACTTAAGCACTCAGAGGACTTCAGAATTTTTATTTATCTAGTGACGTCATGGACTGTTTTTAATAAACAGCTAAAATGAATTCATCATGGTATATTTGGAAGAATGACTTTTGAGTTTTTAGTCAATCCAACGGCAATGTATTTTTTACTTTTATTGCTTGCAGGTATTTTCAATTTAATTTTTCATTTTTGGCGAACGTTTACTTACATTGACGCATAACAAATAAGTTATCTTTTGTACAGAATTGCGTGCTATATTTAATATTATTTGTGAAGACGATGCGCTGTGTTAAAAACTACTAATTGGTATTTTGTTGTCGAAATTTTCTATTTCGAAATATTCTTAAAAACAGTACTAATGATATTTGTTAAATGAATAATTCTATCGATCATTTAAACGCAGCTTCATCGATATTTGTTAAATGCACAGTTCCATTAATGTTGATTTTGTAATTGCATTATTGTTTATAGGAGCAGGATTTTCAAGTAAGCACATTAACACATGTGCCTAGGGGCCTCTTGTGGGTTTTTATATCTTACAAATATACAAATACAAAATGAATACGTTTATTAATGTCTGTGTTGACATAAATTGTTTATTAATAGAATAGCATGAACTTGCACAATAATGTAAGTGATTTTTAGTAGTGAAAGGAGGCAGCAATACAGCCCACGCCTGGAGGCGGCAATGTCCTACATCTGCCATTGTCACTGTTGTTATTATTTTTTTTATTTATGTTTTGTAAAAGCAGATCATGAACTAAAAAAAGAAATTAATAAACTCTGTAAACTATTCCTTATTAAAACAGAACAGGATTGGTATTTAATTTTGAATTGAATCGAATTAAATTGAATTTAAATGAAAAAATGTTTTCGTGAGCCTTTGGTGACTCATTAATTGGAAAATTTTCAAGGCTCAATTCTTAAAAAAGGGCTTTCAATCGAAGGTTGTGGATAAAATTTTATTTAGGAGATGAAATTCGTTTGTTATTTTTTAATTATAAAAATAGCCTATTCATTTTTTGCCTGTTTTTTTAATGTATATCAACCAAACGATATTTCTGAAATACAAGAATGACAGTAAAACCCTACCTAAACCAGGGTTTCTTCTCAACCTGCGTTCTGAAGAACATTAATGTTCCGTGCAATGTGAACAAGTGTTCTATGAAAATATATGGCAATTAATAACAAAAAGTAAAATGGTTAAAATTTACTGTTAATAATAGTCTGAAAATATATTGTGAAATAAAAAATGTTTCGTGGTTAAAGGTAGTTCGAGAAATTCTGATCAAACTATGATGAGATACCTATAGTACCGCTCTATTTAAATCTTAATACCCACTTCTGGCGCAGAACCAAATTGAGTAGTACATTATTCCAATCGACAGTGCATGTATTTTCTAATTACAGAGAAAGAAATGAGAGCCATCTGTGCCATATTTGACATTTCCTGTTGCGACTTTGATAGAAAATAGCGTTACCAAATGTCTCTATTAAGATGAGGCAGCTTACAGATGCACCGAAGTTTGTTCAGGTGGAGATTTTTATAGTTCTCGATTGTCTGATGAAAGGCAGTACCATTCAGAACCAGTGTCCAATCACCTTGAATGAAGTTCTAGAAGTGGTTAGTTAGGTGACCACTCCTTTACTTTCTTTAGTAGGATAATCGTAAATATCTTCATTTTCAGGGCCGCTGTGGTATGGTGGATCTATCTACGATTGCGGATCAAAGATAAAATTTTCACTTGTCCAATTAGCATGTCGTAAATATTCTTAAATAAATAGTTTAGAAACTGGTATTTCAGTAAAATGTGGCTTTGCCTTACGGTCGGAAAGGGATTCTAGAGAATTTTTGAATTCGTTAACTATATGAATTCCTCTAAAAATTCGATGTGATATGGGTTTCACTTTAAGCTGTAGATTGCTTTTCTGAATAAGTCTTGTAACGTTTTATACAAGCACAGTAAACAACTTTGAGTACCAAAATAAAATAGAAAAGCATTTTATTTTTTAGTGTTCAACAAAGAAATAAATGCAATTCCTTTAATGTAAATATATGCAATGTCGCAATTCGAAAGGTTCGTTTACAGAAATTGTTAAACTTGTAATTAGTTTTTAGAACGTACACAGCTGGCAGAGAGAGAGAGAGAGAGAGAGATTAACAAAGGCACAAAAAGCACAAAAACCGGACAAATTTGCACTTTTACACGATTTCTTGAAGCAGACGATGTTTTCAAACATCTACCTACTTACTTGCCTAGCTACAGTCAAACAAAATTAGGTGTGGTCTCGACTTAATTTTCAAAACTACTGCAAAGATTCAAAACTAAAAAATGGGGACAAATGCTTACCCAGATACCTTATGAATATCATTTGCCTCAATTCACCTAAATTGTTTACATCAACCACCTTAAAGTAATTTGTATAATGGTACACTCAGCTTAAACATCTACCCCACATATTTTTATAGTGAGGCTAGTCTGTTATCGGAGTGAAATGGTATTGCAGTGGGTTTCGATAATGGAAGATTCGCACAATTAACGTTCCCACATATAGCTTTGCTATTTAAACAGTATAATACAAAGTTTATCAAAATGTGTTCTGCGAAACACCGGGATTTCGCGACGATCCTCCACGGGTTCCGCAAGCGACTCGTAAAACATTGAGGGAATTTTCAAGGAAATTCCTAAATCCTGTAATTCTTCTCCATGGAAACCCTTCAGATTGGGAAACCCCCATTATATAAAACTGTTCTCAATGCAACCAAATTTTAAAGACTTTGTGACAGTAAAAAACAAATCTATTCATTCCATTATTACGTTTCATCAATGAATATATAATTTGTACATTTGTATAGATTTCTTCATTAATATATACTTACATAATTTCCTTGAAATATTTCTCGCTACTCTCAACATCATCTAAGTATTACAAACATTTTCCTATACAGATTCTGCTTACGTTCATGTCCAAGCTGTGGTAAACCACAGTCCTCTAGGTTTCTCCCCTAAGTACTATTTAGAGAAGCGTTCCGTGACCAGGCCTGTCTTAAGAAAGGGGTTCCGTAAGGTAAAAGGTTTGGGAATCAACTGCTGTAATAAAAACGTACCTATTTATTTCATATTAGAAGTATATATTATTTTATATCTGAACAGATTTAATTTTTAACTCTTTGTTTACTCGATTTTCAAGGAGTTTTGGAGTACATCGTTAAAATTTTGGATCGCAGAATTAGGCGATAATTATATCATCTATTGAGAATAGGAAAATTTCATTAAATGTTATCAGTAAATAGAGGACAAGAAATTTTCCCTGAATGTTATTTGTAAATTGAGGATAGGAAATTTTCATTAAATATCATCAGTAAATAGAGGGTAAGAAATTTTCCTTAAATATCATCATAAAATTAAATGTCGGATATTTTCGTTGAATGTGAGGTATAAGTAATTTTTATTAAATTTTCTTGTACATCTACCTGGATTCCAAAGTCCCGCTACTAAATAAATAGTTAACTACATTACATAGTTAGATTGAGTTTATACGTGGGTGTCGAAAATTAAGTATAATAAATTCCCCCAGGAAAAATCGCAAAAAAACTCTCCCCGGTTGCTTTTTGTGCTGACCATTATTTAGCAATTGCGCTTATCCCTGACGTTAGTCTATCACTTAGAGCATGATAAGCGTAAGGTCTGTCTTTATACAGGTGTTAGTTCTTTAAAGGAACTTTACTTAATTTGTAAAGGTTCGCTTTGGTTGAGGGGTGCAGATTAATACTTTTGATGTGTATTCTCTAATTTTTTCATTTAAAAGGAAAAGATGGGTAATCCAGTCAGGCCTATAGCCAAGCCAGGGCCAGCAGGGGCGGGACCTCAGTTGCCCCATGCTTGTGCACCAGTTGTCCCATTCAGCTATTTATATAGTATATGTATAAAAATAATAACACAATGTTAAAATATTGAAAATTATTAAAAATTAATAATGTATGCAATTGTTTTTATGCATAATTGTATAAACTGTTTTTCTATAATTCTTCCTCTCCCACGCAATTTCCACCTCCAATTAAAATACAAACCTTGGTATATGCTAATATTACAGACCTTGTAGTTTGAATAAACTAAAAAAAAAAAAAGAACTACCAGAGGAGCGTCAAATTTATTTGGGATTATAGTGACATAATGTCTAAATCTCATATCACTTCTGATAATCATTTTATACTCGTGGATCTTCGGGTACGGTGTGCCCATATGCCCTTTGCCGTTCCCCAGTTGCCACTTCAACTTGGCTACGGGTCTGATTCCAGTAGATGTATTATGACTCAGTTGTAGACAAATATTGTTTTTTATATAAATCTAGAAAATGTTTTTCCTGAATTTTAGGTATGTGGCTTCGCTAAAAATTCAAAATTCGAATCTGTGAACACTGGAATTAAGTTCTTCGTGAAACCGGAATGAATGACTCCGGCAAGATACAAACGCTTGAATTAGCGACTAGAATTTTAAAGTCATGTACAAAATAATGTGATAAAAGAGACTATTTTTTACGTTAAGATACACTGTACCTGAATTTTGAATGAATTAGTCATTGTTGAGATATCCAAGCGTATATTAAATGATAAGTAGCAAGGTCAGTTTCATGATCTATCAATGGAAAACGTCAGAAAATGAAGGCTAATGAAACATTCAAATTCCAGTTTTTGAAAGCACAATAGCGAATGATATTAATGAAATGGTCTATTTTTGTTTGTGATTCAAATGTTCCAAATTGATCAAACGGGATGATGTCGAAACGGCGGGCTTTGAGTGAAATGCGGCGTTCAACACACGATGCTAACGAGTTAAGGAGTATGAATAGCTATTAGCACCAGTGTGTAACGCTACGACGTGTGATGTAATTTAGGAAAATGGGATTCATATTTATGCTTCCTCACGACGACAATGAACATGAAATACAACTATAAAATAAACACCGGATATTAATAACGCATCTCAATTTTCTTTGGCGAGGAAAGACTCAGCAGCAGTAATAGTTTTCTATGTAAAATGCTATTCTACGTGCTCTATTTTGGCTGCTTTTGTTTATTAATCCTAGTCATGGGTATAGGAATTCAAAACCAATGGGAGGCGCTCAAGTAAGTTCCCTTAAAAAAGATTAGGTGATTCGACAATAAGCAGAAACATGTGTCTTGATACCCAATGGGAGGCCCTGAGCCCTTCCTTTTTTATGCTACTGACTCTAGCCATGGATTTAAAGGAAAGCTGCAACGTCCAACCTTCATAAAAGCAGGAAAATTCTGAGAGAAAAGTTTCATTGAATTTACTATCAAAATAATTTATAAAACTCGAGAGTTTATTATAATTTTCAAAAGGTCTCTTTTATAACGACCGAATTTGTACGGTCCCTTGAAGGTCGTTATAACCGATTTTCACTGTATATATTGAAATCATTTAACAGACGAAAAATATGTTGATAAAACCCTAGAATTTATAACAATCCCTTTAAGAGCTAGTACTGGAAAAGCCTTATTTCAGCAAGCTAGCATCCGTTTATGCAGAGCAAATATCCACCCAGAATGCATACAAGGTTTCATTATGCTACCATGTCCTTCCAGATTCAAGATCAATCCCTGATATAAAATACCTGGAGCTTCAAGGGGCGTCATTTATACGATCAGGTTTAACTAATTCAGACAACAGAAGCTATTCATTAATTATACATTAACAGGTTGAGAAAGCATAAAAAGCATTAACCAAGACTTCTCTATACGACATCTCTACGACACGATGATACGATGGCAGTAAAATACGTTACTAAAAAAAAGGAGAAGCCTTCCATACTAGTATAGTTATACAAACTACTGTTATCCACGCAGCATTTTTTTCTCTCTCCAAAAAATCTATCATATCTTTACAAGTGAACTCAGCGTTTCACAACCGGGGTTCTCTGAAACTCTAGGCTTCTGAGAAAAATAATAATTGAATAGTAGTGTCGGCAGTTTGAATCGATTTTTTTGTACATTTTTAATAAACTTATATAATAATCGAAAGATTTTTTCTGTTAGACCATTTATCAGAAAAAAATATTGTGTTTTGCTTATGAACTTCAAATTTGTAAATATGAAATGAAGGTTCTAATTATATATATAACGGTTTTTATGTGGGGGTTTCTTCGAACATGAATATTATTTTAAAGGTTTCGCAGGGGGCACAAAGATTGAAAAGCGTTGAGTTAACCAGTCCACTTGTTCATGAATTTCAGGCAAGTTGCACTCCCCACCCCCCACCACAAACTTTTTGTTTAGTTTCGCAATTTCGATTTCACGGTAGGTATTTTTGATCTATTTCTTTGTTTCCTTCCTGGGGAATTCCAGTTCAGTGCTTGTCTACTAACACAGTTCAGTTCCTTCCTAAGCATATAGCTCATACACGTTTCCTTTGCTCAATTGTTTCTGTTACAAAATTTTTAGTTACAAATATTCTATAGTTCTTAATTCGTTGTTGTTTTTATATCCAATTCATGTTCAATGTTGGACGGGGAAATTGTTTATGAAAACTTGAATTTGACTTGTTATTGAGTTGGGCACTTTCTTTGTTTGATATGCATATAGCCACATGGACTTTACGTTACTTTCAATGAGCTTAGTTTAGTTCCCCTTGTGTGCACTCCGTAATTCGGGATTTGATTTTCCTGGCAAAAAAGATTAAGCTTCCTTGGAAAATTGTGGGTCCTGGCATGGCGTGATGAGAGTTGCCCTTGCCCCATTAAAACCCTTACGGATACCTTCGTCAAATTGCTTTCTCAAACATCCACTAATTACAGATGCACATAACATCTAAATGAACATCTATCAAACGTGTAATATATGAAGGTGAAAAAAAAAAAAAGTTCCGTGGTTAAAAATCTTCTCCCTTTTAAACACTTGCGAATATGTATGTAATTATCTATCTTCAGTCTATTCATTAAACAATGTTACGTTTCCCCACCATGATGATTCTTTAAACTTGGCGGCATGTACTCCCCAAACGTGATAGAGTTTAAGAGGAACGAAATTTCAAGAGTCTTTTCATTCCTATGCGCAGCGCAACACGTTCTTAATATACTGAGCTAGGCCTTTAGAAAACATCTTGTAGATCTAGTTTCGGCGAGTCGAAATGGAAAATTCCTTGGAGCCGAAACAACAGCTTTGATTTATTGCTTTTAAAAAGTAACAGCTGATTAAATCTATTTCAACTAAAAAAAAAAAAAGTGACCATAATGCTATGTTATTTAGAAATGGGCTTAATATTGGACACACATCGATGTAGTGGGGATAGGGTTATCGATAATATCGATGATAACTTGCGAAAGCCCCGTGCTTTCTGTAGGTACTTGGGCACAAAATGTACAGAAATGGCCTGTACGTTTGTTTCGAAACAAGCTCAGAGTACGAAAAACAGTTGAAAATAATTAATTACCTGCGGAAATGCGGTTAAGTGGAGAGCGTGCAGTTGCGAATTGTCATTTATTAATTGCATTTCTGGCCGATCGCAAATTAATGATGTGCATCTGGCAGCAGTTTATCGACCACCCAAAAATTTCAAGAAAAAAGTGTAACAGGGGGAAGGGGTGCACCCTTCTTCAATTTTACGAGTGTGAGTGAGTTTTGTTGTTTTTCCCCCCTCTCTTTCTGTAGCATGGTTATTGTGGCAGTTGAGAAAGGGAAAGGGTATAAGTTGCTAAATACACTAAATACGACGGCGATGAGGACGACGCCTCTTTAAAAAATAAATAAATAAATAAATAAATAAAATAAAAAGCTCCAGTTTCTAATTCCAGTCAAATTTCCAGTGTCAAATTTATTTGTAATAAAAAATCCCCCACGAAAAACTCACAAAAATCTCGCCCCGGTGGCTTTGTGTGTTGACCAATATTTGGCAATTGTGTTATCCCTGTGAAGGGTAATAATATCTTACACACATTAAATAAAATTGAAATTGTATCACCGATAAGGGAAAATATGATTTGTCTGAAACTCGTGGATAATATTAGTTAGGTAGGAAGTAAAACATGATAATATTTCTAGAACAAAAGAATGCATTTATAGTTAAAAAGGTTGTTTATATGATCATATTGATTATATGAGTACGAAAGGAATCCACCTTTGTTAGAAATGCATTTCGTTACCCATCGTGTCATTGAATAGTACAAATGTGGGAAAGCGTCTTGACATACGATTCACCATGCTTGTTGAATCAGTTGAGAAACCTTTACTTTTGTCTGAAGTGGTTGTATCTAAGCATGCAGGTGATGTCTCATGACGTCGCCGACATTTTCTATTGGGAATAAATATGGGGATTTAGCATACAATCCGGAACAGGGACAAGGGAAAAGGGAGTCGAATGCCCTGAAGCCCGGGGCGAAATTTTGTAAACCTGTAACAAACATAATTTATCATTAAACACAATTGTTAGGTCCAATCAGCTGGACTAGTTAGGAGTCCGTAAATCCTATCTCTAACCCTGCGTACTATGGTATCATAGACATTCATAATTGAGATGTCTACCGTGTGTGGACGGGCGTTATTATGTTATAATAAAGCATTGGCCACACCGATTATGAAGGTTGTAAGTTTCAAAAGATGTTTTCCACTTACCGGAAAGTTGCTAAATTGCCTGCAATGCATACCAGATTGAATTGACTTCGGCTATCATAGTTGAAGAATCTCTATGTTATAAATCTTTGTGTTCTATCATATGTCGCATGGTTTGGAGGTAATGTCAAGCCCTCGATCCCATCTCAAATAATCCATAGCTCAGCTTTCAGATATAGAAAAAATATAGAAATATACACTTTTACAAATATGTACTCTTGATATATATATATACTTTTGAAATATACTCTTGAAATATGTACTCTTGATATATATATACTTTTGAAATATGTACTCTTGATATATATATACGAAATATGTACTCTTGATATATATATACTTTTGAAATATGTACTCTTGATATATACCCTTGATATATACTCTTGAAATATACTCTTGAAATATGTACTCTTGAAATATGTACTCTTGATATATATGCTCTTGAAATATGTGCTCTTGATATACATTCTTTTGCAAAAAAAAAAGAAAAAAAAAAGAAGCACCATGAAGAAATTATCTGTTTTTATTGAAATTTACACCCAGCCATGGGCGCCGCAGGATCATATGCAAGGGGGTGCATCCAGCAAAATTCCAATTGAATAATGATGTTGCACTCGGTCAATAGAACGTTCAACACATGGCGCTGTTAGACGTCGGTAAATCGGGCAGCTTTTGTACGGGCAGAACGATCATTGGGGCTGCAGTCTAGTGTTGCCAACCTGTCCGAGGAAAATTTCCCTCAAAGGAAGGCAAAATTTCCCACACCAGCTTGTAATTTCCCTCTTTTTTTTTTTTTTTTAATGAAAAAATTAGCTATTATGTGTTCTCATATTTAGATGCCTACACGCATCTTTCGATGCAAAACGGTACGAAAATTATAGCGTACAATTCCTACAGCTGCATATTGCGATTAATAAATGTAAAAAAAAAATATTCTTTAAATTTAGAGATTTTTTTCCCCCAAAATATTGATTTTGCAACATATCCCCTTTTAACAACGACTACTTCAATATATGTGTATTTAGGTTCATTGAGCAAATTAATAAAATATACAGTGAAAATCGTTTATAACGACCAACCGCATATAACGACGGAATTTTTACAAGAAGTTTGGTTTGCTATTCTACTCCATACTAAATATATCGGTTATAACGACATCGTATATAACGACGAAACCTGCTATAACGACGGCGATTTTGTAGTCTACGTAGATTCTAAGTAGGGAAATTCGTATCGGATATAACGACGCGACTTGACAGTCATAAAGCAGAACCATGTGGGTTAGTTATTAAAATTTAAAGTTAGTTATCAAAATTTAAGCGTTATTCTAATCTTGTTTATTTACAAATGTCCGAGAAATTTTTATTACTGCTAAACCTGAATATTAAAGATAGTGAACTTAAAAAGTGATTTATTAATTGAATATCACGAGGGTCATATTCTTAAGGGTCTCATTCTATTTTTTCAGCGTAGAGCCCACAAAACTCTTAAACCGGCACTGTTCTGAAGTCATTAGTATAATATAATAAATATTATTCATTAGATTTGTTTTCTACATTATATACTTTAGTAGTATTTTCTACAATTTTTTCAATTTAAAAAACTAAGAAAGTACTATGTACTTAGTGTGGTTATAAAACATAATATAAACGGAAAGTAAATTCATTATAATTAAGTATATTTTTATTTAATTTTGAAACCAAAAAGTTTAATACTTTTTACTATCAAAATAATTTATAAAACTCTTAGAGTGTATTATACTATAGGCTACTATGATTTTAAAAAGATATCGTTTATAACGACCGAATTTGCACGGTCCCTTGAAGGTCGTTATAACCGATTTTCACTGTATATTCATTTAAAAATTGCTGCTCCAATTATGCCCAATACAGATCTACCTTTTTGTGTAGCTTCAAATGATTGTTTTTGATTGGAATAACGAGCGAATTAATGCTACTATATTCAAAGCAACCTGTTGAATGGGATAAGCTTGCATTAGTGGAGATGAAAAAATAAGATGATTTGAAAAAATACTCTCACCTTAATCCCTGTTGGCTGTTTTATGGAGAAAAGATTGTTTTTACAGCTTTAAAAACATTGCGATAAGCAGGAATGAAGTTGACGACATTGTGACCAAAGGGTGAGATTATTATGCAGTGACGCACAACTATTCAAAGAAAAGTTTAATACAACCAAACAAACCATTTTTTAACACCAAATTATTATTTTTTTTTTTTGGCCTACACCACCACCTTATTAATGATTAATTATCACTATAAAAAAAAACGAAGCAAAATAAACTGAATTAAATTTAGAGTAGTTTACTACTTCTTTAGGAGATTTCCTAATTATACGTGTGCATGCATTTATTTAAAAAACAGTGTGGGAAATTTTTTCTGTCGTATCGCAGACACTGGAATTTCCCGCAGTTTGGTAGTTTGTTATTTTTTCTCTTTTTCCCACAATGTTAAAACTTTAACAAAATTTCGGTCGTTCATGGGAAATTTCCCACAGGTTGGCAATACTGCTCCAATCTTCCTGCATTCGTTGGGCTGTTCGACCGATGTTGGCTGAGTGCGTAGTTACGTAAGAGCGTGTTTGTTCGCGTTGAATATAAGTTGTTTTCGCTGATTGTAAATGTATTCTCGTGTGCTGCATTCTGTTTATTTTGTGGAAAGGAAATAATTGAGTAAAATGTACACGAAAAACCGTACAAGTAAACAGTATACGACTACTTTTTTTTTTCTTGTGCCTTCAATCCTTTTTTCTCCCTTTTCCAGAAGCCAAGGGGGTGCAAGTGCACCCCCCTGCGGGCACCCATGCATCCAGCACATACATGAATGTTTAAATCAATAGTTAATAAAAAAAAAATACTCTGGCGGCGATGCATGCTTCTATACGTCTAGGTAAGGAGTGATAAAGGTTCCTAATGTCATCATGCGACACATTCTGCCAGGCATTCCTCACTTGTTGCTCCAGATTTGCGATGTTCTGCGGTACCTGAATCTGGCGACCTAACATATCCTCTGCATGTTCGATTGGCGAAAGGTCTGGTGACCTTGCTAGTCAAGGAAGGGTATCAACAGCACGAGACAGCTCAGAGATATGCGAGCCGTATGGAGTCTGGCATTATCTTGTTGAAAAATGGCCCCAGGCTGTCGTGTCATGAAGAGTAACGCAAATGGCGGCAGGATATCATTAACATATCGTTGAGTTGTTAAAGTTGGACGTAGGATGACTAGGAGCGTCCTGCTGTCGTATGAGATAGTACCCCACACCATCACACTAAGGGCAATGGCTATGTGCCTCTGTAAAACAATGGCTGGTTCGGATCTCTGGCCCTGTCACCACGCTCGGATTCGATGGTCATCTGCTCCAAGACTGAAGCGGGATTCATCGCTGAACACTATGCGATACCAATCTGCTGGCAGCCATGATGATCGGCTACGACACCACTCCAGACAATTCTATGGATGGTGCGGGGTTAGAGAGGCAGACGTCTTAAGGCGCTTTGGATATTGAGATTTCTTTTGTTGTGGGTCGTAATCTTATCATCCAAGATTACCCGTTATGTTATCTGAGATGGTAGAAATTTGCAATTATTTGTTTATATTTTCACTCGTAATGAAAACAGAGATCCATTTTTGGATCCAAACGTCAGATCCTGAGATTATTTAAGATTATAAGATCGATTTTCGTCTATGGCTGTAAATCGAATTGTTTTTAACATGAACTCTGTCTTGAATCGTCGCCGATAATGAATAATTTAATTTATTGGTATTAACCAAATAAAATAAATATTTTCACAAAGTATTTTCATGAAGTGCAGATATAGCGAGGAAACTTTGTTTATGACTGTTTCAATGGCTATTTGCTATCTTTATCAGAACATGATGACTTCCGTTTTCGCCCACAAGGTTGACTGGTCAGCGGTTATTTAGTTTGCTGTATTTTTGTTTAGCAAAATAGGTATATTCGTTCCTTCAATTTTTCTGCCATTCTGTAGGTTTGTGGGACGAAGGTGTCTTGGTCTCCTTGATTCTTGCTTACCAGGCTGTGACCCTTTATCGTTCTTGTCGTGACTTAGAACGTGTTTGGATCAGAATAATAACCATTTCTTGACTTTTTTTTTAGCAATTTTCGGTTTTTTACTTTCCTCCTTTTTCACTGCATGCAAAATTATGTTCTGCATAACTTGAAAATACGAATGTAGAAAATAAGTGAATGAAATCATTATATGTTCGTAAAAACTGCTGATCGATTGCCTCCCACATCATCCTTTTCTTTTAGTGTAATCATTAGCCTTGTTAAAGAGATTTTGCCTTACAATTACCCATTGGCGTTTGTCAATGCGCGCCAAAGGAGTGGCAAACGAAGGGCAAAAATGTTTTTTGCCCTTCTCATGCATGCCCTTGCACCCCCTTTACGAAGTGAACAAGCATGAGGATTACCAAAAATCAGCATTTGTTACCGTAGGAAAGTAAGAAAGAAAGATGATTGATAACACACTTCCCTAGTTTAATCTAGAATTGGAAATCTGTTGTATGTAGTTTGATTCTGCATCAGGCAGATCAAACTTGCTCTATTTGCTACGTGCAAATCGAAAACCCAATAATAATAATTTTATTTATTCTCTACATATATGTAGCACAGAATGGAGCTGTTTACAGATTGTAGCAGATCCCATGAAAATATGGCAGCATAACAAACCCAGGACTTGGTATTAGAACGTTTAGGTTCATTTTCACATTGAATTCCTCATGTTGACATCGACAACTACTATTTAAACTAAAATAATAAAACCATATTAATTAGATTAATGACATTGTTATAAACATGTTTCTGTTAGTCTCTTTCATCTATATTTAACATGCATTAAATATTAATAAAACTTAATTTTATTTAATATTATGCAAATTATTATCAATTACATTTTCTTTCATTTATTTTTGAATAATAGTACGAGTCCAAGAAGCAAGGTAAAGTGCTATAGAGTATCTTCCTCCAATAAATTTTCTCCCAGTCTTTTTTAAAATAAATTAATATTGTTCGAACTTTTTATTTCTATTGTCAAGTCGTTCCACATCTTGGCTCTTTTGTAATTAATATTGTTTGTTCCATCTCTGTTCATATTTGAGGTAATTGTAGTTCATTATATTTCCTGGTTATATTTGTTTCGTTCTAATTGCGTTGTAATTTCATTAATTGTATACGTTTACTTTTCTTTATTCTTTCAAACGTTTTGTTCAGTATGCAATATTTATGAAACTTAGTTAACGATAAAAATTTAGGTTTTATCGCAAAGTGTTTCCAATGTAATTGGTTATTCCCATTTATTAATTTTATTGCCCTTTTTTTGTATATTATCTGAAATCGATGTATTCCTGCTTCCTGGATTTCCCCAAATGCTATTGCAATATAGTTATATGTATTATATGGTTGTGTATCCATGAATAATATAATTTAAGTTTTATATTTGTAGGCGATATATCTTTATATCGTCTCAGAATGCCAATTCCAATTCCTTTACTGATTTTGTTACTTAGTTTATTTATATAGGTGTTCCAATGTAGTTTATTAGTTAATATTGTATTCAAAAATTCTATTTCTTTGACGATCTCTATTCTCTTTCCCTCAATCTTTGTATTTTTTTACATCTGTGTCAATTTTATTTTAATTTATAAATAACATTACTTTTGTTTTATTTACGTTCGCTTTCAGCTGATTTAAAATAAACTATTTCTCATAATTTCTTACACTTCTTTTTGCGTCATTCATATCTTTATCCGTTATTATAACACTGGCGTGGTCTGCAAATAATATTATATTTCTCCTTTTGAAGCATTAAATATATCATTTACATAAATGGAGTATAATAAGGGACTAGTATAATGGAGTACAATAATATTAGATCCCTGCGGGACACCATGTCCATTTACCAGTTTTTCTGATTTTTATCTTCAATATATATATATCACTTACTCCGTATTTGTTTTAAGAATTCATATATTTTTGGAAAGTGTTATCGTATTTGCCTAATTTTCCATTGCATTTTTTTTATTAATTATGGGTATGGAAATTTTCTTATTTATCATATTTCACTCTTTACGCAGATATTCCACTCTTCGGTAGATGGCAGCCATGCTAAAAAAATTTCATATGAATAGTTAACTTCGCAGGTTTCCGTAAAAATGTTGGCCAATTTTTTAAACTATGGCCTATTCTTCTTTTCATTTTCATGGTAAACTAGAAACTTTCACGTATAAAGAAGGCATAGTTTTTTTTACCCTTAATCGTATCACAAGTAACTTATGAACATAGCACGTGTCATTACGATGGTATGAGAATCCCGCTATCTCGTATTAAAATTCCTAATATCTCTGTCACTGGTTTTAAAATCTGGAATTCTATCCCCTTAGGATACAAGGCTCTGTCTTATCATTTCTTTAAAACCGAAATATTTGAGTGGTACATTAATCAGGTCTGCTCAGCTTGCTCTTTCTACTTTCTTTTTCTCTTTAGTTCTCTGCCCCCCCCCCTTCGTTCTTTCCCTTTTTTCATCTTTCTTTTGCTCTCCCCATATCTGCATTTCCTGTTTGGCCTTCTTCACAAGAGCGCATACAGCAGATGATTCATATTCATCTATAATATTTACACTTACGTTCCTCCGATCTTGTAACCAAGCAAAATACTCTGGTTTTGCATTTACTAAAGACTTTACTATTGATCACTATTTGGCCTCCACTGTGACGTCTTCGGGTCTAGACTGTGCTCATAATCTTTTCTTCCTAGTATCTCAGTGCATACGAAACTTTTTATAACCAACTGCTGAGCTTTGCGTGCTGACCAAATTTTATGTGTTCTTTTTACAGAATACGTGAAATTTCTTGTTTTTCCTACTGGAAAGACAGTCCCGATACTAACATCCAGGGCCGCCCCAAGGGCGGGGCGGTTTCCCCGGACGCCGCAGCCCGAGGGGGCGACGCCGCAAAATATTGGGTTTCACAATCGGGTAACATTAATTTACCGGGAGAAAATTATTTTAAAAAAAGTGGCTAACTGTTATACCAATTCTTTTCGTAACTCCAATACCGTGGAATTAACAATCGAATAGAACACTTGAACATGAAGGGTCTGTTTGCAGTACATTGCAAGTAGCTTATTGGTTAGCGAACCGCGCCCTTGGAAACAGTACTCCCCCCCCCTTCCTTCCGCCTCCATCCCTCCGGTAGCGAAGCGTGGGTCGCTGTCATTGCCAACGAGCTGATGATTTATTGAAAGTCGGTTGTCGCGCCCTCTTTTCTTCCCTACCCGTCGCCCGTTCTGGCGCGAGCCTTGACCAATGACGTGGGAAAAGACTCGTCCGAGGTGAAATTAGTTTCTGCAAACTTCTACTAATTTCGAGAAAGCAGTAGCGCTCATTCTGTCCAGATTGTTCTCTATAAGCTATTTAAAGCTTCCCCGTATGGATTGGAAGAGAGAGAGAGAGCGCCAGAGATTAAGATATTGTCCTATGAAGGTACCGGATCTACCTATCAAGGGCCAGAAGGATCTGTTTACAAACTTGTGGATAGCATCACGCACACTATTAACTGTGCCTGTAACAGTAGCAACTACCGAGCGAAGTTTTAGCAAATTCTAAAACTTATAAAAACTTACCTCAGATCGACCAGGACCGAGTAGAGACAGTGCTCTGGCAGTTTTAGCAATTGCAAACGAGGAAGCCAAAAAGTTGGACTTTAAACAAATTTTAAAATCTTTTGCAAGTGCCAAAGCCAGAAAGATTCCTTTAGATGTTTAACATATTGCATTTGGCTGTGAAGTCAAATAACATTGCATGTTATTAGTTTTTTCCATACGTTAATTCTTCGTTCAGCACTATATTAATATACCATATTTTTTGAAATGCATTGATTTTCTTTAAAACTACAAATCATATTGAGATTTTTTTTTTTTTTACTTCTACCCCAACTCTTTAACTCCCTAATTTTACTTAGGGCTATTTTCTGTTCAATGGCTATATGACTACTAAAAGTAAGCATTTGAAAGTGCCTATTGGAAAGTGAAAAATTTTCAATGTTGAGTCGATT
Organism: Dysdera silvatica; assembly: GCA_006491805.2. Taxonomy (NCBI): domain Eukaryota; kingdom Metazoa; phylum Arthropoda; class Arachnida; order Araneae; family Dysderidae; genus Dysdera; species Dysdera silvatica. Next base: position 175,101,066 of record QLNU02014802.1, on the reverse strand, counting down.
ATTAAAAGCTTAGTTGGAAGATTTGGGAGAGGGGGAGGGAGACATACACGTGAGGGAGCACTGTAAGTAATCTCGCCCCGCGCGCCTATAATCCTCGGGGCGACCCTGCAAACATCGCTAGTGCTTTCTTTCCATTTCCCTACCGAATAGCTTTTAAAATCCTATGTATAAAATACCAAGGAATACAGTATGATTTTTGATACATATTCTCGCTTTTGACGGTGTAGATGAGACGGGCAAGACCAAGTACTCAAGATGTCCTTCTGTAGGTTATTTGAATTTTGTGTTTAAGAACCTTCTGACTACCCAGCATGTGTTTAAAATTGTGGCCTTTGGTTACTCAATGTAGGTGTCGGGGTCGACTTCAATTGTTTTGAGGCTTTTGTGCAGTGCGTTCGGTATTAGGCCTGTTGCTGACAAAATTATTATTGCAAGATATTATTACCCATCGAAGGGATAACATAATTGTCAAATAATGGTCAACACACAAAGCTACCAAAGCGAGTTTTTGTAAATTTTTCGTGGGGGAATTTATTATACAATAACTTTTGATACCCATGTGTCGAACACACCGGGTGTCGAAAATTATTAAGTATATAAATTCCCCCACGAAAACTCACAAAAATCTCGCCCCGGTGGCTTTGTGTGTTGACCATTATTTGGCAATTGTGTTACCTCTGAGAAGGGTAATAATATCTTACATCCTTATATACGAAGAAAGGAAGTGTTGTTCCAGTCCTCATTGGTTTAGCGGTCAAAGCACTACGGGCTCAACAGAGGGCTCCTAGTTCGACTCTAGGGCAGGGATAGAGTCTCTTTTCTCCCATTCCTAAAAAGCTCTAGTTTGAGCTGCTTATAATTAGTGTCGAAAATTATTAAGTAAAATTATTATTATTATATTCCAGTTTTACCCAGTGATTCACGATATTTTGCAATCGTGAAAAAGAAGCAAGTACAACTCATAGATGTGGCGATACCTGGCAAAGCCGGATAGAGGGGGCGCTCCAGGGAAAAAAATTACATTTGTTATTACTTATTCAAATTCGTCAATAATTTTCATGGACTAGGTTTAAGTTGATTTTTAAGTACTAAACTCCATCATCCTGAAAAAATTTCTAGATCCTCCTCTGATACCTATAGAAACATGAACTGAAAGCGAAGAATTTTACGAGATCACCAAATACAAAGACGCACGAAAAGAGAAATAAAACTATGTGGAAGAAATAGGCAGATATCATCCCCATACTAACAGAAACGCTGGAAGTGGTTGGGTTCATCAAGTGAAGTGGGGCGATTCATTAAAAACCTTTAAACATCTCAAAACAATTGGAATGTACAAAATAATAATTCACTATCTTCAAAATTCTGTTTTACTTGGAATTGCCCATATATGCTAAGAAAATGTTTCTGATATAATAATAATAATAATATAAACTTTATTTCAGGTAAATAATGCGTACATTAGCAAAATTTATAGTAAAAATGTATCCATTGACATTTTGTCTGGGCAGAAGCAAGGAAAGATTTTACTAACTGACAAAGCACACGCTGCTCAGGTTCTCACCATTTCAAGTACATGGGAGGAACCCAATGTTAGAGGGAACCTCCAGTCGTCAAAACAAAATCAACAAAGCCAGTGCGTAATAATAATAATAATAAATGTAAACAGTTAACGTCACAAAAAATAATACACGAAGACGCTTAACATTGTACTCCTTGAAGACCATGCATTTTATTTACACAGAGACAGAAATACGACTCACTCGCGATCAATCTACAATATCGTGTGTTATTAGGGATATGTTAACAGCAAAGAAAAGGTGTTTAAGCTTCATGAAACTAAAACAAATTGCTCCATCATTAGTAGCATGATTTTCAGATGCAAGCAAACTGTGTGGACCTATCTTACTGAAAATACACTCTGTGGGTATTTTCGGTATTAATTTTGTTATTATCGTTGCCTGCATTTGAAACTGTATTTGAAATGCAGACAACGGTATTGTGGTTATTTTGAATCGCAATTACGATGAAAACCACATTAGGCTATTTTAGCCACCTGTATTGCGTTTAATAACTGATTCTTCAAGCCACTTTAACATTAGGGAAATAAGAACATTGAGAACTAATTCTGCCTTTTAAAACTAAAAATGACTTGTGGTTGGGGGACAACTATAACTCAAATCCTGTTTTCTTCGGAGAAGGAGGGTGAGGGGTTCATCACCGGCAAGTCTCATTTTCTGGAGTTCACGAGAACTTTCCGTGACAAAATAGGCCATAGAACCGACCTTTACCCCGGGGATAAATTTAAAATTGTGTTCGTCGGCGTTTGTTTATAATGAGATTGCGTCAGACAGCCGGACAAGTGGCTTTTGTCGCTAGAATGCTAATTTTTCTAGAAACCCCAATGCGTTGTTCCTCCAAGTACGCCCATATTCTTGTGTCGTTTCCTCGATACTTCATCATAAATACAGAAAACGAGTTTTCGCTTTTTTATGTCAAAGTGTATGAAAGGGAAAATGGGAAAATGTATGCCATGAGCGTCCTAGATTTCTAACTGTATATTTGAAAGTAAACACCACTTGTAATGAGAAAAACTTTCTTTTTTTTTTCAACTACTATTCTGTAGCAGTGCATACCCGTTCAGTCGCTATTCTTTAACAGTGCATAGTTTTTCAACTACTATTCTGTAAAGGTATATATCTTTTCAATTACTATTCTGTAAATGTGCATATCTTTTCAACTTCTATTCTGTAACAGTAAATATTTTTTGGCTATTCTGTAACAATGCATATCTTTTTAGCAACTATTCTGCGACAGTGCATGTCTGTAAGGCCCCATTTCGGGCCTACTACTGTTTACCGTGTTCTGCCAGAACTTTATACTTACTCTCAACGGCCCTGTTGCGGTGCAATGGTAACGTGTTCGCCTAGCAAGCCGTTATTCCGGGTTCGACTGCCAGCTGTGCCAAAAAAAGGAACACTTACCGATTAACTGCTCCTTGTAGCTCGGGGCTTGGTTTAGTAAGCAGTTTGGATTCCTTGGGGAAAACTTTCGGTTCAGGCGCGGCATGACTTTTGCTGCCCTGGTGTCACAAAACTCACAAACAAACAAGCCTATTTTCTTTTACTTTTTGTTGATGACACAAACATTTTTTTAGTGAGATTGACCTTAGCCATACGATTCTCCCTTTGGTAAATAATGAACTGCATAAGGATCCTATTATCCGAAATACAGGTGGGGGTGCAGACTCGTGTTGGGATAAGCGAAATTTCAGATAATCCAAAAATTCAATTTTCAGTGTAAAGATAGAAGAAAAAAAATTATCCAAGGACGTATTTAATACATAATGCTAAATTTATACACTGATTGTGAAAAAGTTCACAAAATATGCATGTGATAATTAAGATACCAATGTTTTGGTGAGTAAATGCTTTGAAAACAGTTCAATGCCTTTTTATACACCCTACATATATATAAAGTATATGTTATCTTTGTATATGTCCGATATTCTACCATTTGTACTGTTTCTCTTGTAAAGCCGGAATACTCTAGAAAACAAATACGAGCGTTTTTATTGAAAACAACACGGAATGAGTATTTAATTAATTAGTAAATATGTAAATAAACAAATGAATGAATAAATAAATATATAAATAAAATGAATGAATAATTTTTTAACTTTATTTATTTTCTACGTACAAGTTAACTGGTAGGCATTATGATTCTTGCAATATTTACTTGTATACATATGTAAACTTTTTTGTCTTAAACTCATGAATTTTTTAGCTATGAATGAATGAATGAATGAAAGATAAGTACAGCAGGTCATTTATTAAGCTTGGATTTCGGGTAATCGAGAGAATTTACTGTAAAATACTGCACAGGTTTCTTCAAACAAATTTATCTTACTTTTTCATTCATTCTAAAACGAGTTACTCACTTTTCACTAATAAAAAAAATATTAATCCAAGCAAGTGAGTTCAATATATGCATAAACAATGACGCTATTCCATCCTTACTAACAAAATTCTCGGACCTATTCTTTGGTCAAACCTAAAATGAGACTTCTATATCTATGTCATCTGCTCCAGAATTAGCATAAACATATGGGAATAATTCTAAATGTCAGTTTCGTTTCGCCACAAAATACTTCAGTCAAATTATACTATTTTCTTGCTTTTTTGCGTATACATTTCTTGCTTATTTGAAGCAACACAATCAAATATAACCTCCAATGAATATCTACATGTTGAAACAAATTTCTTGCCTTCTTTTTTTTATTACGTGCCTTTTTCATCTACAGAAAATATTGCTCGAAGCAATGATATGCTTCAAATCTTACAAATTGAAGGATTTTTCTAAATT
>QLNU02014802.1:175085177-175096601 GCA_006491805.2 Dysdera silvatica | reverse complement strand
TTTCTATTTGATTTATATTTTATTTAACCTTCTTTTTTCATTTATTTTCCTTTATTTCCTTAACTTTTTCTAATTTATTTTCATTTATTTCCTTAACTTTTTCTAATTTATTTTCCTTTTTTCGTTACTTTTACTATTCTTAATTCGAATTTGATTTTCTACTTTACATATTCTTTTTTTGCTTTCTTTTCCTTTTTTTTCGCCTTCCGACTAATGACCGAATTTTACTCGTTATAGCAAACCCCGGCCAATCGTTATATTCTTTCGTGTGAAAATGCCTTTGATATCTCAGGCCCTTGGGAACTGCCCGATATAGAATGATATACCAAAATCGTCGTCAAATTTAAGATGGAGTGTGAAAATGCATCATAATAAGAACATAACGGATATAAAAAGAATAGATATAATTTTTTTTGTCTTCAGAATTAATAAATTGATTTTGATAGAAATTGTTGTATTGGTTTGAAAATTTACGAAAACGTAGAAAAATAGTCGAATGCAGTGATGAAAATTGTTTTAAGGTGTTAACAAAATGATTAATGAAAACATAATGATGATGAAAAACGGAGAAAAGTGTTGATAAAATTTTATAAAACTAGTCGATTAAAGAAATGTTATTTTATTTATAATTTCCTTTCTTTTTCTATATTTCCTTCTAATAACTACGACCGTACATAGGGTAGCATAGACTGAGCCTAACTTACAACTCTTTACCTTCTATTGCTCCGAAGGAGCAAACAAACCTAATTTTGTACATTACATACAGTGGCGTGGGGTGGTGAGATTGATTCACTGCTTTACGTTCTCAAGATCTGAGGCTAACGTTTCTTTAAAAATTTCCTCTTTTTTTTCTTTTTCCGTAAAATTTTTGTTGAAGGGGCAAGGCTCCCCCTTTATCTCCCTCACCCCGACTAGGTACTTCATTCCGCATAAAAATAAAATACAAATTCGGCTTGAAATAAAGTTAGATTTCCTTTAATATTTTTATGATCAGGTGTTTGTCTATTTGTTTGAAATTTATGGCACAAGGACAGCTAAGGTCATGCTGATCCGGGGCAACAGTTTTCCAAAGTATTTGAGCCCCTGTTGCCTAGGGAACCAAACCCCGGACTAGGGTGGGTGAAATAAAAAAATAGCATACATTCTATGGAAACGAGGGAATCGAACCCGGATTAATGGCAGGATAGTCGAACACTCACTTTATCTCTACTCTAGTGTAGGGCTGTCCATGGTCAGCAAATAGGTATCCGACACAAAAAGAAAAATAGGCATTTAGTAAATGAATATAGAAAAGCGCGCACACGACTTCTGCAAATTATTTTCGTTATTAGACTAACTTTTAAGACGGAGGAAATAATTTTCCCTTGTGGGGAAATTTTTTTCTCTACTTGACAGATTTATAATGAAGATAAAAAAAATGAAAAAGTTTTATTTTGCAATCGTAATCGGTGTTTGAAGTTAGCTGTCACATCGAAGTTAGCCCCGCGTACTACTCTATTTCTCAATGGCTAATTGTGTATGTGTATGTGGGTTGTAAAAACTGCTGGTTGTCAAAATAAGTTTCGTGATCTAAGTTAGATAGTTGGCAGGACCGGCTTTAGGAATAGGCAAACTCAGGCGGTCGCTTAAGGTCGCCGACAAAAGAGAGCTGCATCTAGATTTTTAGTTACAATCGGCTTCTCCAGCTTTGCATGGCCCGGTGTTCGCCGATGGCCGAGCCTTTAAAATCAGCCTATCACGAATCCTCGAATAATTTGCGATCTCTCTTCGTGGATTATAATATTTTTTGTCACCAATGTAGTGTTTTCAAAATTATGGGGAAGGAAGGAGGTGGAAACACATATTATATGCAATAAAATTTATGTAAAATTGCAATTTATTTTAAATTATTGGGGACTCAAGACCCAAGTGCGTATATAACTCTACATCTTTGATTTTTGAAAAATTTCTTCAATTTCAATTGCTGCAAACTACTGTTTTATTTGGCCTTGCCTTCATGAATTAGTGCAGTCAGGCTCTTGGAACTGGGGTAGGATGGAATGGGCAGTTTACAAGGCCTAATTTCGTTTCCTAATGTGCAAGCTATGGAAAATTAATATATTAATATAATTCTTCCAATGGAAATTAATATAATCCTTCACTGGGGTGGGCTTATGACCTTATTTCCCACTACTATGTATTTACGTAACAATTTAGTTGTAACCTAAAACTGACAAACATCTAAAGCCGGCTGTAATCATTCGTTCTGGGTAGAATTAATGCTCACGGTAGAATTAATATTCTACATTTGAATTAATGTTCTATGTTTGAATTATTATTCTACGCTGAAAACAGCTTTCCATCTTCACACTAAAGTCTTAAACTAAAAGCAGTGTTCCACGCTAGAATTACGTTTTTGTCATGCAAGTTATTCTTCAATGATAATTATGGTAACATTATTGATATTTTAAGCTTCATGATTATCGTAATTGCTCGGCGAATATCACGTTTTATAAAAATATTCTACATAATCACATGGCTAAAATTTTACACAATTATATTATTCATGTTCTACATAATCACATTGTTAAAATTCTACATAATTGCATTACTAAGGTTCTACCTGTAACCGCATCATAAATATCCATATGATGATTGCTATACTCAAGTAATATAAGTATTTGCTCAGATTTTGAAACGGATAATATTTATACTGGAAGCCATTTTCAAGCGAGTTTTCTTAGTATCTTTTTAAATGCCATCGATTAAACACACAGAGAGCACATTTTATAAGCAACAGTTCATTCCCACATGACTTGAAAAAAAAAAGAATGATAATTTATTTTCTAAAAGCAGATAGTTTTATAAGACATGTTAATAGCTCTCACCACGTTTGCTATTCTAGATATCAAAGTAGCGGTAATTAATAACGGCACTGTTGAGTGGGACAGATAAAGGGGTGAGAGAGCTATCTCGGTTTGGGCACAGCTTGTTTGTGAAGAAAGTGATAAAAAAAAAAAGGCATCTCTTTCTCTCTCACTCAGGGAAAGCACGCCATCCATCAAATTGAACCCAAGGACCCGGAAGGTTTCTACAACCATCAAATGACTCCTCATTCCTCAAGATTGATTCGAGGAAAGGACATTCAATATGCATAATTCATTGTCGAGCCTGGGAGTGTGTTTGTGTATGAGAGAGTGTTTCATCAGCTGATATGTGGTCGGAGGGCTGGATTCCTCATGCACACACAACCATACCCAAGGTGTTTCTTTTAGCAGGTTGGCTCATACAACCCTTGACCGAGCAGTATCCACGCTGTTATCGCACCTACTATCTTGACCTGATTCCGTCACCGCAAAAGAATTCTTTAACGACTTGATCAATCCTTTCCGTCCGCAGAAACATGGGTTCTGTCGGGTTACTTGTTCCCCAGCCCTCATCGATAATTAATCGTTTGGGTATCGATTCATAATATATCGCTTCTCTTTGCAAACTTCCATTCCATGTATAAACGTTTTAGCCAATACGCCAAATGGTGTGAAAAGTGTCCAAAAGTGACGTTTTGGGGTTAGAAATAGAACTACATTTTCGGCACCCAAATATCTGTGTGCTAAATGCTGTAATATTTTAATTAAAAGCACTAACTACTAAAAATATAAATGGTTTATAGCAATGGCAATGAATCTCAAATTACGCAAGTGGGCTACTTAGCAGGTTCGCTATTTATAAAGATCTGCATTCAAAATTGCATATTAAAAGCATTTGCTAATTTTCAGTAGTAATCTATCAAGCAATCTATAATTTCTTCAGCAAGATAAAAACATGGAATTAATACAAGTTTAACAATTTGCGTATCAGCCTGAGGGAGACAAGAAAATTCCAGAGGTTTGACATTGTGCCACCCATGGAAAATGGTAATAATGGGACTACAGGGCTATTGATTCAATAATAAAGTACGGATAAGCATTTTAATCAAAGAAATAGAACGGATATTTTTTATGTCATAAGATAAAGAATTCCATAATTTGGGGCCTAAATAACACATACATTTTTGATTTTTTTTATTAGAGAAAATATTGACATTTTTATACTCTTATATTAGAGTTTTATGATAATGTTCCTCATTTTTAAAGAGTTCCAAAATGATTGACTCAAAAATATCCAAAATAATGTTTAAAAGAATTGTGAAGAAAAACTGTTCTCCGAACGACCGCAATTTAGCCCACGATCAATGGTTTGTCGACAACTCGCTTATTTGCACTAAATATCATGAATATACACTCTATAACAAAAGGAGTCTGATTGTAATGAAATTTCGTATGCAAAGACATTTTGACCGAACATGCAAATGATTAAAATTTGGTGTCCAATGAATGAATAGCGGGAACTCCAGCGCATCGGAACTGCGCATTCAGCAGGTGTATATAAGGAGCGATTCTCAATATGTGGTCAAAATTTCTGTTGCATTTTGACTGCGGATATCTTACGTCGACTGTAACAATGCCTCGCCGAAAGATTCGTGCTCATTACGAGCATATGTCAGAGTTTGAAAGAGGTCGTGCTATCGGATTGAAAGAGGCTGGTTGGACGAATCGAAGAATCGCTGGACATGTGGGTCGAAGCGATGCGGCGATTGGACGGTGCTGGCAAGAGTGGGTCAACAACGGCAGATGTCAGCGTCGGGATGGCAGCGGTCGACCTAGGGCCACAACAGAACGGGAAGACAGAGCAATTGTCAGAGCAGCTGTCACAGCACCGGATTCGTCGTTATCAACTATCCAACGTGTGGCCCGCACACGTGTCCAACATGACCCTCTGCAGACGACTGAGAGAGCGGAATTTACGCTCGCGCCGACCGTTACGCCGCTTACCTCTCACGCCTTTACACCGTCAAGTCCGATTACAGTGGTGCCGGGCTCGATCAACTTGGAACTGCGCTGACTGGGGACGTATAGTCTTTAGTGACGAGTCCCGTTTCCAACTGTGTCCTGACGACAACCGCAGACGTGTCTGGAGACGTCCAGGGCAGCGTGGGGATCCTGCCCTTACTATCGCACGCCACACATGCCCACAACAGGGCGTTATGGTCTGGGGTGCCATCTCCTTTGATAGCCGGACCCCTTTGGTGGTCATTTCTGGCACACTTACAGCACAGCGGTACGTAGACGACATTCTACGACCGGTTGTGTTACCGTTCCTTTTGCGACACCCTGGACTTACGTTTCAACAAGACAATGCCCGGCCGCACACGGCACGTGTTGCTATGAATTGTCTTCAAGCTTGCCCAACACTTCCTTGGCAAGCTAGGTCTCCTGATCTCTCTCCCATAGAGCACATTTGGGACGCTATGGGAAGGCGATTGCAACCATCCCGGAATGTTGACGATTTAGCCCGACAGTTGGAGACAATTTGGCAAGAAATTCCGCAGGACACCATCCGGGATCTTTATCAGTCTATGCCACGCCGGGTGACAGCTTGCATCCAGGCCAGAGGTGGACCAACGCCTTATTGACTTCTTCCCTTTATAACGGTCAAACTCTGCAATAAATCATTCAATTGTTCTGAAATTTTAATCAATCAATCAATCAAAATTTATTTCGCTGGTTAAATTATATATACATAAAAAAAAAAACACTTTACAAAATAATCATTACATGCAGCGGGGGAAACAAAGAAAAACGTAACTTGGTCATTGTGCAAAAAAAAACCAAAAAAAAAACCAGTCAAGCAAGCTTCAGTTATGTATTGAATCAAAATATTTACGAAGTCAAGGTCAAGAATAAACGGAACCAGCATTAAAATCGAATCATTCATAAAATACAATAAATTAAAAATTTACACCATATATAAAATATAATAAATTAAAAATTTACACCGTATATCAAATATAATAAATTAAAATATACACCATATATAAAATATAATAAATTAAAAATTAAAAATGTATGTTCTTCACATCCACCAATTTTTATCGCAATCGGACAACTCCTTCTTGGTGCGTCGATTTTTTTGTTATAGAGTGTATATAAGGGATGGAGGATATTTTTACTTTGCGAAAGCTTTCAACTCAACCAAATATAAATATTTTGTGATAATGAGAAAGGAAATTTGTTTAATTTCATCTGAAGTAAAAAATATGCGTTTTGAGATAATAGAATAAAATAAAACGATTACTGTGAAAAAAGAGAATAATTTTATTTGGAAAATATTTTTAATTTTATTTGCTACTGGTAAGTATTTTAAAACATTCATCACACTTATCCTAAAAAAGTACTTAACGACAAGACAAGACAAGGAGAAGGGGGAGAAAAGAAGAAGAGGAAGGAAGGACTTACCCGTATTTCAATGCAGAGTTTAAAAATATGAATTAGAAACTACACTGAAGGGCCAAAACCTTATGACCATTCCCTTCGTGTCCGAATGGATGACTCGGAGGACACGTAAGAAGGTGAGAAAGATATTCAGCGTCTGGGTTCTGGGGCATAATTCTCTCGGTTACGTTTGTGTATGATAAGTAAGGCCGCTGATATAAGCCAGTTTGATAGAGGGCAGGTGTAATGGCCCGACGGTTCTGAATGGGTATCTCCGAAACGGCACAGCTTATGGGCTGTTCATGAGCTGCCGTTGTTAGGACCTATGCAAAGTGCATGAACGACGGTGAAACTACTTGAAGACGGCAAAGCGTTGGACGTCCACGCGTCATCAACAAAACTGGGCGTCGGAGGTTGTCCCGCTTGGTGAAGCAAAATTGACGACAGCCAGTGGCTCAGCTGACAGCCGATTACAATGCCGGTCCAAGTAGAAGTGTTTCCAAATACACAGTTCAACGGACTCTGTTCTATATGAAACTCCGCAGCAGACGACCCTCTCATGTGCCTCTGTTAACCAATCGTCATCGCCATTTACGCCTACAGTGGGCCCTGGAACATCATGACTGAACTATGAAACGATGGAGCAAAGTTGTCTAGTCAACTTAATCACGTGTTCTGTTTCATCTCGTCGATGCCCTCGTCAGAGTACGCCGTCTTCCAGGCGAACAGTTTCTCGACAAACGTACCGCGGGTCATAAATAAGCCGGCGGTGGTGGCTGTATTATGGTTTCGGAGACATTCCCATGGACATCTCCGGGACCGTTGGTCGTAGAACACACCATGAAAGCTGCTAACTATCTCAATATTATTGCTGACCAGTTGCACCCTTATATGGCCTCTGTCTTCCCCACCAGGAATGAAGTCTAGCAGGACAACGCTCCCTGTCCCAAGACCAGAATTTTGCTGCAATGGTTCGAGGAACATGAGGATGAATTTCAGTTTATGCCCTGGAAGTCTAGCCTGCCGGATTTTAATCCCATAAATAACATTTGTGATGTCATGCAACGGCAACTCAGAGCTCGAAATCCACCGGACCAGAATATCCAACAACTGCGTGACCGTTGTTTGCATATCTGGTACCATCTGTCTCCGGTCACCTACCAAACACTTATGGTATCATTTTCAAGGCGATTTGCAGCTGTTTTGCATGCCAAAGCTGGAGTAACATAATATTAGTTAGGTGCTCATAGTGTTTTACGCTCTTCAGTGTACATTGTTACTCAGGTCCGCGTATTTATTTACAAAGACACATAAAGTACTTATAATATATATTGGAGATATTATGTATTCATTTTTTAATTTTTAGCAATAAAATGAATATTAATGTTACATACGTAGTTTATGTAAGCTCCAATTTACTCTCCCATAACTTGTTGCATCTTCAAAAGGGCGGCTTCGTTTTATATTGCTTTGATCTGTGTTTCTCTCTCTCTCTCTCTCTCTCTCTCTCTCTCTCTCAGCCTGTTTCTTTTCATTGAAATGCGCATATAAGGAGACACACCGTTTTTATTTATTTTTTCTCTTCCATTTTAGGTACTTCATCATGTGAAGTTAGTGATAAGTACAATCAGTACTGTATCTTTGGGATTTATTGTACTGTTATTCAAGTTGACATATGTACATGCTTCGTTTTTCATTTGCTGTATTGAATCAATACTTTCTTAAAAAAAAAAAAAACCTGTTCGTACAAGAAGAGCAAAGTTGCACGATGGCGTAATGTAAAAATGCTTATACAAAAGTTTGCTCGAGCTCCCTACAAGAAGAAAATAACTGATGTTGCATTCACTAATGCTTTTTGTGTGCGTGAAGCCGGCATTGCTGCTGTTGCTTCTTTTTGGGTCCTAGCCTCGGTGCAGTACAGATAGAATCTTACCGTGAAATCGAGGTATAATCTTAAAGTGTACATCGAAAAATAATAAACTCCAGAAGCAAAAAATATCTTTCTTTCTTTTCAAAGGCGCGAGAAGCAGACGGCTCTGCTTCTCCATTGTTCTTCTGGGGGAGGGTGGATACCCGCGACTGGGACACAATGGCTATGGCCGTTATATAATTACTCGTGTTAGAGCCGGCGTTACCTGCTTCCAAATGATTAGTGCTTGCAACTACTGACGCTATTTCTCGCCACTTTGTTATTATTATTATCGTACAACTTTTCCTTTTCCCACCTTTCGCCTTTCTTCATGCCAGACTCTCAGTTGGGGAAAAAAATCACACACTGCATTTCGATTTGTAAAATAAAATGGGTTCAGTCAGAAAACACAGTTCTTCCTCTCATACATTTAGTTGGAAGGTTCAGCTACCTATGGTCATTGGAAAAGTGAAATCTGCAAAGTAGAGAATGCCCTGATAAATTAGCAGTCGTTTCGGGAGCTCGGAATAGTCTTTTATTTTAATTCGTATTGCTTTTCCAAATTGAAATTTGGGTCAACTTGGAAATAATCGCATTGATGCAGGCGCGAATGTTTCATTCCTCTCCTCATTAACCTTTCACTTCTATCTTTAAAATGATTATTACTGTCAGCGGTTTATAGAAATATGAGTTCTCAATCATTCTCCACCCCCCCTCCTCCTCTCACAACTTTCTTTTCCTGGTTTTGTTTACCTATGCCAAAACAACATTACCATTTGGACTTAATCTAGACAAACGAGATCTTAAACAAACCTTGTATGTTTATTTATTTAGCAGTTTCGCTTGAAGGTGAAAGATGTTGCAATAGACGTTTTGTCCAAGTTTAAAAAGAATTTTAGATTTTAATGGGATTTCAATTTTTCTCGTCTTCTTTTCTACTAATATTTTTCACTTTCACAACAGTTCTTCGAATCTATTCATAATCATCTTAATAAAGTCTCTTTTCTGTGTCATTTCAATCCGTTTCCCGATTTTATTCACACACCTTGATTAAGAACACTAACGTGATTTCTTGCGAACGTTGGTATAAACGCACTATAAAACACTTACATATATACACGGTAGGATCTTTATATCTTGAAAATTATATTAAAAAATTCCATACATAGAAATAGTTTTTCTATGTAATGTAGGGATAATTCATATGACGCAGGGTTCACTAAAACTGCGATGCATGAAGAAATTCGATATAGGAACATTTTACTGTATATAAGAAATCGCACCGGTCACCAAATATATGAAAAATAACTTTATATAAAAAATTAATACCGGGTCTGTCGGCCTTTTTGATCTTACGTTATTTAACCATCCTTCTGAGCATACTTTGTATTAGATTCTGGTGAGTGGTTGTAGGGATGCGCTTCAGTTCCACTAGTACTGCCTTCGCCAGTTTCTAGTTTCAACCGCAAATATTTTCAAAATTTCCATTGAGGTGCTCCAATACATCCCAAGGATTTATATTGGGTTAAAATCCGAGACTTTGTGAAGACCAGTCAAAAATAAGAATTTAAATTTCTTGAAACCACTCAGAAACAGCTCGTGAAGTATGAATCGGTGCACTGTTATTTTGCTGTAAGTAGGGTATAAGTAGGACACATAATTGTAATATTGCCAAAGCCATAGGCGTGATCTGGCGGGGGCGAGGGAGCAGTTGCCCACCAGTTTATTTAGGAAAGAGACAAAATCGTACTTTTGCCTATAAAATTTGGGGTTTTATGTTTATTTTCCTTCTCCCTAGTTTACGCTTTATTTAACTCCCCAAGTTACGCCTATCGCCAAAGCGTTGGGAAACCAAAATTGTCCACCATATTCAAGAACGCTTTCTTACAAACAGTTTTCAGCATTCGACAGATATATCCATGAGAGATAGCTCTACGCGAAATTACTTACTTTGTATATTCCTAGTGACCTTTGACCAAATGCTGTATACATGGTCTATAATAGTATCGTGGTTATAATTATTATTATTTTTTTAATTATTTTTTCAAACAAGTTTTCCTTTTTTGAACAGCTCCCGTACTTCGTACTTCGAAGCTATTCGTTTCCATGAATATGTCTTACATATATATATACATATATATATATACATATAAGACCACCAATTGGAAAATTGATTTGTAACTACAAAAAAGTCCTGTTTGAAGACAGTAGCAAGATCTCTTGTCCCTGTACTCGAAAAGTATACCTAAAATTTGTGGACCCACATCATGGACACATTGTCACAGGTCATCTTAATGGAATAGCCTCTGAAGATCTGAAAACTCTACTAGAAAAGGGATCAAAATTTAGGATGGCGGTGAACAGGGGCAAAACAGCATTTTCCCAGCATATTCATGCTGACATCTAAAAATTCTGTTATGATATTGCCTTCAAATATAATATACCATTAGAAACCTTCATTGAATTGAGATCCAAGATTCTTTAAAAAATTTTTCACTTCTGCAACCAAAGGAACCTTTTGAAAAGATTAGATAATAAAAATCAGCCCAATGTAAAAAGAATTCTCGAACAAATTAAAGACATCCAAAGAGACTTTGTGATCACTGTTACAGACAAAGCCACAGGAAATTTTGCACTTATCTGTAAAAACTTCTACATTGAAAACTTAAAAAAGCGGCTAGAACTTTCATCAGCCTATACTCCTTTTAATGAAAGTGAAACAATCTTTGACAAAAAAATCCTTGCCTTTCATAAAAGGCTCAAGTTAACTAACAAATCTCTTAACAAACCTTTCCTCTTTGCCACGGTAAAATTCCACAAAAACCCTCTAAAATTTCGTTTTATTACTCAAGTAAGCAATTCGTATGGATCCTCTGCTGCAAAAGCATTATTTCATTTATTAAAAAAAGTTGAAGACCAAATTAGAAGCCAAGAAAAAACCTGGTTCATAAATGATAATAATTCAATAATTAAATATCTGCAAGATAACCAGTTATGTAGCAGCGAATGCTATGGCTTTGAAAACCTATTCAATTCCATTGACATTTTATGATGTTCCGAAATTATTTTTCACTACTTTGAAAAAACAGAATTTCTTTGGGCTGGAAGCATCCAACTGCAAAAACCTTCTTTCCTTTTGCCTCAAAAAAAACATCATAAAAATGTTTAGCAGGCTTTGTGTACAAACCCACGGAATTCCCACAGGAGCCAGTTACTCCAGTATTC
>QLNU02014802.1:175009968-175067404 GCA_006491805.2 Dysdera silvatica | reverse complement strand
TCTTCATACTCTTATGCTCTTCTACAGATTCACCTTGTTTGGCGCAGAATGACCTTTGCAGGCCGTGCTCCATAAACATCCAAACAACCAACTTAGTCTTTTCAATACTACTTCATGTTTATTATATGTGCAGTTGAGACTTATATGAGGACATTTAAGTGCATTTATGTAAATGTGTATTTGTTTCTCCGGAAGATCGAAAATACCCAGTTTAATCGGGTATTTCCTAGAACCACCAATATTTGTTTAAGCGAAACTGATTGAAATATGAAATATTGTTACCACCGGCATATTTAATCGTACATTATTTTTTTTACTGGGTATTATGGCCATTATTGTCACTAACACAGCACATACCATTGTTATTTGAATAGTTATTATGGAGATATGGGGGGGGGGGGTGATGGGGTTGTAACACCCCCATTGGGATACAATTTTATAATTGTGTATACATATGAATACATGGAGTTGAAACTCCGTAACTCCCATTTTTTTAAGCCTGCAATCAACTTATGAACTTTCTGCGTATTCTAATGCATGGCGATACTATATGCGAAATTGTGCAAAATAAACATAGCGGATGCCCATATTATTTCCAATTAGGAAACCGTGTGCGTGAAATGTACCTACTTGCACGGAATATCAACTTAAAGTTTTTAAAAAGTGGGTGAATCCCATGTTACGTACATTCATCATTCCAAAATATGTAAAATTGCAACTTCCTTCAAATGATTGGGGAAGGGTGGCTCCAGCGTCAGAGTCCATACAATTCTACACCTACAGCACGAATGAGAAATGAGGGACAGTAACGTAAGTGTATTGGTTTTTTCAAGACGATGTACAATGATATTTTTTCCATTATCGGCTTAAATATCCGGTGATCATAACTACACGCACAGATCGTGATCATAATTACCTTATTCGAATCTTATAGAAGTTCAACTAATAAGTGGAATGGCACCCAATTTTGTATATGCACTAGTCAAGAGACAGCGAGAAAGATTCAGGGAAGAAAGCGTGTAGTTCCAAAACTTATCGCTTAGAGTAAAATATGAATTATATTAGAGTAAAATATGGTGCTATACAACATGAAATATATGGGGAAAAACTGAAATAAAACAGTCTAAAATGACATTTTTGGTTATGTATCGAGCATAATTTCTGGCTCAAAATCAAGGACATCCAGTTTTCGGAACTCAATTTCAAAGTCAGCGATAATTTCTATTGATGTGCCAAATAAATCAATAATTGACTAACTGACTGAGTCTGCTTGTTTATGATAGATGGGCACGAAGATTGAAATGATAGAAATGCACGAAATTCATTGCTTCGTTCAGTGAATGAGTTGGTACACCTGTAATACCTGAAGACATTGTGAATAAACGAGAAATAAGTTTGAAATTATGAGATTATTTTCTATAAAACCGTAGTTAATTTAATTTTTGTTTTTACAAAGGGTAAAAAAAATTGAAAATTTTATTTTTTCGTTTTTATTATTATTATTATTTTGTATGTGTTCTCGCGCTTCGCGGTATAACTTGAAACGGGCAGTGCCAAGTATTCAAGACTTCCTTCTGTAGGTTATTCAGGTGTTGTGTCCAGAAACTTCCTGATTATTCAGCATATGTTTAAAATTGTGGCTTTTTGTAGCTCAATGTAGGTGTTGAAGTCAATTTCAAGTGTTTCTAAGTTTCTGTTCAGTGTGGTTGATATAAAACCCGTGGCTGACAAAGTGACAGGTACAATGTCAATACTTTCTATATGTCCCATGTCTTCAATTTCAAATTTAAGGTCTTGATATTTGGTAATTTTTGTTGTTCATGTGATTCATATGTTGTTTATGTTTGGGGTTGCTATATCAATAATACTTGCGGTTTTGCTAATTTTACTAATTAGGATTATATCTGGTCAGTTGTGTAGCGTTGTCTTGTCAGTTATTATTGCCCTATCACAGTGCAGCTTATGTGTTTAATTTTCTAAAATACTTTCTGACATGTACTTGAAGTAGGGGTAATTTAGTTTTTATTAAACCAGTTCTGATGGCTAATTTTTGGTGAATTATTTTTGCCATATGACCATGTTTATGATTGTAGCGAGTTTGTGCTAATATTTAACATTATGTAATAAACAATATTTAAAGATATTACTATCTTTATATTGATGTATTTTACAGCAAAAAGAAAATGTATATTATCGTTGTCTGAGGATATTGGCTGAGTTGAAGTCTTATTTAAGGACCTGATTTCTGTCCATGTGCCTTTTTAGAATGTGAAGATGTGCCCAGCAAGGATTTTTTTTTTTTTATTTGTAAATTCGCTGTAGTAATACTTGATATGTCCAAATTTTCCAAGGATTCCCTTTTTAAGTTCGTTGTAATGGTTCTCTAGGTCTTAACAGGTCCGGATTCCTCGCAAAATTTAGGTCCACTGACCAACGATGGCATGCTAGTGAGGCATCTGTTTATCGTGTCATTAACACCAGGTTCCACTTTCAATGTGCGCCATTTTTCTGCCCCCTATAGTTCGAGGTCTCGTTGCTTTGAGAACAGTGGTTCGGCAAATCGTAGGTTCAGTTGCGGTTTTCCGTTTTCTGTCCTTGCGCCATAATAGCACAAATAGGTCAATACCAATATCATGACAGTCCTTTGAAAGTAGCTATATATTCATCACGCCGGCTACTATGTGGACTGATTAACATCCCCTATTCCTCCAGTAATTTAAATGTTAAATTTATTTCACAGATAGAAAATTTCAATCCTGCCCTAACTTGGATACACGTCTAAGTTGAAAACCCGACCAATTACATACAATTTCATTAGAGCGTCCGATGCTTACATTTTCACCCAATCAAACGACGGTATTTCTTTGCAAATAGCTTTAGGGTGGTATAGTGGTAACTCGTTTGTCTGCCATGTGAAAAATGCGGGTTCGACTTCCGATAGCCATATCTCTCTGAATTTTTCTGCAGATCCCCATTCGGAGATTGATTCCCTACAAAGTTTTGGGCCGCCTATGTTCTAACGAAGCATGGATTTGAGCCTTAGCTGTATCCAAGCCATAAAATAGAAACCACAGTAGTCCAGGCTTTCATTCCCTTGGCAACAAAGGTTAGGTAATCTGTAGCTCCCGGTGCAACATGACAGTTGCTATCCTTGGGCCTTAAAAATACAAACCAAAGAATTTAATATACGGCGTGAGTGTCTGCATATATCCTCAAGCCTAGAAAAGCTAGGACTCCGTGCTGGATGTATATCCACCAGATCAGACATGGACATAGGGCAGTATCGTTGACGCGAAAGGACGATGTTTTGTGATATAAAATTATTTAGTTATCGAAAATTGGCATTATGCCCGCCATCGATGGTATCATCACATTGGTGTCTGATAGTATTTACTGTCAACTGAAGACAGCATGCTGTCAATCATTTTCCCATAGAGACACAGGCTCTATAGAGATAGCACAATTTCCATTGCGATACATACGATTCTCCATAGAGGTGGCCCAGGCTTCATAGAGATGTATGTGATTCTCCATAGGGGTGGCATAGGCTCCATAGAAATGATTCCCCATGGTATAGGCGTGCGCAGAAAGTTCATAAGGGGGTTATAGGCAAAGGCGGCTCGAGGTTGATTTTGAACCCAAGCAGCCTGGCGCGGATTGCTTTTTGGCGCCCCCTCCGGCGAAAACAGGAGATTTTCACAGATGCACAGTGAGCCATATACCCTATAAAAGTGGCCAACAGTCTCTGAAAGAAATTCTCTAAAGATGTCTCTAAAAATTTCTTTAAACTTGTCTTTTTTTAGAGAGATTTTCTACTATTAGTCAATTAAAAAATTTAAATTAAAATTAAAAAATCGCCGCCTTCATCCAAACGGGGCCGGGGCGGCTGCCCTTAAGCCGGCGCTGGTTATAGGCTTAATGGGGGGGGGTTACAGAGCTACAACTCACATATTCCTATGTTAAATATACAAAATTTCATTGCAATGGGGGGTTACAACCCCTACTAACACCCCTGCGTATGCCAGTGCCCCATGGAGATGGCCCAGGCTCCATAGAGATGATTCCCCATGTAGATGGCAAGACTCCATAGAGATAATCCTCTATAGTAGTGCTTCTCAACATTTATGAAGCCACGGCACGGTAAATATTTTTTGTAAGACGAGGGCCCGGTCCCAATAAATTTGTACGTAAATACATTTCCATTTTTAAAGTTTATGCATCAAACTATCATGTATGAATAATTAATTATGGCATAATTATGAAGAGTGCGTAAATAACGTTTGTATAGTGTGTAACGTTTTTATTAGTACACTTCTTCTATTAATATACAATTTGCTGGAATACTATCTTTCTGATTAGTTGCTGGCACTTGAAACAAGGATGTTATTTCATTCAGTTTTAAGAACAGAGCATGCACTGCATATTATTGAAATCGGTTTACAGATACTTTTATGACCAGTCATAAAGAGCAGTATACCTTTTCTCGAATACTATAAGATTTCGACGTCTGAAAATTCTCAATCTTTCATACATACATATTTAAAAACACACCACTTGGTCACTGGCATTTGCTACACAGATTTTATTTAGGCGTACTGGGTCTGGGCTTTTCGTCGCATTTGCGAATATTACTCTCCTCAAAATATTCCCACGATAAAATATTTATTTATTTATGAAAAATGACTTAGAAAACAAAAATAACAAATCGCAGGAGAATCTCTCACATTCCGGTATAACTGATACCAAGGGCCAATACGGGGAAGTGGCTCGGCGACTGAGAAACACTACTCTATAGAAATATAGGCTACTGACATGGCTCTATATTGCTTCACATAATTATAGGTTCACCTTAAATAGATGTTATTTCTTGACTTTAAAAAGTAGTTCAGTATACTTATTTGCATATCGGTAACGACTGATCTAAAGAACCCTGTAATGATGCAAATAAGTCTGTATGCGCATAACGTCAAGTTGAACACCACGCATCCTGGGCTCCTTATATATATATATAAGTCCACTTTGATTCTCTCGCTATAATAGCATTCGGTTTAGTTAAACTTCGGTTAATTGTCAAATTTCAGTCATGCCACGTGGTAAGCAGCTGTCTGAAAGCGAAAAGGGCATGATTGTAGCGTATCATAAGTGCGAAAAATGTGCCCGTGAAATTTCAAGGGGTACTGGCAGATCTCATAATGTAGTCGGAAATTTTTTACGAAATATGGATGCCTACGGGAAAGTAAACCATCAAGTACGTTCTCCGAAACTTTCTTCGAGGAATAAACGGAAAATTATAAGAGTGGTGTCAAATTCGGTGATTTTGACCAGTGGCATACGGAGAAGATGCAACCTCAACGTCTCCTCGGAAACAATCAGGCGTGTTCTGAAGTCTGACCCGCATATTGTACGTGCAAAACTAAAGACTGCACTTCTTCTGAAACCCATTCATAAAACTAGGAGATTGGAGTTCGCATGAATAAATATGGACACAGATTGGAGCAAAGTGAGTTTCCTGGATGTTTTATAAAGTGTCATTCAACCTTGTTTTCTCCCGTCCTTGCCTTTACATGTTAAACCTTTTTGTCTTAGGTTGTGTTAAGTGATGAAAAAAATTCTCACTAGATGGTCCAGACGTCTTTATCTCCTATTGGCATGATCTATGAAAAGAGCTGAAATACTTTTCAAAGGGGAATTTAGGAGGCGGCAGTTGAATGGTTTGTGGTGTTTTCAATGCCCATGGAAAGGTTTCTTTAGCTTTCCCATCATCAAGAATGGACAGCAATGAATATCAAAATGTCCGTAACAGAAATCTTTTGCCTTATTTGAAAAAGTTGTGCCGCATTCCTCTCACTTATCATCGCATTTATTCATGTAGATATCGCATCTATTCATGTCAGCATCAGCACAAAGCAGTGGTTACATAGCCATAACGTGGAAGTAATTGATTGGTCGGCATACTCTCTGGACTGTATTCCCATGGAAAACATTTGGGGGGCTCCTTGTTCGGCAAGTTTATGCAGATAATTTATTATGACACCACTGAGAAATTACAATTGACGATTCTTGCCGCATAGAAGAATTCGAAGCCTAATAGCCTT
Source organism: Dysdera silvatica (assembly GCA_006491805.2). Lineage (NCBI taxonomy): Eukaryota > Metazoa > Arthropoda > Arachnida > Araneae > Dysderidae > Dysdera > Dysdera silvatica. The sequence goes on along the minus strand of QLNU02014802.1, from coordinate 175,061,309 downwards.
AAAAACCTTGCAACAAGCATGAAAAATAAAATTTTTTACCTTGTTCAGAAAAATGGAGCTCCAATTAAGTATTAATTTAATTTTTCCATTAACCATTTCCTGTCTGAATTTTACTTATAATTGTTTTTTACCCTGATTTAAACGTTTTCTCTTGTTTATGTAAGAACATACAATATCACTTTTTATAAACAACGCATTCAAAACATTGTTATTAAGAAAAAAATTATTAACAATTATTAAGAAAAAACAAGGTGGACCCACAATTATGTGGAGCAGTGTATAATACATACGCGTACGACCAAACATATTTGAGAGTCAAACACAAACTTGGGTAATCCGAAGGCGGTGATTGTTCCCACTGGGGTGCAGTACTATCATTATTGTAGCCACGGTTCTGGCGCCACCATACAAGAAATGATCAACAACTAATTTTTAAATTGATTTAAAAATTTGGGAAGATCTGTCAGTTTTATGCGAAATATTCATTAAAAGCTGTTTTTAATCATAAACCTACAATTTAAATGAGTCCTTCTGGAACTAAGCTGCAAACCGAATAAAGAGTGTTAATAAAAATTTTCTAAGCAAGATAACACAAAGAATAATATAAATCCAGTCAAATATGTGGTATTTTTGCACTTTAGAGTGTTTTTGTTTCTTTATATTCCTTTGACTCTTCAGAGACCATCACTTCTGTGATGCCATCGTCAAAGAAGTAAAAGTAATCACCGGCATTCAATATTAGAAGTAAAAAAATTTGAAGGGGGTGCGTAATGGGGAAAAAGTAGGTATTTTAATATTAATCGCGGTGTTGCGTGATATGGGTAGCTGTGAACTCAAGGTGAAAAAAAGTAGTTACAGGTTACTAAGGAAAAGTTAGATCGTAATGCAAAAGGCAGTACTTTCTTTCTTTTAACCCTCCTCCCCACCTCCATAAAAATACCCCTCGAAAATCTCCCAACGCCACCTTCAAGGGCAAACAACCGAATCCTTTAAATCGCCGGGTTAGCAGTCTATGGTGTTCATTATGAACCTGGACTCTGTTATTTTACAGATAATACGTGACTGGAGGGGGCAAAAATTTCTGCAAAAAAGGAAAAAAATGAAGATGGTACAGACGATATTTGTCTAAATTATGCGGCTGTCATTGATGATGGATTTGAAACGAATTGCCAAACGCATTACTAATCTTAAACGAATTAATGACAATAATTTATTCCATTAATTCTCATTTAGATGGCGAAATTGATATTCAAGCGGTTGTGTATTTCAGAATTATTCGAGCCAACGTAACAACAGTGGCGTAGCGGGACTTCAAACAGTGGGTAATCTCCAACTGTTTACGTCTCCATATCCCTCCCCGAAAAAGTCGCAATTTACACACACACGCACACACACACATGCACACACACATACATACGCGCACGCACACACATATATTGTAGAACCTCCATATAACGTACTTCCGTATAGCGAAATTCTCTATATAACGAAATTTTCTATATAGCGAAGTTTTGATAAATCCCCATGGTCATTACATATGAAAGTGTTTCTATATAACGAATTTTTTAACGACTAAAACAGAAAATCGAGTGGTCACGTCAGTGACATCGGGTTCCCTCATACCATGAGAACACAATATGGTTTTAAGGTAAGTGGCAAACGAAGAGAATGAGGCACATCTAAGGGATTTTAAACTCCCTAATAAAGAGTTTTCCTAAGCACACACACCTGTGTCTGGTTGCCCCATACAGTGCAAAGCTGCTAGACTAGAAGCAGGCCCTAATTGTCCTTGAATACACCATATTGTTTGAATAGTAGTACTTGTCGCGCTTTTTTGCTCGTTTCATTACCAGAAATCCAGACCTTGCAAATTTCCCACAGGGGTGCTAACACTTTTATGATGAATCAACACCGCCATTTGTTGTGCAGCAGGATATTAGAAATTTTTCTACAAAAGCATGAATGTGTATGAAAGAAGCATTAAATACGTTTTCATTTTAAGGTAAGAATTGTTCAACTCATTTTTTTATATGTATATTTGACACTTAAAAACATCTATTTTTAAATGGTTGAATGTTATTTATGAGAAACAGTCGTTAACTGAAAAATGGGATTTTAATTTTGGTATCATATTGCACTGCCCTGGTTCATGAATACATCGTTTCCACATAGCGAATTTTCTATATAACGAATTTTTTTTTATGGAACCGTCGATTTCATTATATGGAGGTTCTACTGTATATGTCTACATGGGCTTTCCAAAGATATTTTGTACTATTTTCACCTTACTTATTATATATACACTCTATAAAAAAAAAAATTGACGCACCAAGTAGGAGTTGTCCGATTGTAATGAAATTTCGTATGCAAAGACATTTTGACCGAACATGCAAATGATTAAAATTTGGTGTCCAATGAATGAATAGCGGGAACTCCAGCGCATCGGAACTGCGCATTCAGCAGGTGTATATGAAGGAGTCACCGATATAGCGGGAGGTTGCGTTATTCTGATGTCCGAATGTCACCAATTAATGAGGGCGCCGACGAAGGAGGGTCGCCGATGAGGAAAGTCAGCAGTGAAGTGGGCAGCTTCCTTCTCGATGGCCAGCATAATAATGTAATCGAATATAACCGCTCCGATCATTGCGTTTTTAAAAATTGTTATTCACACTCAAAAGCAAACGAACTTATAAAATAAAAACGGTAAAAAATTACGTATTAGAAATAACAACAACGTTGATCGACTGACATTCTTATAATGATAAAAAATGGAAAATTAGAAAAAAAAAATATTTTCACGCGACAATCTCGAGCTTTATATCACACGTACATCAAAGCATAATTATTTCTATATTTATATTTATTCGCCTGATCCGCGACATGACCCCCTACCAGCGCGGAGACTGCAAGGGTCACGCGAATACAGAAGTTAAATTAAACAACAATTAAAATTAGACAAAGAGTTAACAAACAAAGAGTTAAAGTAATACAAATCTTAAAACACGTCCATATTTTGTAGTATAAGAGTCACGTTTAACAGAGATTGGCGTTTGTACATTAAAGTCGGTGTTGGCGTTTTTCTGATCAAATTCAGATAGATTTTCTGTGTTAAAAGAAAAAGCTGGTTTTAGTCTGTCAATGCTGACATTGACTTCTTTGCCATTGATACTAAGTTTATAGTATTTTGGTGTCTTCAATATAATTTGATAAGGCCCAGAATATGGTTGTTGTAACGGGCGTCTTATCATATCCTGTCTAACAAAGACATGACTTGCCGAAGGCAAATCTTTGTGAATAAACACAGTGGAAGTTGAATATCGAGATGTTGATATCGGTTGTAGTTTACGTACTTGGTTACGTAGTTCAGAAAGAATATCCATGCATGGTGGTATCTTGGGTGAAATCTGGAAAAATTCTCCGAGTCAGCGAAGTGTTGATCCGTAGACAAGTTCGGCAACAGACGCTTGTAAGTCTTCTCTAAAAAAGGTCTGATCCCTAAAAGAACGAATGGTTGGATTTCCGTCCATTTGTTGGTAGAATAGTATTTAATTGTGGCTTTGAGTTGGCGATGAAATAGCTCACTCAACCCATTTGCTGCAGGGTGGTACGCTGTGGTTCTGGTTTTGTTAATTCCCAGGAAACGGGCTAGAGCATGAAATAAGTTGCTCTCAAATTGCCTGCCTTGATTTGTTATAATTTTTTCTGGGATTCCGAATCTTGCTATCCATCCAGAGACAAAGGTAGGTGCGATGGTTTCTGCAGTTTCATCTGGTATAGGAAAGGTTTCTAGCCATCTGCAGTAGTGGTCTATGCATGTTAAAATATATTGACATCCTTTAGATGGGGGAAGTGGTCCAACTATGTCCATATTAACTTCAGCAAAATGACTAGTGAGTAAAGAGTAAGCTCCAATCGGAGATTTGGTATGTCTTTATATTTTTGATCATTGGCAACTTTGGCATTCTTTAACCTATTTGGTGATATCACTTTTTAAAGAGTTACGAACAAATTTTGCTTTAATGAAGTTAATTGTATCTTTAGTGCCTGGGTGTGATAATCCATGCAGAGTTAATTAAGATAACTTGCTTTCTGAATGATTATAGAACATAGGGTCGAACAACTCCTCCTGATGTGTTACATAATATATTGGTGTCGGAGGATGAAAAATTAATAGCTTAAGTTGAAGGTTAGCGTCAGACGTAAGTAATATTTTAAGATCATCATCGTTTTCTTGTGCTAATGCCATTACATTCGATATTCCCGTTAAGTTCAATTGCTGAAATACGGGAAGGAGCATCTGTTACACAGTAAGAATCTCCTGAAACGTGTCTTATATCAGTTGTGAATTGACTTATATATTTGAGATGTCGTTGTTTGCGTGGGGAACATTTATCGCTGTTTTGACGCATAGGATATGTGAAAGGTTTATAGTCGGTAAATAAACAGAAATTCCTTGCTTCTAGCAAGTGTTTAAAATGCTATACGCTTAAATAGGTGGCTAAAAGTTCGCGATCATATGTGCTGTATTTACGCTCATAAGGGAACCTCGCAAACTGAATTTTGGTTTATAGGCCAATATGACTGAGTAGATGAAAGATTCAAAATCAAATTTGGCCCAATCGATCTGGGGACCGAGCTACGGCCCACTGAAAATTGAGGTCATCCTACGTTGATGACAGGTGAAAAGAGTGTTTTGGCGTGCTGAGCAAGCATTAAGCGCCGAAAGTTTTACTGTGAGTTACTTTTATTCATGTCAGAAGTTTAGCTTTCTACGTCTTGTAGAAGTGAAGTCCTGGCGCATCGGAAAAGCTGAGGTTCCTTTGCAAATAATTTTAGAGGCACTTTCCAAAATCAATTAAAATTATTTACCGCTGCAATATTTACATATGAAACTGATTTGAATTATGAATATGGAGTATTTACATATGAAACTGATTTGAATTATGAACATGGAGTATTTATGTATGAAAATGAATTTATGTAGATATGAAAAAAAAAATTTTGAGTTACCTAACTGCGGGGGTTTCCAGAGTTATAACTGCGCTCTTGGCTATGATGAACTTAAAACGCTTTTAATGGAAATGAAGATCAATGAAAAAATGAGAAAGCATAATAACTTTGAGCAATGATTGCAACAAATGAATGAACTACCATCGCAGTCCATTTCGTGACACACTTGGTCCGTGAAATTAAAACAAATTTCTTGCACATTGAAGAATTTTTCAGGCTTTGGTATCGGGTACGTTGATTTCCACCAAGCATAGATTATCATATTACGGAATTTTGGGGAAGACAGCTGATTGTGAATGAGCGAATGCAATTTTGTGATATTATTCCTTTCTAATAAGCTTACATGATCATAATAATGCAAAAGGCAAAATTCTGTTAAGCGTTTAGCGAAATATTTCCATTGAAGAAAAAAATATACGTAGTATGGCTGTATGAGTGCTATCCCTCCAGGTGGTATAATCATCAATTTCGATTGCTCTGAAAGACTGGCTTGACTAAATTTATCATCAACTATATTTTCGTCCATTTGACCTGTCCACGAATCCATAATTAATAGAACTTTTGATGTTATGCCTGGTTTGAGTACTTCGCTGAGGAACATCTCATGTATTTCGGTAGAGGATTTGCCACTTTTGGAACATTCCAGAATAACATTAGGAGATTAAATAACTTTTCCTGTACCCGTGGATCGAATACACCCTTTGGTTCCTGATGGATGAGCAGAAATTGTCGCAATGATTGTCCAGCAGCAGAAATGATAGGTCGGATTATTACGGAATGGGATATGGCGTGAGAAGATTGAATGGTATTCGGAGTGTGCTTTTCCCCATTAATCGACAGAGTGCGCGTAGATGCCAGTTTTTTAGTGAATCCTCTGTGGTCAGTGTTTAAAACCTCATCAAAAGGATAGTTGCTCATTGCATCTGTAACTATGTTGACGAATTCTATAGCTCTATCTTCCAAAGCCGTTGTGTGCATAGTACGTTCGTGGGTAATGAACTTGGCGACTCTTCTACTTGTTATGCCACGCTCTTTTATTAAAATTTTAATAGAAAAGCATCACTTGCGCTAAAGTTTGTGAGATTTTCTCTCATTGCAATGTTCAGAAACCATAACTTTAAATCGGCATCGTGAACTGTTAATAAAGCATATTCCCGGGCATTTTTAAACTTCTCAAATACTTCGTCTTTCATCCGTAACAGTTTTTCACATCTTGTACCCTGGGAAGCAACATAATCCCGAAAGCGATAAATTTGTCGACGTGAAAGTGTGTTGTCTTTAAAGCGATGCTGTATGCTTTTCAAGGAACGTAGTTTTCCTGACCCACTCCATGGAAATTCTTTTCATGTCTTCTAATGTGTAAGTTACGCGTGACGGCAAATTAGTTTGTTCATCCCATTCCTCATCATTCATTTCATTATCCTGTATTGCACCATACTTCATTTCATTTAAACAAATATCGAGTGTGTTCTCGTCATTCATTTCGCATATTAAGCCGCTTATCGAAGTTTCAGCAAATGTAAATATTTCTTTCTCAATATCCATCTTATAATCTGATACAAAATCGGCTTGCTTTGTGTATTTTTCACAAACAACGCGAAACAAGTATGTTGATATGGTGGAAAAGGAAGACATGGTGACAAATAAGGCTTGAAATTCCACGCTTTCCAACAAAAGAATTAAAAATGTCAAAAATAATGAAGTTACAGGCAAGTGATGATTGCTTCTGATTTGAAAATTGAAGGATCGCGTCTTATTTATTCAAGACTGGTTTACGTACCAGGCAGCTTTTTCGAGTTCTTCGCCAAAAATGATCTCAAAATTTGTCAGTTATAAAAAAGTAAGGTAAAAACTTCAAATATTTTTTACTTTTACACCAGCATATACAATGTATAATTATTTCAGGTACAACTAAAATGGCTATTATAAATATGTGCTATATTTTATTCATATGTGTTATTTTTTTCCTACGATAATGTTTGGCGCTTAATGCTTGCCCAGCACGCCAAAACACTGTTTTCACCTGTCATGCAGCGAAGCATCATCGTATGGTAAGCTCTATTTTCAGTGGGCCGTAGCTCGACCCCCAGGTCGATTGGGCCAAATTTGATTTTGGATCTTTTATTTACTCGGTCATATTGGCCTATAAACCGAAATTCAGAAAAATCGAGCTCAGACAGTTCGCGAGGTTCACTTGCCAGCTTCGTTTAGCTTACGTAAAAAGAAAGCGAGTGGTTGAATGACGCCGTTTTGACTTTGGTGCAAAACTGCGCCAGTCGCAGTGCTTGAAGCGTCAACCATAAGTGATAAGAATGCTTCGTTTATAGGATATGCTAGGGTTGTCGCATTGGCAATCATTTCTTTACAACGAATAAAAGCATTTGTGTTTTCATCATTCCAAATTATTGTGGCTTTATCTTTCTTTTTCTTACCTTTAAGCAATTCATGTAGTGGAGCTTGAATATACGCTGAGCGATGGAAAAAACGATGATAAAAATTAATCATTGCCAAAAAAACGACGTAATTCTTCAATAGTTTTGGCTTCGGAAAATTTGATAACGTTTCACTTCTTTTCGGCATAGGGGAGATTTCATTGGCGGAAACTTGGAAACGAAGGAAAAATAACGCTTCTTGGATAAAAAAAAAGCATTTTGCTATGTTTAAAACTATGCCAAATTTATTTAGACGCTCGCAAACTTCTTTCAGGTCTTCAAGATGTTGCGTTTCATTCTCGGAAGCAATTAATATGTCATCTAAATAAGCATAACAGTTCTTTAATCCACGGAAAATTTCATCAACGAACCTTTGACACGTTTGACCTGCATTTCTTAAGCCGAAGGTCATGTTCGTATACTCGAAAAGACCAATAGGTGTTACTTCAGTCTTAGGAATATCTTCTGGTGCTATAGGTATTTCATGATATATTAATACTAATTTTGAAAATATTTTTTTTTTCCAGCCAGACACAGACACAGAGAAAAAGCTTGAATGTGGGGTATTGGATATCTATCCAGCTCAGTGATTACATTTAATCTACGGAAATCGCCACAGATTGGCCATTCTCCGTTTTTCTTAGGTACAAGGTGAATGGGACTTGCCCACGGGCCTTTCGAAGGTCTTAAAGTATTCTGATCGAGCAATTTTTGAAATTCTTGTTTAATAAAGGCGAGTTTATCAGAAGTTACTCTTCTGGCTTTGGAAAATACAGGAAAACCTTTGGTTAAAATGCAACGAAACGTTGCATCGTCCTGCTTTATGCCTATCCTTGAGGGGTTGGGAATTGCTGGACACTCAGAAATAAGCGCATGATAAGGCGTTTTGCCTGATATAGTTGTTAAGCACAAGGGAGGCGTATTTCTAATTCTGCTCTTGGCAGATAAGGTTGCTAATCCATCGATTAAACAATGATTTTCAATATCAATTAATAAATTGAATGTCTCGAGAAAATCGGCCCCAAGTATAGGCTTTGAAGCATTGGCGATGACAAAGGGCCATTGAAATATTCTTCTTAGGCCTAAGTTAAGTTTTAAAGTAATGTTTCCAAAGGTTTCGATTTTCGAACCATTTGCTGTGTAAAGAAAATTTTTAATTTTACAGCGGGAGTTCGCATCAAGTTAACTGGAAAAACTGAAACTGATGCTGCACTATCAATGAGGAAACGATTATTTGAGTTGATATCGAAAACGAAGAGGCGGTTTGCGAGCTCAACATGCACAGATCCCGCAAATCGGGTGAAATTCCATGTGTTCTGTTCAACAACAGGGGGAAACACATTTTTTAGCTTTAACTCTATAGTTTTCATGATACCAGAATAAATCGCCAGGCTCCTTATTAGATGTTGAAGCATCGCGTTAGATCGAATTACATCGGCTCTTGTTATTGTTGCTGTAACGTAAATTGGCGTGAAAGCGTAAATTGGAACGATTTCGTTGTTGATTTGATATTTTGTTTACTGCACGTACAAGTTGTGTAACCTGGTCTGAAAGGCTTTGTATTTGTTTCTGCAATGTTGTTAGTGACGTCATCTCCATTTCAGATACCATAGGCGCTATGCCTGATACTTCTAGAACTTTATCAGCGACTAATGCTAGTTCGTTAAGGCGATCACCCCCTACTGAAAGAATTTGTTGTACATTGATGGGGAGTCTACGTAAGCATAGAGATTTTAATACTGATTCGTTCAACTTGTTGGCAGCTAATTCTCGCATTTGGCGAAGCAATCTAGACGGGGTCTTATCCCCCAAGGTTAAGTCCTGTAAAAGGGTTTGTAGGCGCCGTGTTTCTGAAGACTGATATTGTTCAGTGATTCGGAGTCTTAATGCTGTACAGGCTTCGTTTGGTGGGTCGTGGATGATGTCCGCCAAACAAGACAATACCTCAGAGTTTAGGCATGAAACAATGCAGTGAAATTTTGTTATGTCTGCCGTAATGCTTGAATTAATGAAGATACTGTTCAGTTGCGTAAACCAGGGATCAGGACTATCTTTCCAAAAGGGTGGGGGACGAAATACTACTCTTGCAATTGCTGAATTTTCTCCCATAATGAATAAAATTATAAATAGTATCGTTCGACTTACGAGTTTGTAGTAATGGCTGAGTCGAAGTTGTTCTTGAGTGGAAAATGATCGGCAGTAGAATGATATGTTGAAAACGGAAACCTACATTAAAGCGGAATTCCAGTGACTAAGTTACCAATGTAGCGGAAGGCTGTGTTATACCAATGTCCGAAGGTCACCAATGAAGGAGTCACCGATTGAGTGAGAGGTTGCGTTATTCTGATGTCCGAAAGTCACCAGTTAAGGAAGGCGCCGATGTGGAAAGACAGCAGTGAAGGGGCAGCTTCCTTCTCAATGGCCGGTATAATAATGTAATCAAATATAACCACTCCGATCATTGCGTTTTTAGTAATTTTATTTACACTTAAAAGGAAAACTTATAAAATAAAAAAAGTAAAAAATTAAGTATTAGAAATAACAACAACGTTGACCGACTGACATTCTTATAATGATAAAAAATGGAAAATTAGAAAAAGGAATATTTTTATGCGACAATCTCGAGCTTTATATCAAGCGGACATCAAAGCATAATTATTTCTATATTTATTCACCTGATCCGCGACATATACAAGGAGCGATTCTCAATGTGTGGTCAAAATTTGTGTTACATTTTGACTGCGGATATCTTACGTATCTTACTGTAACAATGCCTTGCCGAAAGATTCGTGCTCATTACGAGCATATGTCAGAGTTTGATGGTCTTTGGTCGATGGTTTTTGGTCGTGCTATCGGATTGAAAGAGGCTGGCTGGACGAATCGAAGAATCGCTGGACATGTGGGTCGAAGCGATGCGGCGATTGGACGGTGCTGGCAAGAGTGGGTCAACAACGGCAGATGTCAGCGTCGGGACGGCAGCGGTCGACCTAGGGGCACAACAGAACGGGAAGACAGAGCGATTGTCAGAGCAGATGTCACAGCACCGGATTCGTCATTATCAACTATTCAACGTGTGGCCCGCACACATGTGTCCAACATGACCCTCTGTAGACGACTGAGAGAGCGGAATTTACGCTCGCGCCGACCATTACGCCGCTTACCTTTCACGCCTTTACACCGTCAAGTCCGATTACAGTGGTGCCGGGCTCGATCAACTTGGAACTGCGCTGACTGGGGACGTATAGTCTTTAGTGACTGAGATCCGTTTCCAACTGTGTCCTAACGACAACTGCAGACGTGTCTGGAGACGTCCAGGGCAGCGTGGGGATCCTGCCCTTACTATCGCACGCCACACATGCCCACAACAGGGCGTTCTGTTCTGGGGTGCCATCTCCTTTGATACCGGACCCCTTTGCTGGTAATTTCTGGCACATTTACATCACAGCGGTACGTAGACGACATTCTACGATCGGTTGTGTTACCGTTCCTTTTGCCATACCCTGGACATATGTTTCAATAAGACAATGCCCGGCCGCATACGTGTTGCTATGAATTGTCTTCAAGCTTGCCCAACACTTCCTTGGCAAGCTAGGTCTCCGGGTCTCTCTCCCATAGAACACATTTGGGACGCTATGGGAATGAGATTGCAATCATCTCAGATTGTTGATGATTTAGCCTGACAGTTGGAGACAATTTGGCAAGAAATTCCGCAGGACACCATCCGGGATCTTTATCAGTCTATGCCACGCCGTGTGACAGCTTGCATCCAGGCCAGAGGTGGACCAACGCCTTATTGATTTCCTCCTATTGTAAAGGTCAAACTCTGTAATAAAACATTCAATTGTTCTGGAACTTAAATCGTTTCTTTTTCTATGTATGTTCTTCACATCTACCAATTTTTATCGCCATCGGACAAGATCTTCTTGATGCTTCGATTTTTTTTTGTTATGGAGTATATATTACACATGGAGTTGCGATGTAACATTTGCTGAACTGACCTTCACTTATCTACAAAGCAAAATTTTCCTATTATAATTACAATTTTGAAAGATGTTTTCAATTATTCCGTATTAATACATTAACATTCTATACACATCTTTATAGAGAAATATAAAGAAGCTAATGAATAAAATAGAATTAATAACAAAATACTTTTCCCAATCATATGCTTCCTCTCCAAACTAAGATAGACTATCACGTTTCTGTGGCTATTTGGACTTGGAGAGGAGAAGGAGGAGGTTTGTCCAGCTTTTGAATAAGATGACTCTACTCTTATTTTCTATTTTAAATGCGTTGATAATGGAGTTTTATTTATTCATTTGTTTTTAAAATATATGCTTCAGATTCTTGTGGGAAGTGTTCTGAGAAAAACAGTGCGAAACATTATTATAAAGCAAAATTTAAAAACAGTTGGTCCGTCTACGATTACCTAGATATGCCACTAGCCACTGAACTGATTCCTTGTCGAATCTTTTAGCATTGCATTTACTGATCTTAAAAATATATTATTTCCGATTCGTCCGATTCATATTGGTAGGGGTATTGTGGAAATGGTGGATAAAGTAAAATTTTTGGGGGTGATTTTTTCTCATGATCTTCGCTGGAATTATCAGTTTGATTCAGTCTGTTCCAGAATCGTTAGAAATATTTCGATATTTTATAAATTTAGATTCAGATTGCCCTTAAATGTTATTTCACTTTTTTATCATTCATTTATTAAATCGATTTTTAGATTTTGTTTCTTAATATATGGAAACTCTACTCAGCATAATCTTTCTAGATTGTATAGACTACAAATTAGATTTTTTAGGATCTTTTCCCTCAATTGTTTAATGGTATAGATGGCCGTTCATAGATGTTCAGAAACGACATTATTCCACTTGATACATTGCACTATTACTGTATTGGCATAATGATGTTTAGAAGAATTAGACATGGTTACTTAGCGGATGTTTTTCATTTGAGCCCAAATTATGTACCATATGATCTCAGAACTACTAGAAGATTTGTTGTTCCGCAATTTAGAACCAACCTAGGTTTGTCTAATTTTAATAATATTAGTCCTAGAATTTGGAACTCTCTGCCCGAAGATTTGGTCTCTGAAGTTTCTTTTCGCATTTTTAAACGTGGGCTCATCGATTTATCAAGCTCGGACGTAATAGTTTAATTTCGGGGACTTGTAACGAATATAGATATGATCTCCTTAGCTGATTTAATTGTTTGTTGTGTATTCTTTTTTTTTGTAATTTGTTAATTTTAGGGTTCGTCTGACTCATCAGACCTTTGCGGTCTTTTTCAGATGTTTTCCCTCATCTTCATTTGTTTCTTCGTATTTTTTCTTAAATATTATTTTCTTTCAGAGTGTAATACAATTTCAATGCTATGTTACATAAATGTGGATGTAAATAAATAAATGAATGAAATGAATGAATGAATGAAAAATGATAATATATACAAGTCTTAGAAAAATTGATAAAGAAAAATACTTCTATACCGTCAGACAGATATATATCCTACACTTTATTTCCTAGATGTCCAATGTTATGAGATATACTACGGTAAAACCTACAGGGTGAACACTTTCGAATAGCGGACACTTTTCCAAGTCCCAGTCCCCATACCTGCTACGCTATGCTGTAGCATTTGCGAATAGCGGACACCACTTACTAGCGGACAGCTTCTCTGAAGTCCCAAGTTGTCCATTATCCAGAGGTTTTACTTTGCATGGACATTAAAAATATTTGTACCAGCGTTCTAGGGCGTAGTTTTTGATGTTGTTTAGGGCGTATTGACGCATTTCAGAGAGATTTCGCTTTCCTTTATGAGGATCAACTGGGTCGAATTTCAAGTGAACACAGTGTTGGCATTTCATTCTAGTGCTCTTTGTTGGCAGAAAAATTGGAAGCTTAAAAATAGGGGGGGATAACAAAGAGTGGATTAGTGAGTGGGGGGATTCAATAAAGCTTTCCGCACAATACTGAAGAAAGGTAAAGATTTAAAGATCACTATCGACGTTGTTTGACTGCATAAAAAATACATGTAGAAAGCTTCCAGAAAGTCTAACTTCAAAGGTAATCTTGGTTAATGAATAATATAGGGTGGCCAAACTAAAACTGGCGTGGATTTTTTTTAAATTCTTACATTAAATTTACCTTTCTTAATTAGCAGGAGAATTGCCCTTCACAGAAGATGCTGGAAATGGCCACCGTTGACGTCAAAGCAGCGCTGTGCTCGATTTAGCAAACTGTGAGACACGCGTAGCAGCTCTGCTTGAGGGATGACAGCAATAGCGTTTTTAATCTTTTGCTGCAGCTCTTCCAATGTATGGGGATTGTTTGAGTACGCGTGACTCTCCAACTTGCTCCACGGGTAAAAATCCCAGGGAGAGAGGTCAGGCGATCTTGGAGGCCAGGAAATTTCATTATTTCTGTTGACTGTCCTCTCTTAACCGAACACCATGAATTCGTGTTATGGTTGCACGTGAGGTCAGCTCCATCTTGCTGAAAATATTCATATAGTCGTTCACCTTCTGTGAGTAGACCCACAAATGGATAAACAGATTATGGACATACCTGTGAGCATTAACAGTTTCGTGAAAGAATCGTGTTATGATTCGGGAACTTGACATTGTGCACCGAACACCAAGCTTAAGATTGTGTCATGGTAGTTCAACGCACTGATGAGAGTTATTCTGTAATGAAAAGTTCTCATGCTCATTAAGAGAGGTAAATTTAATGTCAAAATTAAAAAAAAATTCGGGCCAGTTTTATTTTGGCTACCCTGTATAATGTTCTAAAAATTTTAAATCAAGACAATTCTCCCAGCAATGCATAGCTATGTAATATTTTTGAAAAATACTTTTTCTTTACATATTTTTTGTATTCATTAAGCCGGAATGAAGAGGAACATTTAGTCTGGCCGATATGTGAACGATTCCATTAATAAAACTTTTTTAAATTAATTACGCAAACAATAGTAGCAACAAAAATGAAAATAATACTCTTATCAGAATTAAACTCCATTAGTAACAAAATGTTTTCTCTAATTTATAGTGTTGATTGAGCCTGATGTAAGGGGGAAAAAGTATAAAACAAGTAAAAAGAACATGCATCTGTTAAACATTACCGATACTTTTGATCAGGTATAAAGAAGACCTTACGTGAAAAATAAAGGAATATGAGTACAGTAACCCAAAATATATACAATAACAACAGCATTTTATTTTTTATGCCAAAAACCTATATAATAGGAATCTCATTGGGTAACAACACGAAACCTTCGTTATTATTTTCTGCTCCTAACCCTGATTATCAATTTTCTAGCTGTTCTATCAAATAAATTTTGAGTTCTTTTTTAAACATATTCGTTGCACTGTTTTTTATGTACATGATCTTGTCAATTTCAGCTGTTGAGTCTTCACTATATTGATTACATCAGTATATTTATTTTGTTTTATTCTTTAGAATATTATAGTCAAAATTCTATATCTATGGGTTTCTCCAATGTTAATGATATTAAATTCTTTTTTTAGTTCCAAGATTGTTTTATTAGATCGATATTTTATCGATTTGATAGTTCAGTTTAGAATTTTTTCAATCTTCGACGTTTGTATTTTGTTTGTGTTTCCCCATATGCTATTTCTTTAGTTTTTGTGGCTCACTATAAATGAGTAATATATATATATATATATATATATAATAGTGAGCGAAGTTTAATCAAAATGCCAATTCCTCTTGTTATTTTACACGTTTCTAGAATATATAAATTCCAATTTAGTGATTCATGTAACGTAATCCAGAAAAAAGTTTGGTTTATTCTTTCAATTTCTTTATTATTTAAGTATATTTTGTGTTGAGGCTTGATTTCTATTTTTTTTTATTATGAAACAACAGGAATTTTTTTGAAAAATTGTGGCAACAGGAGAAGATACCGTATGAGTGGAGAAAGAGTATTATTGTACCAGTATATAAAGGTAAAGGTGATGTGCAAGAATTTGGTAACTACAGAGGAATAAAGTTGATGTCTCATTCACTGAAGATATGGGAAAGAATTGTGGAAATGGGGATTAGAAAGGAGACAGATATAATAGCTGAACAGTTTGGTTTTATGCCAGGCAGAGGAACAACGGACGCTATATTTGTACTGAGGCAGCTCATGGAACGATGTAGAGAGATGCGAGCAGAGTTACATATGATGTTCATAGATTTGGAGGAGGCATATGATAGAGTACCTAGACAAGAGATATGGAGGTGTATGAGAGAAAAGGGAGTATCAGAGAAGTATGTTAGACATGTAAAGGAAATGTATGAAGTGAGTAGAAACTTACATCAGAAGTAGTGTAGGTTTGACAGAAGGGTTCCCGGTAAAGGTTGGACTGCACCAGGGTTCAGCTCTCAGTCCTTACTTATTTGATCTGATAATGGATGTTTTAGTGAAAGACGTAAACTGTAATGCACCATGGAGTATGCTGTTTGCAGATGACATTGTACTATGCGAAACATCCTGTGAAAAAGTAGAAAGGAAAACCGAGGAATGGGGGAAAGTGTTAGAGGTTTGAGAATAAGCAAAACAAAGACAGAATATGTGGCACTAAATGGAGAAAGCGTAAGTAGCATAGGTCTACAAGATGAAGGATTACCATCGGCACAAAAATTTAAGTATCTTGGATCATTTGTAGGCTGCGATTGAGTTTTGACCACAGAGATACAACACAGAATCCAATGTGGGTGGTTAAATTGGAGAAAGATGAGTGGAGTGCTCTGTGATAGGAAAGTAAGCGGTAGGATGAAAGGAAAATTGTACAAAACTGTGGTCAGACCTGCAATGTTATACGGGGCGGAGACTTGGCCAATTACAAGAGCGCATGAAAGGAAGATGGAAGTGGCTGAGATGAGAATGTTGAGGTGGATGAATGGTGTTACAAGGAGGGATAAAATAAGGAATAACCTAATTAGAGGTACGGTCAAGGTTGGACTCATAGGAAGAAAAATACAAGAACATAGGTTAAGATGGCTTGGGCATATGGAGCGGAGAAATGAGGAATATGTGGTAAAGATATTGGATAAGCTGGTGGTAATGGGTAAGAGGAAGAGGGGAAGACCACGGCTGAGATGGAAGGATAAAGTGACGGAAGATCTGGAAGAGTATGGATGGAGTAGAGAAGAGGCATTGGATAGAAGATTGTGGAAGAGAAGATTAAAGGACCATAACGCCGACCCCATATAACATGGGAAATGGCAAAGCGAAAGAAGAAGGGTATTATGAAACAATAGGAATTTGGTTTTTACTAAATTTACAATGAGTTCATTTTCTCTAAACCATCTTTGTAGTCTGTATAGTTTTTCCGTGGCATTTACAAATAACTCCTCCGCAGTTTCATTTCCTAGTTTCAGACATATGTCGCCCGCAAACACAATGATATCGTTATCTATATACTGCAGATTATTAATATACAATATGAAAAGTAATGGACCTAAAATCAATCCTTGAGGGACACCATAGTTGTTCTCCCTAAGTTTTGAAGCACAATTTTCAATACATACTTTTATGTTCTATTATAAATGTAACTTTTTAGAAGTAGAAGGACATTTCCTTTAATTTCCATTTTTTTTAAATTTATTTAAAAGAGTACTTCTATTAATTTCGTCAAAAACTTTACTTAAATCAAAGTAAATCCCCATTACAATTTTTTTTGTTCTATTTTTTGTTGAACTTTATTTATTGTTTTAATTAATACATCTTTTGCTGTTATGGTTTTTCTAAAACCACGTTGGTTTGGGTTAAATGTATTATTTTTCAAATACTTTGGAGAAGAAAAACACCAAGAACTGACACTAAAAACTGTGCCCATTGTGTTTTTTACCAAGATCTGTGATATACTCCACACAGTGAGTCACTTTACTTCCACTTTGGAGAAGATTGTTAACATACGAGTAGAAATTGATCTATAGTTATCTGTGACTTTTTTTATCGCCTTTTATATAAATTGGGATTACTTTAGTAATTTTCATTTCATCTGAAATAAGGGGTTTCCAGTTTTTTTACTATATGCTATATAAAGTATATTAATCAATTACTTTGCACATTTCTTTTATTATATGAGGTTTAATCTCATCACTTCCTTCATCTTTATTATATACCTTAATATATATCCTGAACAAAATTAAAAGCCCATGCGGAATGAAAATCCCCTTACCTATGAAAAAGCGTAGGATAATACCGTTAACGCGTCGGGGCATTTTAGGATGGTGTGTATTCACACACATACGGATTTTTCTTGATGGATTTCTGGAAACGGTTGGAATTTCTGTGTTTTAATAGCTTTTCTGTGTTGCTTGAAGCTTTGTTTAAAGAAGTACTGGGAGTAACTTCAATTCAAACTCCTGGTGTAAAGATAACCCATACCACCCCTACGGTGAGGGTTATCATCACCAAAAGAGGGCTCTGCAGGATTGGCTGGAGGACTCCAAAAAGGGGGAGCAACTATTTTCTGAGATAAAACCACGTTTTAGGAACTCCATTCCAAGTTGGTATCTGTTATTTTAAACAAGGTTGTTGTAAAAACCATTATTCGTTTGAGTCTTATAGCGCGAAAATAGCTAAGATTATATTGTGCTAGAACCTACTGATTTCCGAGAGGTCCAAATCTCGATTACCTAGGAAATCAGACTTCGAAATACGGCGTGCCGAAGAACGCACGCATTATATAGTACCGTAAAAGTAGTTAATATTATCCGGAAAGTATAGGAGCTCCGTATTACTAGATAATTCAAGAAATATAGTTCACTTTGCAAGCGTATTCACGTTGCTGAGGTTCGACTGCAATTAGCTTATACAACCAACCATCTCTCTCATTCACGATGTTCTAATTAGCGACTACCTCCGTTTAGCGAAGGCATTTTGCTGTCCCGGTAAACGCTTTACAGAATTACGCGCATTCCACCAATTGACGTCTTTTTCGGTTTAAAGACAGTTTGTCTCCGTCTCTTGGAAGTCGTTAATGGCAGAAAATTTACTATATATATATAATTATACAGTAAAATCTCCGAATAACGGTCAACCGTGGGATTCTGCAAAAGTGACCGTCCTTCGGATCTGGCTGTTATTTAGAGGTTCAGTACAAAAGAACAAAATAAATAAAATTAACAATAAAAAATTATAACCATTTCAAATACATTAATCCTCATCTATTTTAATTTATATTAAAAAAATCAGTGATGCGTAATTGTTTTGCTTTTTTATGGCAAACATTCTTTTCTAAGGAAATAATAATAGCTATTTGTAGTCCTTTTGTGCAACTCATCATCCTTTTTGTTCAGAGCAAAGTTTTGGAGCCTTTAAAAACTTGCCAAAACATCAGAATATATTTTGATGTTAGAACTTTGTAAGAGTTCCACACTCTCTTCCGCGTCCATTTCCTCATCACTTTCTTTCCCTTCCATCATATTTTCTAACAATTCCTGAATAGTATTATGCGTAACAGAAAGTTCTAAATCTTCGTCGGTATAAACAAACTCGCTAGCTTTCATATTTGTCATTCCTACTAATCTGAGAATGCCATCAAACCCTTCCCCCATCATCATCTCTGTCTATATTTTCAGGTTCATCAAGTGAGAAAAATTCTGCAATTAAAAAATATTTTAATTGCGGAACTTTTGATTGAAAATTTCTTGATCAACAGTTGGAAAATTACTCTAACAGCACTTTTTCAAGTTTTTTATTTTCGATCTTCTAACGCTTGGTTTCGCTAAGTTCACGCCTCGAAAGGGCTGTTGCGGATAATCGTAACTATTTTTTAAAATCTCATTTATCTTTGATTTCCTACAACCGTAAAGCGTCGTAAATTTTTGTGCAGTTGCAACTTTTTACTATTCTGGGTAACTTTGAATTTCTCCTTTAGACATGAAAATTTTCGTGAAGAACTTGTCGTAATTACGAACTGGCATTCAAATGACGAAGTTAGGTATACGATACTAGTCAATGGTAACAATGCATAAAGAACAAGGATTCTCAAAAACCAATTTCTAGTGGACAGTGGTTTTATGAGAAGAAGAAATATTGGGACAGTCGGTCATAAATAGTGACACCGTATTCACAGAAAAGGGTGAACCTATAAAGTTATAAAATGAACATGTGTTTCAATGGAGTACTTTGAAAGAACGTACCGTCAAGTAAATTTTACCTACATTGTTGACAATTTTTGTTGCAGATATATTTGAAAAATTTGAAAATTTGAATAATATTTTTTCCCGTTGCCTATTGGGTAGCTGTCGTTCGGAATTCGTTGTTTGGAGGTTAGCACTAATGTGAACCTAATGGAACGCGTTCAGTTCCATTGATATGTAGCCGGTCTTCGGAAGTTACAGTCAGGGCCCAACTTAGAAATTCTGGGGCCCGGGGAAGACATTCATGAAGGGGTCCCACCCCCCTGTACCTACGATAGATTTCTGCTCATTATGTTTATTATTATTATACATATGAGTGAATGAATTTTATTTCAGACTTTTTACTTTTTTTTTGGAGGGGGGTACAATGACCAAGTTAGGTTTTCTTAAACCTTTTGTCACTGTTTTCCTCGCTGCATATAATGATTATTTTATAAAGTATGTTCTTTTTTTGTATATATATTTTAACCAGCGAAATAAATTTTGATTATTTGATTGATTGATTTATGAGACCAAGGTAGAAATAACACATTATCTAGGTACGCTTTCCTGGTCTTACGAGAAAGGGGCCAGTAAAGGATTTTTTTAAAATCCTGAAAAGTCTCTGGACTGTCCATAAAACAAATATTAAAATTTTTACGAACGTATTGGACTAAATTTGGGATTTAAAGGGCCCATCCGAATCGCAGGACCCGGGCAGCTACCCAGCATACCCCTACATAAATCAGGCACCAGTTACAGTTGTTTGGAGGTGACCGCTAAAGGAGGTTTTGCTGTATATATTTATATAATAGGGGAAGTGGGAAGATGTGTGCATTTTGTATATGGTACTAATCATCAAATACTTAATGTTGAGTGTGATAGTAGCAGTGTTTTTAAGTGGGGGGGGGAGGGGGAGTTGGCTTGGTGGGTTATATTTTTGGAAAAATTTTTATATACAACTTCGCTCAGATTTTCACAACATCAATTAGCATAACCGTGTTATATATATATATACATTCCAACAACAAAAATGAAACCGTTATTTTAACAACAAATCAGTATCCATAATTAAATTGCGGTGCAACAATGTTTTCTGAAATCAAGGATGTTAAAGTCAGAAAAAAAAAGTAAATATCTCCGCTAAAAAAAGAAATGCGAATGTAAAAAAAAAAGAGAATGTATGGTGGGATACTTGCTTGCCCCTGGTGTTGCCCACCCTCGATAAACATCCTTGCCACGCCGTGGAGTCACTCCCTACTTATCCGTTTTAAAGACCTGACCTGATTTTAAGAACATACGAACAAATACTGTATTTTAACGCGAACGCATTCTGCACAAAAACATCCGATCAAAGTCAGTCAAGAAATAGTTGTGTTTTTTTGCGTTCCTTTTACTTTTCCTAGAAGATACCGATAAACGAACAACGAATTCATCCTTCGTGAGGTACATCGATTTTATTTATTTATATATTTATTTTTGGAAATAAATAAAGGCAAGGAGGCTAAAAACAAAGTTAAATTTTCTTTCCACACACACACACTTTCATCCATCTTTCTACCTTCTTTCTACTACGGACGCGAGCCAAGAAATAACCTTGCTCTGGTCGTTGCCGCTAAAACACTGCGGGGCCACCCCCTGATTGGTCAGTCAAGATGCGAGACCCGTCGGGTATTTTCGGAAACGAAACGCAATATTTTGTCGTTTCGTGCGTTAACCCGAGTATTTATCTATGACAACCCCTGTCTAAAAATGCCACGGTTTTTTATTTGTTCCGGCCCCTAATATAATCACACTGTTAAAAAAAGTGTTATCACTTATTTGTTTTCAGTTGTTACCCGTTTTTTTATCAAATATAAGCCATTATATTTGCGCCTGGTTACAGGAATTTTAAAATAGTTTGAATGCTTATTACTTTTAACATAAAATCAATTTTATACCGGCGTTTAACTACAGAAAATATAAGAATAACGTTCTATTTGTAAAAATCTTGCCTTTTTGAATATTCTAAATAAAAAAGTAAATTTTATTGTAATCGTATTTTATAGTTAGGGAATTTTAAATATATTTCCTTGAAAATAAACAAAAAATTTACATTAAATTTGAAAACTATACTTAGAATATTGATATATATTACAAACAAGACTATGCAAAACGAGTGTTTAGTAGTGGGGATTAAATTCTCCTGTCTGCTATTGAAAAATATTTGCACAATAGAATTTGCAATGAAAAAAAATTACTTTCAGCAACTCCCATTTTGAAATATTGTGAACGGCTCTAATTGCAAAATGCTTTTTATGAGGTGTCACAAATATAGCCTATATAAAATTTTAGTGTCCATAAAATTACAGAGTGCGAAAAATTTTATCACTGCTTCCACTCTAATTTTTTTCAGTGAGTGATATACTGAACATTTCATTTAAATTAAATGATAACTGGAAGAATACGAATAAAAATGAACTGTAATTAAGTATTAATAAAATTAAATTACCTTATAATTAAATATTAATATATTAAATGATAAGTAAATATTAATATATTAAATGGTAATTAAATATTAATACATTAAATGATAATTAAATATTAATGACATCTATCTATTAATAAAAATAAATGATATCTATCTACGAGTAAAATTAAATTAAATGGCATAATAGTAAAAGTAAATTAAAATGATAAATGGCATAATAGTAAAGTAATTGTTATAACTAAATAATAAGAAAATTAACTGATAATAAAATATGAGTAAAATGGCCTTAATGATAATTAAAAGTTTATTCAATAAAGTACCGATTAATTATTTTACTAGTTAGTTTATAGTGGTACTTCTATGTTTATCATTTAACTTATTTATCAATTTAAATTCTAGCGATTCAATTTCACCTAAAGTTATTTTATTTATATCAATTGAGTATTTTACTTTTATCAAGTGGGTGTTATAGTTTATATCAAATGGGCGTTTTGTTTCTATAACAACATCTTATTTATATCAACCGTGCGGGTTATTTCATATTAATTTAATGTTTTGTTTTATAATAATTATAACAAATATAAAACACCTTCGAACTTCCGTATTTATAGGCGCACGGATTGCATTATGACTCTGAGGGCGATATTCGATCTCCATTAAATTTTGATTTGTGTAAAAATAGCACAGATATGCTAAGCCAGGCTTGCATATGTTGGAAATTGAAAAAGCGCTGGTTCACTAGCCGATGATAAGCCGTTAGTCTCATTCTTGATAACACATACAGAAGTTTTGGAAGAAAAAATATAAGGCCCTGCAGTGACGCAGTGGCAGTGCGTTCACCTAGGTGCGTTTTTCCTGGATTTGGCTCTTAACAATGTCAGAAAAGAACGCTTACCAACAAACTATCTGCTGTAGCTCGGGGGTTAATTCCCTAAGTCCTAAGAGGTCCAGATTTCTAGGAAAACTGGAAGTCCTGGCGCAGCACGATATTTACTACCCTTGCGCCGTAAAATTCGCAAACGAAAAATACACACAACAACAGAAATTGGATTGAATTCTATAGACCCGAATGCAATAATATAATGATGCAATTTTAAAAGACAATGGAATTGAACGATGTAAATCATACCTCTCTTTCTCAAGGAGAGTTTTAAATACTTTATTTTAGAAAAATAAAACTATAATTTATATCACGAGGGCGGGTTAAAAATTTACGAAACTTGTATATGTCTATGGAAGATAAGCAAGAGAGGTCTATAGACGTCGCTAATAGCACTAGAGTTCTTCGCTGATTTTAGTGTCACAGTTTTAAAACAAAATAATTGTCGTGATATAGCATTTAACTGGTATTATGTCATTAAGAACTCTCCTGGTGGGGGCGGGGGGGGACGTGAAATATACATGACAAAACAATGGTCATACGAAACATGATAGTGATCATATAATGCATGACAAAGCACGAAACATGATAACAACGATTATTTGCTGGTGAATGGAATCAATTTTTTAGAGAATACATTTTGTATCTCTAAATAGAATGCATTTTTTTGTTTTGTTTTTGATTCATTCCCATTGAAGGCATTTTTTAAATCATTTCTATTATATACCTGTATACGTATACTGTTACGTAATTAGTCGTGTGACTAAGATTATAGAAGCATAATATAATAAGACTGTCTTTTACGAGGTTGAACATAGATCGACAATATGAAACGGGAAATTTCAAAAATAATTAATTCATAACTTTCAAATTGCGCACCATTCTGCGTGCCATGGTCGAATCTTCCTAAGCCGCTTCGCTCAATACACAGTTCATTTCTTTATCCTCCGTATATACTCTCTCCTTTTTTACTGGCAGCTGGCATCCAGTTAGCCTCTAATGTTCTCTCTGCCCATGTTCTTTACCGCACTACCTCAGTGCCATGGAAATAACTTTTAATTTTGCTACTTAACGGCACAAATAATAATAATAATGATAACAACAATAATACTTTATTCTTCGTTGTTTCATACATCGGGAGATTTTAAAAGAATTTTGGTTGGGTAAATGAAAAAGATCAATAGGGATGCTAGTAACGTGTGTACTAAAGTGAAAAAGTAATGAGACTAAGATATTTATTAAAAAACATAATACGTAACAACTAAAAATAAACATTTGCGTAAACTGTGTGCATGCAAGGTATTTTCCATTGCAAAAGTACAAATATAATAAACTACAATAAATGTTGTTATTTAATGTTGACACTACTATAATTTGCGTTGGTTATGAATAAAACCGATATAGATATCTATGTAGGCAATGTAACAAATATATCTATATACTATAAGGTTCGCAAGTATCTTCTATTGCTTTTGATACCTGTCATCCGCGTATACGGCGGTTCTGCCGTATTATAATAATAATAATAATGTTAAATTAAGGAGCTCCAGTGATGCGGAGATTGCAACCATCGTTTTTTGCGTCTTGGGTTCGATCCCCAGCGAGCGTCGATGATTATAAATATCACGTGGTCCGGAGATAGGAGGCGGCAAATAATCTGTCGCACGGCCTCGAGACGTAGAACTTCAGCAATAAAAATAACTTATAGGGCCATTTAGTTTAATTTCGACAACACTAGGAGAAATTACGATAAAACGAAACTCATTAGACCGCTATGTCATCTTGTGCGAATCCTCAGCTTCGAAAAATTTACAATCAACAACACTGTCGGTACTAACGGCTGTTATAAAGTTCTGTAAGGGGCGAGCGTCCGAGGACGCAGAATACAAACCGCCGATAATGGCAACAATAAAAATTCCAACCGAGCACTCGTAAAGCAAAAAGAGAAGATGAAAAAGTCAGACTATTCGCTCGTTTCGGTCAAGTTTTTCCCAATCTCAATGGGATCTCTATTTACGTTTTGGACGACGTATAAGAATTTCTCTCTTTTTTGCCATTGAAAGGAATATCCAGCTGTGATACAGAGAACTGGAATTCGTAGGAATGTTCTGACGATCGAAAAGACGTGACCCCATCGCTAAATCGGTTCGTCTCTCATTAGAAAAAGGCGAAAATCTTGGTACGGATTTATTGCATCCGAAAAGCTCCGGTCATTCGTAAATTAGATAAGGCGGTTTCGCTGCTTTAGCGACTCTTTATCCGCAAAAGTTGCTGCTTCTCTCTTTTTCTCACTTTGCCATTTTTACGGGTGGCTGAGGCAGATTGCTGGAAAAAAAAACAAAAAAAAACTAGATAGGTGAACGGATGAGGTAAGAAAGCGGGTTGAAATCACACGACGGAGAAAATCCCAGATAGGTCATGAGGAAACTTGAGGACAGCTTAATGGCCGATGTAATAATGATGATATGGGCACAATGGAAAAATCACGGATTTCAGCTTATTATAGTAAACTTCCCGATTAACGACTTTCAAGAGCAAAGAAAAAACGTTGTTAAAAGGGAAAGGTATTAATTGGAATGTGTGTCGCTCTATGAAATTTTGCCAGAACTGCAAAATATCGTCGTTAAATGGAAACAGTTATTAATCTGAACGATTTTATTGAAAGAAATTGAATTTTTAGACATATTTTAGATTCTATCCTTTTAAAGTAAATTACTCCCTCACTGTGTTTAACATTCGCTGTAAATAAGGAAAGAAAGAATAAAAGGAAGGGTATGTTCGGGTTTTACGACGCAAGGATATCAAAGGTCATGCTGCTTCGGGACCTACACTTTCCTGTGAAATCCGAATTTTTTAAAACGTAGGGTACCCTCCCCCTCCCACGGAACTACAGTGATCATTTAGGCGGCAAGCATCCATATTTTCTCTGGCACCGTTGGAAGTCAAACCCGGGTTAACGGAGTGTTAGACAAACAGGTTACCACCAGACACGCAGCCACGAAGGGGTGGTTGAGGGGGGGCTCGTCACCCCCAAAGGAAAATTGAAGCGCCCTTTTAGATTTTTCTAAAAGATTAGCCCCTATAGGTTCCAACAACACATCTGTTTATATGTATGTGATAATTAGAACTCAAAGGAAAGTATAAGGCGCCCTTCTGATAGCAAGCCCCCTAGTGGAAAATGCTAACTGCGCCTCTGGTAACCACCACAGGATCTAAAAAATTAGTAAGCTTATACGTTAAGCGACCTATAAATCGATAAAATGTTAAAATATCGATTAGTTGCTTTAATATTAATTAAATCGATATATTAAAGCTAACTGAAGCATCCAGCGATACACAGACTCATTAAAAAGAATTAAATTATTATTATAAATTTATTTGGCAGTTGTGGTAGATACTTTACTAGTGCTGGCGTATTCCGATTTTGCGAACCCTTGGGTTCTAGATCCCAGTTGTAAATCGAAACTACGCCATTTTTCTCACTCGTAGGACGATTCCTTTAAGTAGGCATGTGTTTAGGGGTATGTGCCTACTTCGAGCCGAGAACTCCATAAGTAAGCGAAAAGTATTAAGTTGCAAAGCTTACGTATATGTTATTTACGATAGTGAAGCACACGTATGTTGACCGCTTGAAATCGTTATTGAAACATTATAGGTAGCGGATTTAGGAAAATGCCCCTCCCCATCCCCAGTCACAGGTTATACAGTCGCCGACTTTTTCTCTTACAAAGAAAGGAGTATTATACTTGTAAAAAAAAAAATGTACGTTATACCTTTTTTTGTATGGGAAGGCTTCACTCATGTTGAAGCAATGAAACAGTGACAACTACGTACAAACATTGCCCAAAGCTTTCCATAACTAGTAAAATTTTTAACGCTGGTAGGAATATACGAAATACAAAGGAGGAAGGTAAAGCATACCATTTGCAAAAATATCCACAATTATTTGCGGATATTTTTGAAAATGAATATTCCTGCCGGTGCCAGATATTTTACTAGCACAGAAATAGTATCGGCAGTAGCTTACTACAGTGTTTTTTAAAATGTGCTCGGCGAAACCCTGGGGTTTCCGTAATGATCTTCCTAGGGTTTCTCAAGCAATTTGTAAAACATCGCTGAAAATTTCAAGAAAATCTGTAAGTTCTGCAATTTCCCCTCATGACAACTCCTTAGATAAGTTTACTAACAAGCCCCTGCTGCCCTTGCGCTATAATAATATAATCAACCAAGTTCACTAGCCGTAACTAATACTTCGCAACAATTGGAAATATTACCTGCCCTTTTATACTGATTTCTTGCTTATTTTCTCGCCTATGTTCAAGAAGTGAAAAATAATAACTATAATATTAGAACTAGATTTTCCTTGAACAGTATTTATAGGGGCTTCCGTGATTAGGTATGAGGCCGTCCAAGTATTACGTAAGCATTTCTCGGCCATTTTATACTCCCCCCCCCTCTTAAGAAACAATAAACAAATTCCTGATCCCCCTCATGCTTACGTAAGATTTCGGTTCTCTAATTGGTTGGTACAAGTTTTTGAAATAAGACTGCAATGTGTGTGTGTGTAATGCAAATTATAGTACGTATTTTCAGTTTTATTGTAATATTGAGTACCTATTTGTAAGTTTGTTATAATATTAAACGCTTATTTATAAATAGAGAGTAATCACAACAAATTATCGCGTTTAAAAAAAGTTTTAACACGCTATTAATTGCTATTTTTTTGGCACAAGAAAGTATTTTGTTGCATTTTTATTGTTAATGTTTCTTATTTGTAAGCAAATAGTGTATAATAAATAAGTGGATTTGATAAAATATGTTTATTAAAAATAATACGTTTATGATAATTTAAAATACTAGGGGGCGCAGGGAACATAGAGGGGCTCCCAAGCTTAAAAAGGTTGAGAGCCGCTGGTTTAAATAATTAAATATTTGTT
Organism: Dysdera silvatica; assembly: GCA_006491805.2. Taxonomy (NCBI): domain Eukaryota; kingdom Metazoa; phylum Arthropoda; class Arachnida; order Araneae; family Dysderidae; genus Dysdera; species Dysdera silvatica. The sequence continues at coordinate 175,033,437 of QLNU02014802.1, read as the reverse complement.
TGTTTGTTTAGGTGTTTTATGGCGCAAGAGCATCTGGGCTATACTGCGCCAATTAAATATTTAACTGCGATTGCGTTTATTTTATATTTGATATCTTCTGCTTGCAGTGTGTCATGCATTCAAGTATTACAGTTCTGTTAGGGCGGTTGTCACTTTGTGGCTATGTGCAAGTTTTATTATTTTTTGTGTCTTGCGTAAGCAAGGTTTAGACTCCCCCTTCCCGTTGTTAGCAAAAAGTAAGCAAATCTCAACCCCTCCTTTCCCCCCAAAGATGCTTATGTAATACATGAACGGCCCCTGTGTAATAAGAAAAGGGTTTCTCGGGATAAAAAGTTTGAGAACCACCAACTTATTGCTTACTCGAAGATCGGGGTTAGAATTAGATCTAGTTAGTTAAAGTAGCTGCTTCACTGGTTACTTGATTATTAAGATTAGTTCAAGTAGCTCACTAGATTGCTGAGATCAATTTACGTTAGGACTAGTTCAAGGAGCTCGCTATTTTCATAAGAGTTCGAGTTAAAATCAGATAACGTTAGTGTTCAAGTGGCTCACTGGGATATTAGGGTTAATATCAGATAAAATTAAGGTTAGTTCAAGAAGCGTCCTAGCTATTTGAATAAAGGTATGGGCAAAATACACTGTCCAAAGTTTATTTAGATGGCAGCAAAGGAAAACTGTGTTCATTTTGTTCTGATTATAGCAGACCATTTTTTTCCGCCGACACAACTGCAAACAACTCATTTCAGCTATAATTGTGACTTTTTCATTTAAATAATTAATTGAACATTAGGGTTAAGATCCCGTCTCACGATCTACACACGGGTAAGTCAAATGCGAGTCGAAGAACTATTTTCATTTATGTGTGTGTGTATGGGGATGCAAAACTCAAAAATAAATTACAAAATAATACAACGATTGACCAGAGTTTAACATAACAAGCAAAATTTCGTAACTGGTCAGAATGCGAAAGAAAATGGAAGGTAAAGAAAATAGAAAGAAAAATAAATATGGCAGAAATGTAAATTTGAAATAATAAGAATAATAAAAGTAACGAAAGGAGGAAAAGAAATTAGGAAAAGTTAAGAAAAAAAAAAGGTTAAATAAAAAAAATTAAATAGAAATAAATAGAAAAAAGTAAGAACGCGCAAAACTTACTAACAGCATAAGAAAATTTCCTGATTTATTTTCCTTCTCTCGTTACTTTCATAATTTTTATTTCCAATTTACTTTTCTACTTTGCTTGTTCTTTTTTTCCTATTTTCTTTGATTTTCTTATCCTTTCTCATTTCGACCAGTGACAAAATTTTACTCGTTATTAAAAATCGTTATGATAAAAACACCTGTTCTGGGAGGGGGTGGGGGTCTAAATGCTTGAGTACCAATACCGCAAAAAAATATTTTCCCCCCCCAGTTTTAATTAGTTTGTTTTAGTAGTGATTATTAATATTATTCATATGACCTTCAAACACTCCTTATTTTCCCATAGGCAATACCTAGTAGCAAAGGATTTTGCACATGGATTGGAGAAGCCGTATTATGACAGCGATCACGGCTAAATTGCATTTATATGACGCCATGATTGGCTAGAAATGTTTCTCTTTGTTACGACTGGGATTACAGCGTTACCTACGGTGACCCCTCTTCCCAAAGCCCTTAAGGCCAACCGCTCTTACTCTCTCTTTATGACGATGTTCGAAACTAAGAAAACTGCTCGACACTGTTAGCCTCAATCGTCTTAGGCTTAAATATGCAAATTGAATCTCTTTTTTTTTTCAACTTAGATCGTTGGAACATTACGTTAAGCCGTCGACCAAGCCTTGAATAACCTAGTATACAGTGTTTGGAAGTAAAACAAGAAGTATATATACACACAGAAAAAATCTATTTGCCTATCGTTCGTTCGTTCGTTCATTCATTCAGGAAAATGTATTCTTTGGTGCCCCAATTTTTCAGTGCTTAAAATCGTCGCCTTCAAGTTAACAATGTTATCTTACTGTATATTGTTTATCTTACATAATTATGTTCCGTAAGGAAATCGCAGTTCAGAGATTACATTTAGTCGATTGTCCCAACCTAGATGACTAATAACGCATTCTTAGAACGTAAAATGTGCAAAAAATATTTTTGATATTGATATGTTACTAAGGTTAAAACTGTTACATTTTAAACCACATCTTGATATCATCAGAACTTGGAAGAGAAAATGTAACCCTAATTAATTAATTATAAAAAATATTTACCAATACGCTGTGCGTAAAGTAGTCTTGAGTGTGAAAGCACTAGCGTAGAAAAAGAGGGATTCAAGCCCATTAGATATTAAAACATATTCTTCTTCTCTTAACACCGCATCACATGATCGCTCTAAAGCTTCACTTGTGGAGACCCTATCCTACAAGTTTTGAACTGCAACATCACTGTGTGGGAAAGATGCGTATCAATCTGCTTCAGACAGCCTTCGCTATCCTTTGTCATATTTCTACTGCTGTAAATTCTAAGTAACCACTAGTAGTGTGATCCTAAAAAAAAAGTAGTCTAGCGCTCTTCTAAACCAGGGATGGATCCACGGTGGGGGGTGATCAGAGAAGCCCTTAACCAGTCAATAGCCCATTAATCTAATAGGGACAGAAATTATCATTATGTATGGGATGTTGAGATGACATTGCAAGACCCCCCATGCCCCTCTGGATCCCACACTGCCTACAGCATATAGTTTCGGGGCATATAAGCTTAAAATAATAATAATGTGATATAAAAGCATGTGCCGAATCCAAACTAAACCAGGAATGACCTCTGAAGTGAGCTAATAAAATAAAGAAAACAATTGAAAAAGATAGCCAAAAGTCCGCCTTGTCAAACAACGCATTGCGACTTTTTCTATTTTCGGAACACAGTTTGTGATACGTGTTCCAAGCTGTAATTTCCTTTAAATTCCCACGATTCTTAGTTGATTTATTCAAAATTTTAGGGTCATTGCTCTAAAAAAAAAATTTTTTTTATAGAATTGTAGAACCACATATTTTTTATTTACAACTTGAACAGAATTTTTTACGTAAAATGTATGATTTCCTAAAATTTTCCTTAGCGCCGCTATGCCTCCAAAAGAAATGTCCTAACTCTGCTAGGCTGCGTTAGGCCTCGACTACACCCCTGGTAACACGCGCAGTATTGTCATTTCAGGCGACTGCCGATTTTGAGACAGGTGCGTCATCTATCGATTGAAAACGTATCTGGGGTGGATAAATTATGGGAATTCCTTTCCTGCAGTAGATGGCGCCGCTGCCACGCAAAAACATAATTTTTTCCGCCGTAATGAGGACAGAAGTTACTACTAGCCCTTAGCCAGAGCGCAGATCCAACTGTAAAATCGTACGTATCCAGAAAATATCTTCAGTGAGCGCGCAAAATCAATATTGAGAACCAAAATGCAACGAAGTTGGATCCATGAGGGGGCGCGCCCCTGCACCCTCCCGAACTCGCCTTCGTTTTGTCGTAATATTGCACGTACAATAGTGCGGCCCCCGAGCCAACAAAAATAAAACAAAAATAAGCAAAATTAACCTTTGGACTGAAAAAGATTGAAGATCACTACTTCACCTTACTCAATCAGTATCATGTAGTATATTAACATTTTAACAATACAAATTAATCCTAAGCAATTTATATCAATACACAGATAAATGCATAACGACCAACACAATGTAGGAAGTCCGGAGGAAATGCCCAAATATAGTCATCTCCAGGTTTGAAAAAAAAATATATAAATAAATATGTATGCTCGCATAAATCCCGCCTCCCTTCGCCTCAGTGTTTGTCTTCATTGTCATATTTCTTCATTTTTGAAGAAATTCAGTTTTCTTAGGGTAATAATACCTTAACACCTTTACATACGGAGAAAGAGAGCGTTGTTTCCTGTCCTCATTCGTCTAGCGGTCCAAGACACTCCGGGCTAAACGGAGGGACCCTGGTTCGAATCCAGGATGGGGAAAGCGTCTCTTTTTCTCCAAAATTACATAAGCTCTAGTTTGAGCTGTAATTAAAACGTGGGTGGCAAAAATTATTGTATAATAAATTCAGTTTATTCATTATTTTGTATTTATCTAGCAGTGAATTCCAGGGTTTCATTTCCTCGTAATTTATGTTGTCTCTGCTTAGTTTAAGTCTAATTTTTGGTAAATTTAATTTTTTGCCTTCTCTTAATCCCAGGTGCACCTGCCTTTGTTATATATCTATATTTTCGGCAGGTTTTTGTTCTATTATTCATTGGTACATTTTGATTAATACAAAATATCCCTGCATTAAGTCCATAGGAAGTATGCTATGATATTTTACTCGTGTTTTCTAATTGATAATTCCATTCCTACATATTTTTTTTTGTAGTTTATCGTTTATATCATTTTTTTCTTTGTAGTGTGTGTCATTTTTAAGTTAGTTCTTCCCAAAATTCCCCAGACTCTATTGCAATAAATTAGATGGCTGTTAATCAGTGAGTAATATAAATCGACACCTGATATATATTATATGTATATCATAAAGGTAGGTGTTGGAATATTATATAATAAATAAAAGAACACACACGCACGCACACGCACACGCACACACACACACACACACACACACACACACATATATGTTATTAGGCTTTTATGGAGTGCGTGTAAAGTTTTAATGCTGGTAAAAGCAGGAAATTCTAGCCATAGGACGAACTTCACGCGCAATTGTAACTGGAAATATTATGCAGCAATTTCTCAGTCATTTTTATACCAATAATTATTTTTTCTTGCCTTATAGTTAATTTTTGCTTAATAATTAATCTTTCTTGTTTAGTGATTATTTTTCTTGCTTAATAATTAATTTTTCTTGCTAATTTTTAATTTTTCGTAATTAATAATTATTTTATTTATGTAAAATTTATTACGTATTTTGCTGTTTTTAATTAAGTCAAAAAGAATGTTTTTATGTGCACGAAAAATAAATTTATTATTATTATTATCATTTCCTGATTAATAATTAATATTGTGCTAGAAACTTGTCAAGCCATATATGACGTGCTGTACACGGATGTTAATAAAGGCACATTGGAAAAGGTATTCTTAGGTAAAACTTTTATCTGATTAAAGATATTTTATTTCATTAATTTAAGCTTTATAGTACTAGATAAATATAAATAATTAAGGTATTTTAGTTAATTTTAGCCAATTAATTTATTTATTATTTCTTTTGTATAGCATGGTATGTTACGTAGATATAATTAAAATGATATATACAAATGGTAACTACGAAGCTAACCCTTTATCGTCTAACTGCTCACCATAGTCCGGCAACTGGTTCCCTGGGCCTAAAACCAAGGCCAGATTATCCACAGGGCACATAGGACCAGGGCCGTGAGGGCTCCACAAAAAACAGGGCCTACCACACCAATCCGCAAGCTAAAAAATAACACTTGGTGTTTTTACATTTCGTTTCCGAATTAGATTTTTACTTCCGAAGTCGGAAAGCATTAAAACATAATAATAAGTTATTCGCATTATAAAAACTTGTACAAAGAAAGTAAGAGAGAAAAAGAGAGGGAGTGAGAGAGAAAAAGAACGTTAATACGTGAAGCTGAAACTTTTATCTCCAGCTTTTTGTGCAATACGGGGTGGTAGAGTGGGCCCACCTTTGGAACCGTTTGAGTATTGCGTAAGCATCTTTAGGGGAGAGGTGGGGGGAGGGGAGTTTAAAATTTACTTATTTTTACTGCCAACGGGAGGGGGGAGTCTGAACCATGCTTACGTAAGACGCAGAAAATAATTAAACCAGCACATAGTCGGGAAATAATAGCCGCCCTGACAGAACTACAATACTGGCATGTACAACACACTAGGAGTAAAAGTTATAAAATACACGTAATAGCAGTTAAATATTTAATTATTTAATCCAGTGGCTGGCCATTAACCCTTATTCGCTAGGAGGCTACCTTCTATACTCCCCGTGGCCCCTCTAATATTTTTAAATTATAATGGATATGTTACTTTTAATAAATGCATTTTATCAAATCCACTTCTTATTTATCCACTATTTACTTATAACATAAGATATACGTAATAATATGCGACAAAATATTTTATAATAAAATATTATATTATTATCTCTTATAGTTTAATAATTTGCATACTATATGTAATTTAATAATATGTATACTATATGTAATTTAATAATATGTATACTATATACAGTTTAAAAATATATCTATAGTTTAATAATATATATATAGTTTTATAATATAATATAGTTTAATAATATATAATATAGTTTAATATATATATATAATATAGTTAATATATAATATAATAATATATAATATAGTTTAATAATATATGTAAAATATATATAGTTTTTATAATAATAGTAACCAAAAATTTAGAGAACCAAAATCTTACAAGCATAATAGGCATTTGCTTATTTTTTCTTACAAGGGGGAGGGGGAGTATAAAATGGTCAGAAATGTGTTTACGTAATACTTGAACGGCCCCTTTTCCCGTGTAACATGGGGTCCAATATTGTCCTGATCCAGCCTTGTTGAAGAGTTTCAGATTCCCTCAAAAACTGTTGGTCCAGGAGCAGCATGACACTTGCTGTCCTTGTGCCGCAAACCTCGTAAAAAAAATTACGGCCATAACACCTCACGTTTACGAAGATACTGAAATGAACAGTATTTATCAACTGGTGGGTGATATGTGGCAAATGCGTGGAAAGGTAAAATCGCGAAGTTTTAACGCGTAGTCACGGACCTGAATTTACAAATGAGCACCTTAAGCAAGTGCCCAGGGCGGCAAATTATAAAAGACAGCGGGTTTTATTTATTATTTATTATTATTATTTAAGTTGTAATCTGTGATAGGAATCCATCAATCTGACTTTCCTAGAAATGTGATCCTTGTTTTTATTTAAATTGAAATTCCGAAAGGTGCCCTGAAACAAATTTCACCCCTCCACTAAATATCGGGAAATAAAAATGGAAGTTTCGTCGTCAAATAAAATAAATGTATTCTTAAAAATATTTAATTTTATTTTATAACAATGCAAGTAAGATGTTCATAAATGCTTCCCACTCACATACATCGTTATTTTTCGTTTCAGCCAAGGGAGCGAATTAACGAGATATGGATCAGAAGGTGCCAAAAAAATCGCTATGCCTAGGATGCTTCGCACCCTAAATCCGGGCCTGCTTACTCATCCCTATCTGCTTCACACAATACTAAACTTCTTGGATACCCTTGGATTCATAAAGTGATATCGACTAGTGGCAATTTCGTAGATAGACGCTTTTTAAAGGGTCAGAAAGCTACCGACGGGGCTTAGAATGGGTTAGCGTTTTAATCTATTTTATTAATATAGCTAATAATACTAAATAGCTATGTGGACTAATACATTTAACATTTACTAGCTATGTGAACTTACATTTAACATTTAACATTTACTAGCTATGTGGACTAATACATTTAATATCTACTAGCTATGTGGACTAATACATTTAATATCTACTAGCTATGTGGACTAATACATTTAACATTTATTCCTGATGAAGGACTGCTGCTGATGCGTCCGAAAGCTTGAGTGATCTTTTTCATTGCTATTTTACCAGTGTTTAACCTTTTGTATGTAAATTAATGAATAAATTTCTTAACATAAATTTTGCATTGAAAATTTAGAGAGGTATACTAATATTTAGAATTTCCCTTATCTTTATCATTGATTAGATGAAGACTTACACCTTTATAAAAACAAAAAATACAACGTACACGAGATCTACCGTAAAAATCTGTTTTGAATACGTTTTTAACGCTAAAGAACACTTTCAATTTTCGTGAATGAAAATTTCAAACAAAATTCTAGAATAATTTATTTGAGAAGAAATATTTTCCAGGGGCGAGTGAGGATGTTTTCAAGAGCACTGAGCCCCACTGGCCCCAAGTTGGTTATGGCCCCGACTTGCAGAAGAGGTTTTATGTAATTATACATAATATTAGGCGCATTGCATCCCCCCCTCCGCATTGAGAAGGCCACGACACGAAGTACATCTGAAAGTCGTTTAATGCAATACCCATATGCAATAGCGGCCTTAGACTTTGCGGGGCCCTTATATTTTGGAGAAGGGCCTTACCGGAGAGCCTGGAGGTATGAAATAGCCCCAGAAAAAAAGGGGCAAACATTTTACATTACAAGTGCGTCAGTAATAAAAAAGCTGGCGCGGGGCCCTGGGCGGTTGCCCGGATTGCTCAGCCCTGGAATCGCCTCTGCCCATATGCTATGCATTTTAAATATTTTCGTCCTTCTCAGAGACTGCAAGATTACTTCAAAAGTGGTTGAAAAAACCCACGAAGCCTCTCAACGATCAGTGTTTTGGCGACGATCGAGAAGAAGGAAAGCAGCAGTGTTTGTCTCAGACTGGCCTAGAATCAACAACCAGGGGCGGACTGGGACGGTGCGCCCTCATGGGCGATAGGACTCGCGACTTCGAATGGGCAAAGACTCTCCCCACTTCTTTAATCCAAGGTATGCGCCCTTTGAGAGGACCCAGTCCGCCCCTGTCAATAACCTCTTGATTAGAAAACAAACGTCTTACCAACTGTACCAAAAAGACATAATTTACACAAGACAGCGTTAACTGATATGAATATCTGACATATATAAATTTCACGCTTTATTAAAGCGAGCGATTCAGATAACGTTTTCATATAGTTTGCATTATTAGATTGAAGTTTACACATTATAAATACTTTTTAATCCATTAGAATCTTGGGTTTTCAACTAAATTGTTCTTTAATTTATTTTCTTATAAAGAAATCGTTTAATATGAAGAAATAAATATTCTACGCAGAGAGATAAAAAATCCCTGGTTTGGGAGAAAGTGTAAATATGAGTACTTGTGGAGGAGATAGCTTATATATAAAAGAAGGGTACGAAGTGCAAAGAAAAACTACATTACTCTCTTAAGATTTTATAAAAACATAAAATTAATTTTAAAATTTCTTTAAAATAATTAACTTTTTAAAAGTAAAACTGGACATATACTAAAGTTGTATACTTAATAAAAAATTGTCATCATTATAAATAAAATATATTAAATTTTTTAACTTATATACACGTGATATCGAATTATGGAATTGATATATATATATATATATATCACTCACAATGTAATAATGAGATCCATTAATAAAAAATAAGTAAAAATATATAAGAGTATTCTATGTTTAACTAGAAGAGTGAGAAAATTTGTTTCTTATTAAAAAAAAAGGGTATGTCGAAATTAAAGGTTACAATATAATTTCGATTATGCATAAAATAGTTTAATTATCATACAAAGGTAGAATATTATCTACCAATTATTAGTAATAATTAATATTAAAGAACACAGTCCACACTTGAAATGCCCTTCGAAAAAATCCATGCGTAAAAAGATTTTAAAAAAAACAAGAAAAAAACAAAAAAAACACCTTTGCACCTTAGCTTTGCTAAAGAATTGTAGGAATTAAAATGCTTGGACTCCCCCCAACGGAGCTCTTTTTCCCAAGTTGTTCGAGCGGGCCCCGAGCAAAGCAACCATTCGGGTTCTAGCCCTCTGAGACCGAAAGTGGTCTCGACCCAAGATCCTGCTCTTCGTAAGGAGTTCGGACGCGACGAGCGAGATCGAAGCCCCAAACCCGGCTTCGCTAGCTCGGCGATTTCTTTTCGATCTCTCGAGAACTTAGCTTTCCTATTCGTCGACGATTCGTGGTGATTTAATTTCTGTGCAGTGAATCGCCGTGTTTTTTCAATCACCATACTGAATCGCTTTTGACCAGAACGTGGACCTTCAGTAAAATTACCTGGGGGGGAAGCTGCTGCAACAGTAGTGCTTGAATCTACCGCAGCTGCTCGGGCCTACTTCCAACCCAACCGAACTGGTTCCGAATTTCTGTCGTCGGCCACAAAAAACATCACGGAGGAAAGAAAGTTTATCTTCCAGAAGTTGAAGGAGTTGACGATCTGTATCGCAAATATTTCTTTCGATTCCTTGGATTTTTTATGAACTTCTACACTGGAAGCGACAGGTGAGTGCATCCACTATTTCCTTATTTCGTGGTATAAAAGCAATCCCTGAAAATCTGCAGAAGTGTGTTCAATGTCTACCTACGCCGAGAAGGAATGTCAACAGCATGCATTTCCCCCAAGGCTTGGTGATGACATTACAAATCCCAACTGCAATTTGTTTGACCTCAAAATCTGTCAAAGAACTAAGCAATGACAGTGTTGTCGTGTCAACAGGTGTTTTACCGCGCTTTGATACAGCTCCTAGTAAAAAAAAATGATGCTTTAAAGGTTAAAAAGTAGCATTTAACCACACCAAGTATTTAATAAGCTTACTCTAAAATTTGCTGTTATTTTAAAATTAGTAAAAAATTAGGTACAAAAATTTAGCCTACAATTTCTATTTCCATAAAGTTAAGGGATTACCTACAGAACTTTGATTATAAATAGATTACTATGGTTGGATTTAGCGGTTGAAACATTCTTAAGTGTATGAATGGAGAACGTTTAAATTTACACTGTTATCCATAGGCGTAGAGTTATATGGGCTCGTGCCCCCCCCCTCCCAATAATTTGAAATAAATTGCAATTTTATACACTATAATGTATAAATGCCCATAATATAGGCCCTTCCAATAATTTTGAGAACTATGTTGATGCTGTTATCTCCGAATAAGGGACACCCACGGGACCGGACATATTATCCCTTAAATGGATGTATCCTTTCTTTGGAGGTACATGTGTCGGTACATATACTGGGGACTAGATGAACCTTCCATTAAATAGGGGTGTTCCTTACGAGAGGTAACACTGTATTTGCATTTTAACGTTTGGGAACAAGTTTTCACGTACCTGAAAGACTTCGAGAATCTGAAATTTTCAGGGAATTTGAAATCGCATCTAAAAGTTAAGACAAAAGGATATTTTTTGGTTAAACCTGAAAAAACGGGGAAGATTTCCCCCAACTTCTGTTCTAAATTGCTAAATTTTGCGCAGACGTGAAGATATTTTCCACGAAAACGACGTTTAATTCAAGGTTTTGTTTACGATTAGTCAGGGGATTTTGTTGTAAAAATTGGGGAATTTTCCCCCTCCAATGTGAGTAGGAACACGGGGGGGGGGAAGCAACATCGTTTTCAGAATTAATGAATTCTAATTTAAATAACGAGTTTTGGGGGAAAGCGGGCATAATATAAAAAAATTTAGGCTCTCAAAAATTGTTTTAATTCTGCTGTTAGTAATGTTTCCCCTAGATTTGTAGTTATCAAGCTTTTTCTTTTACATTATGTCCCTTGACGGTAGCTAAAAGCCTAATATACATTGTTCCAGAGCAAAAAAAAAAAAATATATATATATATATTCTCTTGAATACAAGTTTTAAAACACTAACTTGAGATAGTTTTAAATCCATTGCAAAACGTATACCCATATTCACTGGCGTACGCAGTGTGGGGGGGGTGTGTTGATGCAATGGGGTCTTATAATCCCCCATTGCAGTGAAATTTTGTATATTTAACATAGGAATATATGAGTTGTAGTTCTGTAACCCTCTCATTGAGCGTATAACCCCACCAACATGAAATTTCTGGTTACACCTATGCCTATATCAGAATATTTCATGTGTGACAAAGCTATTTAAAGATTCCTATCTTTAAGTATGGAATTACCTTAACAGTATATTATGCTGTGTTGATAATATAGTTACCGTGAAAACGTAACATGTATTATTTTAAAAAGTTTGAAAACCGGTACTCGTTGCTTGGTTTTTACTTTCTCCACGATATAACAGTTTGACAAGAATGGAAAAAAAGTTTGTCAAGAAGTAAAAATAATAATAATATTAATAAAAAAAACTCAGTCGAAGATTTAACCTCTTCCTTGAAAGATGTTTGCATGCGAAAACCCTCTAGAAATCTCTTGTTTACCTTTTGGGGTACACGTACCATAGTTTAAGAATTGCTACCCTAGACTATGCCGCATATTTCTCAAACTGCTTATTCCTCTCCCTCTTTAGGTATTTCGTTAATTTTTACAAAAGGACATAAACTATTTATGATTATAAGGTGCATTCGACTAATAGCTGTAATAATAAGTATTGTCAACCATGGGCGGATTTACCATTTTGCCGCCCCTTCCTACATGTCCGCCTCCCACCAATCAGTGGTAGGAACATAAAAATTGTTACATTCAATATACGCCAATAACTTTTGTGTCGATAATAAATATGTTGAAAAACAAACTCATAAATTGAAACATAAACATTAAACAATATTAACTTATATTGAAGTATTATTTCTTTTTGGTATATAATAAATCAAATTCAATTTTATTGAAATAAATTTTAATTTTAGCAAAAATACAAGGGCCTATCGAACACTGGTATTTAAATGGAAAGCATGACGTCTAGCTTTCTTCTCGGCAAAACATCTGATTATATCATCGTATGGTATTGATTTTGTTATATCAGACTCAATACACAAAATTTTTTCGAGCTAGTCTATAGCCTATTGGGAAATACAGCACTGCTGTATTTTCCAATAGGCTATAGTACGGCATTGCTGTCAAAGCTAAAAGGTCATCAAAAATAAACTTCTGTTCAAGACATTGGAGCCCATATGAGTACTACTAGAGAAGGAGGGTGAGGGGCGAGAAATATTATTACTTTCTTCTCAAGACTGTCAAAAATTTTAGTGAATGTACAAGATACCAAAATACTACAAAAATAATTGATATTGCTTGACAATTAGTAATGAGCTAAAAAGTACCTTATTTTAAAATGTAACTATAAAACTTTTGAAAGTAAATGCGTAGCAGGTTCGGGCGAATCAAATTTTTAAACGGCTAGGGTGCTCGATCCCCCCTGCCCCCATAAGGGCGCCCCTGGTTCCAGGGAATACTATATTAATATTAAACATAGAAAAAAAAGGAGATTGTCCCTTATCCCCGAGTTCAATTTACCTGATGGAAAATATTAGTGGTGGCTTAGATTTTACGTACAACTGTGTGTAGGTCTTGCTTGATTAGTTCCTGCATAGGATCACACAATTTAGAGATATAGGACAAATTTTTTATGAGAGAATGAATACGATTTTTATATCTTTATTAATGAGCAACAGACAAAATTTTTGGTGTTATATTTCTGGTCTTATATTCATCATCATATGTTTCTTGGTCTTATATTCACGTTGTAAATATAATACAAGTTGCAATTTACAATAAATAAGCACCATGGGGTCTTCTATACATGTTTTCTATCGATTTCTAGCCATACATACATGTTGACAGATAACTTTTAGTATATTAAAACATCCATATGCATCTAAGGTAAAGGAATGTTTTTTTCATTCAACTCTTTCCATCCTCTTGTTTTTTAAATTAATAGAATAAACAAATAATAAGAGTGGAGAGATAAACGGAATATTATAATCATTTGGAACATACGAGATAACATACGATTTTTTGAAGAATATTTTTTTTTTCGTAGCATTATTTTTATTAAATGTTTAGTTCCTACTAAAATCAGAGAATCTAAATCTCAAAACGCTTGCTCTCATCTATAAAAAATGATAATTACATGTTGTAATTAAATAAAAGAAGAAGAAGAAAACTTAAAATACACATGCCCATTTTATCAACGTGGCAAAAATAGGGTGATGGCTAGTCATATTGATTACGGTGCAAAATTTTTCAATTACAGAGGTTTATAATATTTCATGTGAGACAAGAATTGGTGTTTTTCTTGATTATAAGAAGCAATGTTTTAGAATATTTTTAATCTCACATATACGATTATACTTTATGAGTTCCAAAGTGAAAAATTCTAACAACGGCGAGCAGGTTTAAAAGCATGCTAAATTTTATAAACGGTAACATAATATTGTGGGACAGGTTTATTGTAAAATTGCATCTTTACTTGGAGTTTCTACCAACAGGAAGTTAGTAGAATGGGAGAAACTAACCAATAATGCTTAGAAAAATAATTAGCCTATGTACGTTAGTACCATACATTTAAACGTAAGTTGTGTTGCCAAGAAGCCTAACTAGTACCAAGTTTGAAAAAGATTTGACTTGATTTATGGCGTCATAAATATTATAGCTATGGCCCTTGTGCATTTTGCCAAATAAAATAAATGAATATCTTGCCTGATTTTAAGCTGTTTTGCCATTTCCCCTTAAAAGTGCTAATATTATAGTTTAATGGCTTCACTATTTGCACAGAGTGAAGCTTATTTGTCCGGTACATAAATTTTAGTGTACTCTCACTCCTCAGATTTGCGTAAAATACCCTAAACTTCACCCCTAACGTGGGGCACTGCGCCGTATCAAGATATGGCTGCAGTTCCCCCTAATACAGCGTACCTTTTCATAAGTACAATGATTCATAAAATCTAAGGGTCGATTCCGTCTTCAAAAAAAAAAAAAAAGACGGATTTATGTTGGCCGCACCCCGAAAGGTCAGTGCCTGCCCCCTCCCCTCTCTGGGGTACAAGTGTGGGTCAAAGACAAGAAATATTCCCAACCAGTTCCTACAAAAACGGAATTTTTGATGGGTTCTGGAAGAAACGCAAAAAACACCATCGCGTTCGAGGACGTCTTGACTAAAAGGGTGTCGAAAAATTCCGGATTGGAGTTCGTAATGTTATTATCAATGAAGCTATATTTTCATTTTTCATGATGACAGAATAGTTTTTGTTGTGGCGGTATAATTTTCACGAAAAAATATTACAGTAGGATCTCTATCCGACTTTCTTTTGTCTGGGAACAACTTTTAACCAATGTTCGTTTTCGTAGCGTTCATTCTTTCTTTGGAGCTTACCATGGCTAGAATAGGAAAAAATACAATTCAGCAGGACTGATGCTGTTAAATACGCTCTGCAATGGAGCTACAAAGCAAAACTTAAAAATTCAAGTTGGGTGAAATAAAACTGCATTCCAAACATTTGCGAGATGTTCTAAAAAAAAATAGTTTTACGGTAAATAACCAGAAAGCTGCATTTACTTGTAATTAAATGCTGCATTACTTTCTCATTAAATGTATACTCATTAGGATATGTGCTTCTGATTAGCAAGTGGTGCTTCAGCTTTGTAAGTGACGGCCGACCTTTAAGTCGATGAAATTTGGACTAATCGACGTACGTAATGCAAGTCTCAATTGAGTTAGATAATAGAGGTTCCATTATGCTTACGTCTTCAACTGTGCAAAAGTGCAATCTCCACTAAGTATCTCTTACCTGTCGTTCATTATCAGTAGGGGCTGACAGTTACTCATAGTACTGGACTGGGGTCGGCAACTTACGGCTGAGTACCGTGGTTGGCACCTGGGGTAATGTAAAAGTACATTTGAAATCCCGTGTGTGTGTGTGTGTGTGTGTGTGTGTGCCATTGTAAAAATTCAAAATCCATTAAATTTATATTAACAGTTGTGCATTAAAATAAACATTCGCAACTTGGTGTGTGTGTATAGCCTGACACGCGGAATGAGACTGCGATATTATTTCGGTACAATACCCTTAAAGATCGCTGGCCCCTGGTATAAGGGGATGGTATGAACGCAAAACAGGCGTAGAAAAACTATATAACTAATTATAAAATCTTTTAAACTGTGTAACTTTATTAAGCAATAAAGGAAGGATATGGGGTTTCAACTCGTAACGAACCTATATGTATATAACCACTTTCCACCCACGTGCATGTTAGTCAAGATTTAAGTGTACGCAATAAGAAAATGCTGATCTTCTAAAAGTATTCTGCAATGAATAGTAGGCACCTACCTACTTTGGAGTAGCGTTTCCAAATAGGTGGGACATGTCTTACTAATGATGCATAACAGTCCAAGATCTCAAAAATATCTTTATTTATTTATTTCACATAAATTTCACATGGGTTAACTTAATATTGAGGTATATATAATTGAAACAAAGATTTACTAAAAAATCCATTGGCGGTTTATACCTCCAGAAGTAAATCTTTCATCGTCTGTTCCAATAAAAGTAGAGCTTCGATTGTGTATTTCCACAAAAAATAAATCTTTTGCTGCGTATTCCAACAAAAGCAAATCTTTCGCTGTGTTTCCAACAACGTCGCGCACGTTGGTAATACTAGCATAAAGGAAAAGTGTGTGGGTGGGTGCTCAAACCTACTCCATAAGATAGATATTCAGACATATGTGTATATTTAACGTCGCATCACATAACCTTCTTTAAAGCTATTTTATCCCCCACAAATCTTTGAATTGCTACGCCACTGATTGGTGTAAAAGTAAAGCGTTTTCTATCGTGCTAAAAATCCTGGATTTAATTCGATACTTTCCGTCCCTTTTTTTTCTACCAACCCGTATTCAGGAGTTTAATTCTCTAAATGAGAGAGGTGTGGGCTCCTCGGAAAAATCGAGAGCTTGACACAGTGGATTCTTAGTTAGTCTAGCCCCATAAAATGTAAACATTAAATCAAACTTCCACGTGAAATACTGATAGCGGAAAGATATTTTAAAAATAAATGTGGTGTTCCCACAATACCATTTTGTTTTTTAGGTTATGGCACTATATCGCTCGATTCCGTTCACGCTAATTTATGAACAACTTGGTTTTAGCAAAAATTAAATAAAGCGCGAAATATTATGTGCCTGTAACGTTGGCAATCCTACAAAATACGAATTAGTCCGCAACCTCTTCTGACAAGAACGAAACATTTAAATTTGTGGACTCGTTCGATTTTCGTGGGAAATCTCTCTCGCTATAGTGTGTGATATTCGTAGAAATTGGTAACTTAGTACAAAGATTAAAATAACATTAATTATTGTCAATTAATGGTCAACATACAAAACCTCCGGTGTGAGTTTTTGTGTTTTTTCGTGGGTAATTTTATTATGAATAATAATTTTGACACGTAGGTTTAAGCTCAATCTAGAGCTTTTTTAGTATAGGAGCAAAAGAGATATCGTCCCCGTCCTAGAGTCGAACTAGGATTTCAGGACGACGAAATTTTCTGGTCAAACCTGAAAAGACCAGGAAAACTTTATCTAACTTCTGTATCAAATATCTAAATCTCTCACGAACTGAAGACATTTTGCCTGCAACCTGTGTTTAGTTGAATCCATAGAGGGAAGTCAAAGAAATTAGTCTGGGAAATTCGTTTGCCGCAAAAATTAAGGAAAACTGCTGAAAAAGTCAGGGGAATTGTTTTTTATCGATGTAAATGGGAACTTTGATCATGTTTTTATCAAAATACCACAATTTCGTTTCAGACAAGTATTATAAAATGTGTATCGTTATATATTTCCCATGCATTACGAGCTATTCAAAATTAATATCGTCTGCATTATTTTCAATACATATTTATCAACTCTTGAATAGAGGTGTGTTTTTAAGTTTTTTCTTCCTGAAATTATATTGAAAATAATGACTATTGTATTGAAACCTTACTATCCTAGCCAAAACTTTTAATATTGCCTTCTGCTGTCCTCTGCCTATGCTACAAATTAAAATAATAATGATAAACAGAATGTTCTTCCCGTCCTATACCAATTTGAAAGCATCTTGAATACAAGTTTACTAGCCCAACCTGTTTCACTGACGCTCGCCATAAAATTTCCACAAAGGATTGCAGGTCGAAATGCGATTCAAAATTATGAATGCCTTCCTCTAGCAATTTTACAATATAGTTTGTCATGAAAATTACAGAATACATAGAATAAAGTTTAAAGTTTTGTGAAAATGACGATAAAATTTAGTTATAATTTTTGGAAAAAATTATGAAGTAAGATTATGAACTTTGCTAACTTAATTTAGTTATATTGAAAAGGTTTTGTAATTGACCTTCCTCTTCTGTATTTTTTGGTCTCTAGGGAGATTTGCCTCTGTTTCTTGGAAGGCTCTTAATTTTTCTGTTTCATTTTTTTCCTTCAGCTTCTTTCCTAATTTTTTCCTCCAGTTTTTTCCCTAATTTTATTCCTCTTCTGTTTCTTGGTCTACCCCATTTTCTCTCTCCCCTTGGGGATTCCAGAATCGTGGTTGTCTACTAATATTGTTTGGCTTCGTCTTAAGTAAATGTCTCAGCTAACCACATCCTTTATTTTTCCAACTGGTACTTGTTTTTGGCTGCAAATATCCTATAGCGTAAAAATCTGGTATGTTTGAGAGAATTGAGTAAATGCAGAGATTGCAATGCAAACAGAGCGTTGCAGAATGATACATTGATCTAAAAAAATGGCATAGGTCTCTAAAGACGATATTATCAATCTAAATAGATTACACGTCAACATAAAGGAAGGATACATAAATCTAAAAGGTGACACATTAAGATTTAAAGAAATGATACACTGCCCTAAAATTGATGCATCAATCTAAAGAAATGATCCATTTATGCAGCAATAAGTATTATCTAAAGAAAATTGTCGATTTTTAATATTATTTAATAAGTATAGAATAAAATGCATGATTAGATTAACTAACCCTTCATTCTGAATTCCAGCTAATAAATTAGATGCAACTGTACAGCCTTTCTCACATGTTTACTTTCGTGGTAATTCAGCAGTACTACCACTATTAATACTAATAATAATTTAGCAGTTAATATGCCGTATATAGTAAAATAATAATGATAAACATATAGTATAATAATAATAATAATAATAATAATAAACCCGTTTATAACGACGTTTAAGGGTACTCGGAAATTTTAGCGATATAAACGGGTCGGTAAATAAGAGGACTGCAATGGGATTTTAGAATTTGATGTAATAGATGTGTGATTTAACCGAGCTCGATTGTAATAGTAAATATGAAGTTCGCATACGAACCGCAGATTTAATTCCAAATTTTACTTTCAACGTTGGACTTGGAACTATGTTTTCAATGTTATTAATTAAGAGCATAATTTAAATTTTTACTTTATCGTTTTCGACACCCACGTCGAAATAAGCTCAAACTAGAGCTTTATTGTTTTAAGAGAAAAAGAGGCGCCGTCCTCATTCTGGATTCGAACCAGGGTCCCTGCGTTGAGCCCGCGGTGTCTTGGCCTACTAGACGAACGAGGACAAGAACAAACGCATTTTTCTCCATATATAAGATATTATTACCCTTCACAGGGATAACACAATTGCCAAATAATGATCAACACACAAAGTCACCGGGGCGAGTTTTTGTGAGTTTTCATGGAGGAATTTATTTTTACTTAATAATTTTCAACACTTTCGTTTCAACCTCGTTCCTCTCGTAGGTCAAGACACTCCGGGCTAAACGGAGGGACCTTGGTACGAATCCAGGATGAGGACAGCGCTTCTTTTTCTCCTAAACAAAAACAGATCTAGTTTGAGCTTGTTTCTATGTAGGTGTCGAAAATTATTGAGTAAAAATAAATTCCCCCGCGAAAACTCAGAAAAACTCGCCCCGGAAGCTTTCTGTGTTGACCATTATTTGGCAATTGTGTTATCCCTGAGTAGGGTAATAATATCTTACATCCTTATATACGGAGAAAATGTGTTCATTCTTGTCCTCGTTTGTCTAGTTAGTCAAGACACCGCAGGCTAAACGTGGGGACCCTGGTTCGAATCCAAGATGAGGATGGAACCTCTTTTTCTCCTAAACAAAAAACAGCTCTAGTTTAAGTTTATTTCTACATGGGTGTCGAAAATTATGAAGCAAAAATAAATTCCCCCACAAAAACTCGCCCCGTGTGGCATTGTGTGTTGACCATTATATTGCAATTGTGTTATCCCTGTGAAAGGTAATGATATCTTACAACCATATTTTAAATTATTAAAATTATTTTCGTAATGATATCGTGTTACGTTTGAGATCGACAAGTTTAATCATTCATATAATATATAAGTTTAAATTATGAAAGGAGTTTTAAGTTCGGTCCCTAGAAAAGAAAAGACAATATATTTATTAGCTATTTCATAAATGACGATCGAGATTATAAAGTTATGCAAAAGAGTATTCAGTTTTTCAATTAGGGACGCATTTTACTCCAGCAATTTATTTTTCATTAATTAACTTAATTTTATTAATTCATTTATGAAACAGGCGCAGCATGGTCCTTGCTGTCCTTGCGCCGTACAATTCTCTCATTAATAAAATTTTTAAATACTACAGTGTTTTGGAAACAAAATGAACTTGTTAATGGCTTTGGGGAGAATAGGGAGTTAAAATTATTACAGCTATCATCATCAATCAACTGAACATTTTCTAAGACAACCTTAAACCAGTTTCAAAAGTTCGAAAAGCTAAAAGGAAGTCACGAGAGCCCTCCTTCCCTTCCACCCCTTCATCTGAATTGAACTCGAGCTTTTCTTTGGGATTTTGTTTAAAAATTAAAAAATAAATAAAGTTTTTATTTTATGGTGCAAGGACAACAAAAATCATGCTGCACCGCGATCCACTGTTTTTCGAGGAATTCGAACCTTTAGAGGCCTAGGGAATCAACCATTGGCGTACGCAGGGGGGTGTTGATGGGGTTGTAACCCCCATTGCAATGAAATTTTGTATATTTAACATAGGAATATGTGAGTTGTAGCTCTGTAACCCCCAATTGAGCCTATAACCACCCTTATGAACTTTTTGCGTACGCCTATGGAATCAACTGCTACAGTGACTAATTTTTAGGCACGCATTCTATCTTGGAACCGTTGGGAATCGAACCCGGGATGACGACGAGCTAGGCAAGCACATTACCGCTGCGATACCGCAGGACCTCGAAATGGAACAGCATGCATATGTGTGAATTGTCGCCTATGGTTTCCAATCTGTGATTCACTGTGTACTTAAAATTTAGTTTCTGAAACTTCTATAGTGAGGTGTTTTTCTCCTTTAAAGTAATTATTTTACATTAATTATTAGTTAATAATCATTTAAATTACTCTAAGTGTTCAACTTATCGTATTAGAGATAATCGTAATAATATTAAAAAGGGGTATCAAATCATCACACATATACGTGTAAACGTCAAATTTGTGAAAAAAGTGTCTGCGTTGTCCTAATATTTCTTACGCCTGTACTTCTTATGCACTCTCTGTATCCGGCAAAGTGTTTTTTATTTATTTTTACCTCATTTTAAAGTAAACCATGCATGTGAATACTTCACATTATATAATAATTGTATGCATCCCATAACATAGCGTATATCTTAACTACCACTATTCTGAAATTTTTAACAAACCCTCTTTGGAATTTATGAGATTTGTGGACAACCCCTACTTTAGATTTACACGTTTGAACGTCAGGTAGTTGTACGATTTAAAATCTGGCAGCCTAAAATTATTGCCGACATTGCAAGGGGTGGAGCTAAAATTATAATTTAAAAAAATATATTGCTTTTTTTTTTCTCATGATGTGTGACCAACTCTCTTAAAACTCAACGCGTAAGATTTTTAACACTTCATAAACAAATTTCTGAAAACCATAAAAGAAATTTTTATGATAACAAATCATGACCACGATTTGAGATTTTAAGGCTTTTAGCGATGTAGCTCTTACGAGCAGTTAAGATAATCTGTTAAGAGTTCTATCGTAAAGTTACGCCATTTGCGTTTCAAACTAACTGAAATCGTAGCCATCTCTGCGCGCATGGCTGGATTCCAAAACAACGATTAAAGATCGTAATAAAGGTATGCCAGTGTGTCGTCGGTGATCGATCTTTATTGTGATCTTTGTACCCCGTTGTTCCGATCACCAAAAAAAAAAAATCTCGAAGTCGAACAACAACAGTGTCGAAAATCCATCCATGGTGAAATGAATGGTACACCTAAGACCCGTTGTCAATGGCAGGCTTTAGCTTCTCTGTGCGGCAGTCACCAAGTGTTGCTGCTGAGGACAGCCACTCAGTATGCAGACAGTGGAGCTGGCTTCTTGTTTTTTCTTCTTTCTGTTCTTTTTTTCTTCTTTCTATTTTACCTGCTACGGACTGTATATAGAAGAAAAGATCGCGCATTCTCCAGGAGTTTGTCCAGTGTTGCCGCCATTGTTTTGACGGCTCTGTGTCCTCGTTAGGTTGACAAGTGTTCGCGGCGGTTTTATGTGTTTGGGGTTTGATTTACAATTCCGATCGCCACCGGTGGTGTTCTTCCATTTCGAGTTTTTTCATCTTCCCTATTGCGTTTTCATGAAGTCCCCGCTAAAGATTTACTCCCTCGTCATGACGACGGGGAGCAAAGTATTCCTCACAATAAACCATGTTCCATCTGCTAAATGACGTGTCTTTACCCTCTTCTTAAAGTCCCCCTTCCTCCTCTTCTTCTTCCTCCTCTCCCCCATCCACATTCAATTTAGATGTAAAGGGATCTAACGGCAATAATGGTAGTTTAAAGATAAACCTTTGTTATATATAAGCTGTCTCGGGGGAAGAGATCAAAGCACTTCGTTTCTTAAATATAGATTAAAATTGTGGACACATATAAACAGATGAATCATGCATCAAATGCAGTTAAAATATTTCCGAGGTGGTGCCGTGAGGTTTTCTTTGAAGGAGCGGATTTAAAAAGAGAATTTTGCGTGGGGGACAGATAAGTAAAATGTATTTTTCTTATTCTTTTTTTTTTCTACACTTGGAAATTTAGTTAGGGCTCTTACTTAACAAATATCTCAAAATTTATTAAAAGGGGGGAGGGAGTAATGCTTAATTTGACATCCCTCTCATTTTAATGTACATATGCTCGTGAAAGTATACTCACAAAATAATCCATGATGTCCATATATCCATAATGATAGTTATAGTATCATCATATGTTAAATGTAGTTAATTTTTTAATATTTATTGGAAAAGATTTCAAAGATTTATTGTAAAGAACTCCCACCCACCTCCTTATGCAGGACCTTGAGTACTGATACATTTGTAAAATTAAAACACTTATTGAAAGGAATAAAATAAAAGCGAGAAAGTGCGAGGGATAAAAAAAAGTGGCAGTTGTTCCATATTTATTAAAATTACCTGACTACAATAATTAAATTACGTTAAGTTTTCCCATGAAGAGCTAATTTTCTTAATTCGCCACTATTAGTGTTTAGAATATTTAAACAAAACAATAAAAAACAATGAGGTAAAACAAATGGCGAAATGCATTTACAAAATAAAAAAACACACTTGTTAAAATATGCCCCGAAATGCCTTAATTTACGTGCTTCCATTTCATAACTGGCCCTGAGGAAATCCAAAAAAGAACCATAACCCATAGAATGCAGGCTCTGAGTTGATCTTTATAGTAGAGTCGAAACTTGTTAACTCGAACACGCTAAATGCTAATTACTTTTAACATGAACTCTTTCTTGGATCCCCGCCAAAATGCATGTTTTGCTAATAAAATCCCAGCCTTTCGGTATAACGCAAACTACTTTTAACATAAACAACAAACAACATCTTTGCTCCCGTCCGCATTCGCGCTAAAGGGGTTGGCACACACACACACACACACACACACACACA
>QLNU02014802.1:174976839-175007158 GCA_006491805.2 Dysdera silvatica | reverse complement strand
TTTCTATTGTCTTCCATTTTTAACCTAATTATTAGACCAGGAAATCATAATGATTCTCATCTTTATTGTATGTAACATAGATACTGCTTAACGTATACACCAATCAAAACGTATTTCAGGCTAAATAATTATTCTTGTTATTATTTAATATGAATGAAAATGTATAACAATAATATTATCATTAAGCGCAACAATAAAAATAATAATAATTAAGAACTTTAAACTTCGAAAACTTTCCCTGAATCATTTTTTGGTCCAGCCTTAATGAATGGTGAACTCTTTTCTTCTCGAATTCTGTAAGTCTAAAGGGTTCTAGTCTGATTACAAAATTAAAATGAATGGTGAATATTTAAATCATATGCAGCCTGCTGATGACATGGTTATGTTTTCAACGGACCCATCAGAACTCCAAGACATGGTACATGAGGTTTCATCTAGAAGAAGGAAAGTTGGGCTCAAGATGAACCAACCAACCACCCAACGAACCAAATAAAAAAAAAAAAAAAAGTAAAATAAATAAATAAATAAAATAAAATAAATAATGAAAAAACAAAAAAAAACAAACTAACATTATGTTTAAAAATGTCAAAGGGAAAGCAAAAGTGCAGATTGAAAACATAAAGCTAGAATTTGTTGGTCCGTATACTTACCTTGGCAACTGATTTTGATGGAAGGTAACATGAAGAAGGAACTCCGCAGATGTATTAAACTTGGCTGGAGTGCATTCGGAAAAAGCCCTTTTATCCTGAAGGAAAAATTGCTTTTGTGTCCGAAAAGAAAAGTTTACACCAGTGTATATTGCCAGTCTTCACTTATGAATCAGAGACATAGAGTCTAACAAATGCAGCAATGTGGAAACTACACTACAGACAATACATAGTTACATGGAAAAGTGCATGTTCGGGATAACTAGGAGATATCGAAAAAAGAAACACTTGGGTGAGAGAGCAAATGGGAGTAAAGGACATCATTTTCAAAGAAATGGAGATGGGCTGGGCATATCGCAAGAAGAACTGATCCACGATGGACAACGCAAATTCTCAACTGATTTCCAAGAGACCACCGAAGACCTAGAAAACGTCCACAAACTAGATGGGTGGATGAAATAAGAAAACAGGTTGGGGCAACATGAATGCAATTGCTCAGGATAGACTTGTGTGGAAAGCATTTAGAGAGACCTTCATCCAGCAGTGGATAGATAATGGTTGAATATGATGATGATATATATTAGTCAACGTCGTGTATGAGGAGAGGATTTAGAGAAATCAGCCCCTTCTACGTTTGAACAATATTAATAGTTGTCAAACAAAATTTATTATAAGAGAAGAACAAATTCTTTTCAATAAAGAAGAAACTTCATTTTTTTTATCCAAAACACCGCTTCTTTTCGAAATCCTGGGCACGAGCCTGATGTAGTCCGTAATATATTTACCATAAAAAGAATGGGCTGGGGAGAACCCCACCCCCTTCTTTTCATGTTGAAAGGACGTAATCAGTTAGCTGTAATCGAAGAAAGCCGCATATTTTAATTGTGTCGATCAATCAATGAAGATTATTTTCGTTGAATCTTCTTTTTCTCTTTTGTATTTTAAACGCTTTCATTTTGAACTTGTAGTAAAAATATAAAAAATGATGAACAAAAATATATTAATAAATGTAAAAGTATATATAATTGTTCGGGAAATTCGGATTCTTTCAGAAGGCTGTACTTAATAGTCTACAGCAGGGTTTCCACGCATCTGGAGAAGCTGGAATTGACAGCGAATTTGAAAACGTCCGTAAAAGTCGAAAAAAAAAAGATTTTCTGGTCAAATCTGGAAAAGTCAGGGGTGAAAACTTCCCTGACCTATGCATTAAATAATTAAATAGCCCATGAATGTGAAGACATTTTTTTTCGCAACCGAAGTTTAGTTGAATACACAGACAGAATTAAAAAAAAAAAAACTTAGTGAACGAATTGTGCCGAAAAAGGCAGTGATGTTTTTAGGGGGCCAATGTGTGTGTGTGGGGGGGACCTGATTCAAGGCCGCAGATTCCTTCCTTCTAGAATAGAACATATTTATATATTATAATATTCTATAATAATTTTAGAAAATAAGGCTCGAAGTTTCTTTCTCAGCCTTCTTTCTTAAGTTCTCTCTAAAGTAAGTGAAGTATTATTTTTCCCACAAACCTATAATTTCGAAATTCACAAATATTTCATTAAAAATTATGTTAGAGGCGATAAAAAACAGAAGGGAATTTTTGTTTTGAGCAGTTAAAACTAATTAAATGATATTTCTATAATCTGTTAAGTTTTGGATAATTTACTTCGGTTGTACTTGCCTTATAGGGAAAAAAAACTTACCATGCGGTGCTCTCCTTTACTAACTTCAGCTATATTTTTAATTCGCCTTTCAATTACTCAAAAGAATGTGTTTCGCGTATATTTTTTTCTTCCGCATTATTATGTAATATTCCTCACCGTGCGCGTAGAGTTCATAAGGGTCTAAAGCAAGGGTTGGAAACCTACGGCAACGCGTGTCACACTTGGCACCCGGAGTTATTTTAAAAGGAGAAAAAGTTGTCTGACTATAACTGTTCAAATTCAGCTTCACTCATTTTTAAATTAAATTAATTATTGTTTTTACACATTTTAAAGGGGGATATTGCTAGAAATTGTCGGAAAAAAGTGTTCAAAATAATAAATCTGTAATTAGACTAATTGATCACTCTCTTGAACGACCCTTAGATCTATTATATATCCGTCCAAAACTTTATTTTCTCCTATTCTTAACCCTTTCACTATCACTCTGCTCATCACTACTGCATTACTGTTGCGAGTAATTAAATATTGCCAGTTTTAGAAAGAAGCCAGAAATTGATATTCGTCTTTTTAAAAAATTCTTAGATTAGAAAATATATATATTCTTACAGTGTATTACGCTGTTTGCGTTTTGTATTGTTAAACAATTGCAAATCGTACGTCGAACGTATAAAGAAATTATCAAGAGAAGGACTTCTTTTAATGTAATGGGTGACACACCAAATAATGAATTATAACACACCAAAAGGTCTACTTAATTTGTATTACTATTTATACAAATGAATTAGGATAATACGGTAAATGTTTTTGCAATTTTATAAGTGGCACGCTGCATGATTGGATGATGATTCTACTGACAGGCAGAGTGAACTAACAGTATTAATTTGGCAAAACAACCCAAAAAGGTTGGTCAATCTTTGGTCTAGGTTCAAAAGCTTATAATGGAGAGGTGGAGTTACAGTGCTACAACTCTATATACACTCGTATGTGTACATGCATCGAAATAGGATGATTATGACCCCCTCCCCCCAGCAATTCCACCTCCAGTGTACGCCAGTGGTGATATCACTAAGTAGAGTATCTGCATGGAATGGAAGCATGAATTGACTCTTGAACTGGAAAACTGGAAATTAAGACTAAATTTAAATTTTTTTAACATAATTTATATTGAAATAAAATATAAAGAACCAGGGGAGAAATTTACATAAAAAAAGGTTAAACACCGATAAAATTGTAAATGAAAAGGATCACTCAACCTTTTGTGCGCGTTATCAGCAGTCCTTCATCAGGAGTAATGTCGATTCCCATTGGACACTTGTTACCACTGAGTTTTTTCATTCTGCGGGACTATCTGATGAAGGATGTTTTTTAGAAGTTTTAAACATAAAATGAGACAGAAACACTGTTGTATTCAACATCGACATTACTCCTGATGAAAAACTTTTGCTAACATGTACGAAAGCTTGGGCGATCTTTTTCATTTCCTAATTTACCAGTGTTTAACCCTTTGTAGGTTAATTTATATTTAAAATTCTTGTGTAATATCACATAAATAATTTATTAAACTTAATTATTAGACTTAAAAATGTGTCCAACTGAAGATAAATTTTTAAGAAGAGCAAATAAAATGTGGTTACGAATTATACAATTTACTTAATGCAAAATATATTACCGCTTGAAAACTGATTTAAAAGTAACTAACATGTAAGTTGTTAGCTTTTTCTATACCCGGTTATCAGAAATTTAATTCACAGTGTTAAACGTCTGGATAATTTATAAAGATGTAGTTAAATAACCCACAGTAATATATTACTACCACTGCTGGAAAATTAAGGATATTAGTTTTTCAATAGCATTTTTGAGTATGCATGTGTTTGTGTGTTTTCTATATGAATAGGCTATTTGAGAAACCCCATATGCCATCTGACAGTAACTTACGAGAGGAACATAAATACTTCAGCGTTGACCAAGACCAACAAAAATATTTTTTTCAGCTGAATTCCAATTTCTTGAATACAATATTTAACTAAGTTTTGGTCTCAGATTGCATATTGAATATCAGATCCATATTGAATATTGTATTTTAAAGTCTAACGACGTGTAAGGTTTCTTAAATACATGATTATTTGGCAAGGAATAAGGGGCATTCCGAATTATCATTAAAACTCAAAAGCGTTCAGCATTTTTTGAACTTTTTATTTATTTATTAAAGGAATATTAAGGAATCGATTCAATTTTTAAATAAGAGAACAAAAGTACTGAAAGGACAAGCGCTCAAAAAATTTAAATAAAAAAAAAAATCCACTATCGGAGCACTTTTCAAGATGCTTAGACATGGATGTAATTTATGGGTGATTAGTTATATTTTGCCCAAAAGCAGGACAGCATTTGCGGGAGAGCAGAGGAGGGGGGAAAGGGTTTATATGTTTTTGAAAGCGCAATAGGCAGCTTGTTTTGGACGTTTATTTCGGATTCATGTGGTCAATTTTGACGTGTACATATATATATCTTTATAATTGACACTTGGTATACAAATTTGTTTGGTTAAACGTATTGGTGAGAACTGCAGCATTGCATAAACAGCTTGAAAACTTAAAATCATAAAATTAATCTTTGTAATCAATATTAACTTTAAAAAACTCACTCTAATTGTAGTCTTCCCCGCTGTTCACTTACTGATCATAAAAAGTCAGTATGTGCATATGTAACTTACACATATAGAAAAAACAAATACCGCCCCGGCGGCTTTTCTTGGTATTATCTCTTGTTAACAACCTGTTCGGTAGTCGTTATTCAAAAACTTCTATACCAAGAAAAAGGAACCGTTTTTCACCGTATCCCTGTGGTCTAGTAGGTTATGGTAATCTTGCATATGCAGTGTGGTCTCCGGTTAGACTACAACTCTAGTTTGAGCCTCCTATATATGTATGCGCTATCCAAATAATAAAAATGTGCGTCTCACTGCGCCTAAACATTAAATCAAAATCAAAAATAATTTATTCATATATAACTATAGTTGGTCATCCAAGGGTATAGGCCAAACCAATTGTTGATATGTCTGCAACCAGTGGCAACGAATTAATTTTGATTATTTAGTAAGTAATTTTTTTTAATTTTGATTTAAATTTGTGTTCAGATTTAATTTAACTAATTCCAATGGGTAGGTTGTTCCATAATACTATCCCATAGTAGTTTATATTATTTTTTCCAATATTTGTTCTTACATTTTGTTGTTTTATTTCCTTTTTATGTCTGGTGTTATAGTTTTCATTTAATTCGTTTATTTTAATAGATAGATTCATTATGCTTATTCTCATTTATTCGGGGATATAAATATGAAGGGGTGTCTTTAAGTTATGAACATTAGTTAGATTTAGAATTTCATATTTTTTAGTATTTCTTTGTTGGTTTTATTTGAATATAGACTTATTTTGTTAAATGTTTTATTTAGCAAATTATTTAATTTTTTTTTTGAATTAGTGAAAGATTCCCCATTTTATGTTACCGTAGTTGATATAACTAAAATTGTTGAATAATATAGGTTAACTTTTATGTTTAAAGGT
Organism: Dysdera silvatica; assembly: GCA_006491805.2. Classification (NCBI taxonomy): domain Eukaryota; kingdom Metazoa; phylum Arthropoda; class Arachnida; order Araneae; family Dysderidae; genus Dysdera; species Dysdera silvatica. The sequence continues at coordinate 175,001,290 of QLNU02014802.1, read as the reverse complement.
AATGATTTAATAAAATTAAATTATATAAAAAAAGCACTTAATTGCAGTTTAAATTAATAAAACGGTTGATAACTCTTTCGGAAGCACTCAAAGCTTCCTTCTTCAGAACCCTAGTTCTTCTGAAATAATTATCGACCGTTTTATTGACTTAAACTGCGATTAGTTTTTTTTTTTTTATATATATATAATCTATCCAAATGTTGCGCATTGGAGAAAAAAGTGGCTCAGCCGTTGTATTATTTCCAATCAGTGGTAGTAGCACGCAGTAATCTCTCACTTTTATGTCCTCTCGTTTATGAGTCTCAGTTATACGTCGATTTTTACTAGTACCGACCAAAATTAAGGCTAAATAATGTAATTTGGTTTCCGTTTATGAATCTCAGTTTAAAAAGTATCTCTCAGTCAGGGAGAGTTCAAGTATTACGTAACCAACTTGGGAAGGGGCGGGGGTTGCCGTTGGTCTTATTTTCCTATGTTAGCCAATGTTAATTTTTGCTTACTGGTTTGTTTGTTTGTTTGGCTTTTTTATGGCGCAAGAGCATCTGGGCTATACTGCGCCAAACATGGTATTACTGGCTTACTGGGAGGGGGAGGGTGAAATGTCCAAAATATTGCTTAAATAATACTTAAACACTCCCTTATGCCTTATGTGAAAATTTCACAGAAATATTCACTTCACATTTTCCCGGACATTTCTTCAGGTCGAATCTTTTCAGCATCTCTTTACGATTTCGACCGAAAGGTTGGGTCGTTTCCTTAGAATATAATAATAATAATAATAATAATGAGGATTAATTGAGGGATATTCAGGAAATAGTCAATGAAATTCAGAAGGATGCTAACGATGGTGAAACATATAATGAAGATGATTTAACAAAAGGTCCCTTGACTTCCACGAAAGCCATTGTCAGCTTTGGTCAATGCATAAAAGCTACTGATGCATCGAATGTCCCACATTCTCGTTTCGACAAACTTGAAAAAACTATTTTCAATCACAAGCAATAGCAGTATCAATCTTCAATTTTAAACTACATCAAATAGCTATAAATATAAATACGATATGCCAATAAAATTTTAAGGTTACGTGGCATTTTGTTTAGTTATTTAAGCTTTTGAGTATTAAATCTAACTAGTAAATTCATTCAATGATATATTGTCTAATTGTGCTTGGTATTCTTCTCACGCTATACAGTAAAATCTCCAACAGATACACTCGAATAGCGGACATCAACTTAACAGGCATTTTATTCCAATTTCCAGTCCCAATGCTTGTTATCTTCTAACCCATCCGAATAGCGGACGCTTCCAAATAGGTGACAAATAGTCGAGTACTGAGGTGTCCGTTACTCAGAGATTTTGATTTTAATTACTTAACCTTCGTGACATTTAATGCGATTTTTTAAATCATGAAATCATTTTTAATTTTGCATCAGATATCGGTTTCTCCAAACTCATCTGATTTTATTACGTCCTTTCGTTTCAATAGGCGTTTATATTTAATAAGCGATGCACTGTGTTTCATGATATTGCTATTGTTTCTCTTCCTTTTATCGCCTTGTCCTGTAAACTAAATTGTAAATAAATAAAAAAAGTAATTTTAATGCATTTTTACCATCATAGTTTTAATTTGTTTTAATTTTAAAACCCTATGTACAGTCTCACCTTGTATGGCGCAGAATGAACCTTACTGTCCTTTCTCCATAAAATTAAAACCAACCAACTATTTTAATTACACTTTCACCTATACGTCTCCCTCGCTTGTATATCATTTTTCGTTGGTCCTTTGTGTTGACATATAAGTGAGAGATTATTGTATATATTCCGCGATTTTGCCAATGTATGAAGGGTTTATGGAAGTTTCTCGAAAACAGCTAAAATTTTTCACTTTTTTTAGTTAATTACTAAGCAGTTCGGATGGACTACCCCTCAAAGTGGGACAATAATACGACTCATGGGAAATCTTGGGGACAGCGGGACACATTAGCCCAAAACGGGACTATCCTATCGCAAACGGGACGCCTGGTCGCCATACTTATGGCATTTCCAATTCATTTGTGAATAAAGCGTGATATATAATATACATATATATTACATATGCTCCCTTTTATTTTATGTTACTAATATTATATGCAATTAAACGCTTGCATAATTTTGAAAATAAAAGCGAATAGAATAAAATGACAGTCTGAAAATTAAGAAATATCGGAAACTAGATTTTGAATTTTAATTTTATATTTTTATATTTCGTTGCCAATGCTTCTTGTTGACGTCGCCATCTTGCCGAAGAATGTTACTTGAAGCAGACTAGCGCATGCGTTAGCGAATTAGAAAAGAAAAAAAAAAAAGTACAAACCTACTATTTACGACGATCGCTACGGCCCCAGGCGGTCGAATGAAGAACTACAATTTTTTTTTTTTCCGCGAGGTGAACAGGAGGGAAACCAGTGAATGGGGGAACTTGGACCACGGCGCGCATTCCGTCATTATTGTAAGGAAAAGGGGAGCCCCCTCCCTTTCCCACCCCGACTATTGCCTTCTCTGTTCCGTCGCACCCTGCCCCTTAGACCCCTCCCTTCCCTTCATCTTTCAGACAAGGCTGGTGAACGCGACCTGCAGTTTCGGGACCCACCTCTCGCCCCTAGCCCTCTAGCGGTGACGGCCGAGGTGTCCCTCCTCCTCCTCTGCCTCTTTTATGACTCCTCCTCTTTCCCTGCTCCTCCTGAAAGAGCTAGAAAGAGAAATGAAAAAAAAAAGAAAAAATAAATAAAATATATATATATATATTTTCCCCCTGTCGTGGAGGAGAGGAGCGAGGGTACGTACAGCCGTGGAACGCATTTGCCGATAGACCTGTCTGTCTGCTAGAGTTTCTACTCTCGTTCTCTGGATCTCTTCTAGCGGTTGAGTCTGGGTTCGAGGCCATTTCGTTCTTAAAGCGACATTCCATCCACACTGGGTCCTCTAATTATTCGTTGTAGACCCTTTTAACGAAACAAGACCTCGCTTCTACAGCGTCTGCTGTCGCAGTTAGTTGGGGTTAGTGAAAGTAAGGCGACAAACCTGACCATACCATTCCAACTCGACTGCCTGTTCTTTAACTGTTCGTACTCCGTTCAAAATTTGGGTTTTTTTTATTACTCCATTTCTCACAAATTCCTCCCTGTTTTTCTTCCTTGAATATTAAATGAATTTTGTTGGCGTTTCGTATGCTGGGGGTGTACATGGACCCTGCTTGTGTCTGAGAAACTTTTAGCGGGAAAGCTTGATAATTTCTTTTTGTCATTGTTACCTTTAATAATAAACATACGGCTCTTTTACAAAATGCCTGCAAATTAGAATTCGAGGTAGGGGTGGGAGTGGTCTGTAATCGACATGCTTTTCTACTGCGTCTTAAGTATAATATAAACTGGATGTATTTTCATTTTCCTAATAGGGAGGAGAAGATATCGTCTCCTACTGGTTATTTCCGCGTGAGTCCAAGTCTAGGGTCAACTGCAAACATTGCGTAGTTACGAAAGTATTTCCTGATGCTGAAAAGTCTTATAAAACATTAATATACAACGAACCCTTCATTTTTTCTTTACCCAAGTCACAACATGTCTTTAATTTTTAATCAGTACACCGTGTTTTGCGTAACACTGCACATTTTTCCGAAATTTCAGTGTCACATCAAGTTCTCCAATCATGTATTATATATAAACGTAGCTTCTCTCCCCCCCCCCTCTCCTATGTCACAATTGTCCTTACACGAGTTTCTCGTATTTATTAAATATGCTCCTAAACATAGAATGTCCCTTCTTTCATTTCATTAGTACACACTTGCCCAGTGACGCAGAAAGGGAAGGAATCGAGCTCGAGCTCCCCTCCCATTGGACAGCAAGGCACGCTATTTTGTTCAACGCCTATATCACGTGACCTGTTTTAAAGAACTTGAATCCCCATAATTTTTGAATTACTACGCCCCTGCATCCAATTCTTAGCCTCAGCACAAAATTGCATCAAAATAAGGAGCCCGCGAAACCACAAAGCTATCAAATGACGTGAAATCGTGAGGCATTGTACATATAAGTTAATACCATTAACTTACATAGTGAAGAGCAATGTAATTTCATGGTCAATAATGAAATAATTGCCTAGTACGATTAATATAACTTAAATAATAAGTTCATATAGTGTGGTCGTGGTATATGTTTTTGCACTTGCTATTATAACCGAGTATAGTATTTGAAGATGATATCATGCAAGGTGAAAATTGCTTTATATATGCTCGCGTGATATAGTTATTCTATAGGTGTGCCAAATCGTTCTTTGGGCGAATCAAGGAATGAACGGTTTTGTCCATCTGTCATAAACGAGCGTACTCATTCATCGGCACACCGCTAATTGATTCCGAGCCACGGCTTTGAAGTTCATTGGCTGGGTACGGATTACGAAAAATTTGATTTCGTATGGATGTATTGTGACCCAAGACAAGTCTGTGCAAAAGAAGTTTGGGGCTAAACCCCCATTTGAACTATTTCTTGGCTGTAAAATTAAATTCCATACAAGGGGAAATAAATGCTGCATAAAAATCCCTTTTCTCATCAATCCGGCCTCTTTTTTGTAATCCTACGCACGGGTCTAGTCTAAGGATTACGTTAAATCCACGATTCCATCTGAAATAACTCTTTTGACTCGTGGGACCTAAAATTTTAAATATAGCATAAAATAAATTGCAATATGAATTAAAATCAATACGCACAAAAAGAAAATAGCAACATTATGTTGTTCATTTTATTGATTTATTATTTAAATTTACTGTTCTTACCGAAAATTTTCTCTTTCATATTACATTACTGTCTATTTCTCCTGACTGTAGGAATGAAGAGTCGAAACTTCCGAGGTGAGCAAGACGGTTCTTCTGTCTGTTTTATTTCCAAAAGTACTGTACTGTACTGTAGATGTATACATTATGAAGGGAAATTAAATGTTCTTACTACTTTTTACTATATGTCGAGTGTTGAAAGGGAAAAGTTTTATATCCACCGTTAGAGAACGTGAATTTATCGAAAAATAATTTGCCTTTATATGTCGAAAAGAAGTTTAGCCAAGAATAGGGAGAGAAATTATATTTTTATGAAAGACACTATTTTCGCTTTATTGAATTAATGCGTTTGAAAAACGCACCATGACCATTAGCGTACTCAGGGGAGGGCTGATGGTGTTATAACCAGGGCTGTCCCCAAGAGATAAGCGCTGTATGGTCCACATACTCTCAAGAAATTTTGAAAAATACCGAGTACGCGCTGCGTACTCTCAGGGTCTCGAGGAAGTTTTTGGAAGACTTTTTTTTTTCTTTTCTGGTCATTCACAAAACAAACTTGAATGGAATGAGGAAACCCTCTGAATTCCCAAGCCTCAAAATAATATCCTGCGTACGACCAGGAGAGGAATGAAAAACTGATGAAAGTGAAAACTGCCACCTTGGGCTTGGATAGACGATAGACGACCAGTCAAATGCCAGTCAGCTCGGCGCTGTGACGTCACCAAGTCCAGTAACCCCGCAATTTCAATACTCTTTAAGACAGCACCGCATACTCTTGATAAGTTTCTTCAGGACAGCCCAGGTTGCAACCCCTCGTTGTGATGAAGTTTTCTATATATACATATAAATATATGGAGCTGTAGATCTCTATAACCCCCTACCCCGCCTTTTATGAACTTTTTACGTAAACGAAGAACATAAAAGGCCTTCGAAATATTACGTTTTCTCTAGGCTATGTTTTTAATTAATTTTATCTTTTAAAAAATGTAGTTGGAATGCAGGCTGGGTCCATAGCGAGAATGAATTAATTATAAAATACATCCCCTTGTAAATTATTGAACTTCAAAACATCACCCTCTTCAATTTACGTTCATGTCATTAAGAAGAATTCCGCGAATTAATAGCGACTACGTACAAAAATTGCGGACGCATGTACGGTTCACTCATTTTAAGAACTTACTAGTTAAGTCACCATTATATATTTGCTTTATTTTTTATTATATCTTTATAGATCGACTTGGATTGTTGTTGTTTTAAAAGGGCTTACAGCCAAATAAGTCTATGTTTCGTCAGAACGTGCAATTTTCGGAAATATCCAAATTTTTCTAGGCAATCAAACCCTCGACTAAGAAACGGTAAAAAACAGAAAGCATTGATTACTATCGGGAGTTGAATTGATTTTTCATATAATAAACAAACGCGTTACCACTTCACCAACACTGAGCTACGTATCTGTAAAGAGTTACCTCTGTTTGATTGAATGGCAACTTAAACACTGAACGCTCGTAACGATCTATGAAACTGACTGGGTTTATGATTTTGAATTCCACCCTGTATTTAAGTTTAGATAGGCTAGAAATTTTCTGTCTCACGAATTTCGCATTTAAGAATTGCCCACAGAAGCATAGTGATAAAGTAACAAAAGAAAAGTACCGACACTTCTTAGCTTCGAAACTAACGTATCGAAATCGCCTACTCGTAGAATCTTATTACTAGCACTGGATTTTCACTCGCTGTAGGGATGTGATACCACCACCACCACATGTAACGACGTTTACCAACCAATATGAATTGTAATGTATATTAGTGGATATAAATTATATTTGTAATTTATATATCCACTAATATATATTTATTAATATATAATATACAGTTATAATAATAAGCGTAATCGGGCGTGGCAAGAGGGCAGATGCCCGCCCCCAGTTTATTCTGTGTTTAACCTCCAAATTGCGTCCATGGTTATACTTGTATAGATTATTCGTTATTATATTAGTGAATATATAATGGAAAAACTATATAATAGGAGAATACAGTATCTACCAGCATAAAACTCATGAAATGTATCCATACTTGATCTATAAAATCTTCGATCAAAAAGTATCTAGCCTTTCATCTGAACGTATCGATGATTGTAATATCCTGAAATATGATCTGAAAATTGACGCACAAAAATCAAGAAATGTATTTAATGAAATTTCCTCCTTTTTTTACAGCTTTACTCTTATTATACAGAAATTTCTCTCCTGAACGACTTCCAAGGGACGGGAAAAAAACATATGTCAATATACAGAAAAGGACATCAATTACGCACAGAAGGTTGGTCATTCTAGGAAGCGTTTGCCAGGACTACAAAATACCATCTTTAAACAGAAATGTTCATTAATTAGAGCGCCGTTATTGAGAGAATTAGCTGCACCTGCTTCAAAAACTGGATTAGACACAAGTATTTGCATTATACTTCAAATTTCCGCTCTGCCAATACATTTTTAATTGCGAATTCTTCCGGTACTAGCATTATTTGCCGACCTTTTAACTCAAGTATTGATTTTATTATAACGAATCTTCTCTTTTTTCAACTGTTCCTTTTTTGTTTTAAACATAAGCAGCTATTTCATGGCTTTACTGACAGAGAAAGGAAAACAAAATTCAGCGCATATTAATAAAAGTATCTTACAAAGATTAGCATTTTCAAAATTTTTGTAAATTATGTATCTTGCAGCAAATTTGGGAATAGTTGCCCGTCAACACTTTTTTTTACATTTTTTCCAAAAATTATGATCAAAACATTTCTGATTCGTCTAAAGTTTTCTTTTCCGTCGTTGCATTTAACGATTAGACTAAAGAATTATTAAAAAATAATAATAACAAGAAAAGTTAATATAAAAATGAAAATAATTGCAAGGCTTGCAAATTATAATTTATACGGAACTTAAAATGCCTTAATCTTTCCCATTGATTATCCTTTTCTTGAGTACGACATATTGATATTCCATACTATCGATGTAATTCATATCCTGTTTATCTGTTGCAGCCTTTTAGCAGAAGAGGACGTGAAAAATTGCCCCCGATTTTTTTCGATCTCAGAACCTGGAGAGCCTCCCTCCCCATTCCCCCAACCCCTGTGTATACTGCTGTTCATTACCATTTATAACAACTGAAGCTACTGTTATGTATATGCTTTTTTGAAAGGTGTTTTTCATCTCCCAGCAGTCGTGTCGGTTTTCATTATTTTTTCACATTCATTACGTCAGTACACGACGAAGGGGACCATAACCGTTTAAGAGGTCCCTCCGAAAAAATTAATTAATGGCCAAGAATTTTGCTAACGGCGTCCAATTAACCGATATTTTGTTTTTTGGCGGGAAAGAGTGAGGCGAGTTTTAATTTATGAACCCGAGCTGTAAATCAGTGAGAAGGTGAGCTGGTTATCATAGTCCTGGTTCAACCAATGGTTGTTATAGTTTTTTCAATGTATGAAAAGTGGGGAGGGATTTAAGGAGAAAATCCCCATAAAATTCCCTACCCGACAGCCATCATACCTTGGGTGTTCGAAGCGCCACCACCCGTTTGTGTGCTTCAAATATATCTACTACAAAATTTCGAACTTATTTCATGAAACTTTTCGCGAAATATCTGTTAATTATATGCTTGTTTATGGACTATTATGCTATAAAAAGGGTGTTTGATTAAGATTTGTGCTTATGTGGAGACGGTCTTAGGTTAGATGGCGCCTTGTGAGAGACCAAGCCTTACCCCAAATGTTACTTATTTTCAGAATAGCCCAATTTCAGTTACCATTGGTTCTGCAATAAATTCTCCAAAGTGAGCTTTGTCGGACTTTCTCCTATAGAAATACATGCCTCTTGAAACCAATAAAATGCTTTTTTCCAATAACAGTGTTTCTGCATGTCAACTGAACAGATAACGAATAACGTACTTTCACAATGACTGATACCGGGTATACAATCAAGGATGATTAAAAAATATATAATGTAATCATCTAACTCTCTATTAGTAAAAAAATCATTGAATAAAGAGTGATTAGATAATCAAACTGGATTTGGACTTTTTCGCATGTAAGAGTCATTCGACCAAAGGGTATCCCACTTGGCTTGGCGCCTTGTGCGACGGAATCGCTCGCATCACCTTATTCTCTAATTTACGAAAAGTACCAGGGATAGTTGGTTAAGAAACGTAACCAAAAGTCTAATTTGGAGTGCGAAACACACCAGAATTTTTGTGAGACAATTACATTGTTCGGAATTGAAATATACTTTTAACTTTTTATCAGAATATTGAAATCATTGGCGTACGTAGGGGGGGGGGTGATGGTGGTCATAACCCCCATCACAATGCTATTCTGTAAAGAAACATATGAATACATGGAGTTGTAAATCCGTATTCCGTTCCTTGTGAACTTTCTGGGAATGCTAATGATTTAAACTGCTTCGTTTGCAGAAATTTTTTCTCTCGGTTTTTAGATTCCACATTTCAGAATGGATTTTTTGTCACCATAGGCGTAGCCAGGGGGAGGTTTTATGGGTTGTAACCCCATCACGACGAAATTTTGTGCATTTAACATAGGGAATATATGAGTTATAGCCATGGGCGCCCTGAGGATGGTGTGAGGGTGCACTTGCACCCCCTTGGTTTATGAAAAAAGGGAGGACTGAATCCACAAGAAATTATAGTCCAACAACATTATTCAATTGGAATTTTTCCTGGATGCACCCCCTTGCATATAATTCTGGGAGCGCCCATGGTTATAGCTCTGTAACCCCCCTCATTAAGCCTATACCCCCCCCATTATGAAATTTCTACCTACACCTATGTTTGTGACTACCAATGAGTGAGATTTCACGCAGATGGAGCAGTTCGCCTATTTTTTTATCGAGATTGTTTAATCTGGGACAGAAATGAGTGGATTAATCCCGAGGTTCAAATTCCTCATAAATCTCTAGGTCCGTTTCCAACGAAAAATCCCTCATTAATTTCATTAATGTTGAGAAGAATTCGGCTCGTTAAGAACGAAAAGAAGGAAATGACGGATAGAATAGTCATATTGGCCATAATATAGTGAATTTTGTCTATGATCATGGTACTCTTAAGGACCGGGAAATGGTGTCAATATAAGCAAAGTAGAGCCAAATACACCTTATAATGAAAATTGTTTAATTTGAATGTAACAATATTTTGATTATATCATGTTAAACAAATTACTATATGATATTACAGATTAGGAGTATAGATGACCAGCAGGAAACCAAACTACACTGATTTCCATAAATTAAGCAACAAATGGAAAAAATGTGATAATTTGGCCAAATGTAGTTCAGAATTCACGGAATTTGCATATGTTACTGGCAAAAGCATGTAGCATCGATATACAGGATGCAAACGAGTGGCGCTGGTGTTGATTTATGCAAATGCGAAAAAGCTTAAAACTAGCTGTTTTGCAGTAAGTCGCCAATTAATGTGCGATGGTGAATGAAAAGATTTCGAGATAGCCAATTTGTAAAAATGATGTCGAAACGTCATTTACCAGTGGAATTACATTACGCAGCTATACGCAGACTTGAAGCTGGCCAACGGTAGACGGACGTTGCAAGATGGCTGAACATCGACAATTCTGTGGTCAGCAGAGTGTGGCAACAGTTCCGAACCAGGAATTCAGCCTCCCGAAGATACAGCGAAGGTAGGCCAAGGGTTATGACCTCCTCAGATGACCGATACTTGCGGCTTTCGGCAAGGCGAAACAGGATTACTACTCCGACTCATCTCAGATCTGGGCTTGCTGCAGCTACAGGAAGGACTGTATCAGCTTCGACTGTACGCAGAAGGCTACATGAAGGAGGAATGTACGCTAGGCGACCAGTATTATACATGCTCTTAACTTCTCGCCACAGGAGGGAACTTTCGAATTGGGTATGTATCATGTGAACTGGACTCGAAATCAGTGGAGGTCCATACTTTTCACGGATGAGTCGAAATTTGCTTTGCAGAGTGATTCTCGACGAGTTTTCATCTGGAGAGAGGCTGGTACTCGATATCAGCCCTCTCTTATGCAGGAAAGGGACACATATGGTGGAGGTACTTTGCCTGTATAGGGAGGCGTAGCTTTAGGCGGACGTACTGCCCTCTATGTGTTGTCTCATGGCAACCTTAAGGCTCAGAGGTATAGAGACGAGATCATGGACCCCGTTGTTCAACGGTATGCGGCTGCTATTGGCGATACATTTGTACTGCAGGCAGATAATGCCCGCCCTCACACAGCTCGTCTCGTGCAGCTGTAAATTGAAGAGGGGGGGAACTATAATCGAAATGCAATGGCTAGCACGCTCTCCCGACATAAATCCCATAGAGCATGTTTGGGATGCTCTCGAGAGGCGTGTTGCTGGCCCCAACCCCTCCCCGAACCCTGCAGGGGCATAGAATTGTTTTACGCGAACAATGGGCATTGCCACCCACGGAGCGCATTGACAACATCAGCAGCAGCAGCATGGAACAACGCTGTCGGGCCTGTATTACTGTTTGAGGTAACCACATTTTGTATTGAGATACTTTTTACTATTTCATTGTGACACCTGTATTTCTGACTTTTTTTTATTTGTATAGCTTATACAAAATGTAAATGCTTTGTATCACATGTTCTTACATTTTTTAGTTACATATGGTATGATAAAGATTTTCACCAAATTTCATCCAAATTGGTTGTATATTTTATGAGTTATCACGTTTTTTCCATTTGTTGCTTAATTTATGGAAACCAGTGTAGTTATTCCGTTATTGCTTGAGATCGGGGACGAAAAAATAAAAAATTTCGGAAGTCGTTTCAAAGGGAATAAAGTCTATTTGCTTTTTAAGTTAGTAAAACCATTTTCTCTATTTTAGAACAATCTACATCTAGGTGTATACGATATTCTTCAGCATTAATGTGTTTTCAAAGATTCGATTGTTTAAAAAATTTTAGTTACAACATGTGACTAAAGTTTGAAAAGCGAGATATTACCGTTATGTACAGGTTCACTCAAAACAGATTATCCTTATAGAGAAGTTCGATAAACATTTGTATACTGTCATAAGCGTACGCAGAAATTTCGTAAGTGGGGTGGGGTGGGGGGGTTTATAGGCTCAATGGGGGGTTACAGAGCTACAACTCACATATTCCTATGTTAAATATACAAAATTTCATTGCAATGGGGGTTACAACCCCCATCAACACCCCCTGCGTACGCCAATGTATACTATAGAAAATCCGAAAGTACCGCGGTAAATATCGTTATAAAGAGAGATTCCACAGTATTAATTATCGCAAATTTTATAATTAACAATATCATTACATTTTTATTACGGTTAAATGCTCATTGAATCTGTATATTAAAAAAATATTTAAGCAGCGGAAATTTTTTTTCCCCGCAAAGCAAATAGGAAAAAGAGGAATTGAAATAATAATTAAAAGAAAACTCCACGCTGGTATACTCTGATTTTAAGTACGCTACAACTATTGTAAAGTTACATTGTGTATTTAAATTATTAAATTACCATTGTGCAAGGGCGAATATAGGGGGAGCAGGGGGCGACCCTGGAGAATAATAAATTTGCACTTGTTATTGCTTACCCACACTAGGCAACGATTTTCGTGGAAAAGTTTGAATTTATTTTTAAGTTGTGTGCCTCCCCTCCCCTGAAAAATTTTCTGAATCCGCTTCTGCATGTATGCAGTTAGTATATGAAGTAAGCTTTACGATGTGAATTGTGACTTCGGAATAATACCTGTAATACAAATATTTTAATTTAATGAAATTAAAATTACATTCAAGCAGACATTGATTTTTTCACTAATATGTTCAAGTTTAACTGGCGGGCTTTTTTTCAACGTTCGAAAGGCATTATAGGCTGTGTGTGAATCACGGTCCATTTTCGAAAAAATAGTCTGATTGGGCTGGTTGTGGGAAGATAGCGTATTCGCTGCCCAATAAAACACGAGCAACGTCTATTAGAAACGTATACTCAGATGTAATATATGTGTGTTTAGCGACGTCCCACGGAGTTCGCTGATTGGACCCCGTTATGCTTCTTGTTTAATGATCAGCCCACATTCGTGTGCTAATGCCTTCGGGTTTTTTTTTATATGTTAGCGATACCACCCAAATTCAAGATGCCAAATTTCTAATTTGGCCCTAAACTATTAATAGTTGTGAAATGTTGGAATAAATTTAATGCCGAAGCCAATCACAAACGCTGAGATGGAAACAACCCAAACTTTGTAAAATAGCGCCAGAACTTACTTTCATTCATCGTATGCATGTGTATATGCACGTGTGTGTGTGAAGGAAAGTGTAAAGCAGGGGTGGGCAAATGCAGCCTTTCGTTGCGTTAAATGCGGCTCCCGTCGAATTTTTTAACTCCCCTTTTTTTCTTTTTCTTTTTTCAAAACTTTTTACGAATCTTGTTAAATTGACTAAGAAAGTGAATCGGTTAATGAAGAATAGAAGTTGTACGTAATCGCTTCAAAAGTAAATCTTTTGTTGCATTAATAGGTCCGTCCAGGAGTTACTATTAAATTTTGAAATAATTATTTTATATTTCCTTTCTCTTAATTATATTTTCTTATACAGGGTTTGTCCCAGAAGTTCCCGGAATGATTTTTTGTAGTTGGCAACGCTGGCTGACGGGGCGGAGAAGTTGGTGGGGGATCTGAGCTTGGAAACGAGACCGGTATCAGTCGCCTGCGGGCAGTTGTTGAGGCAGGGTCACGCTCCGCGCAGAGGTATCTACTGCACCCTCGTCGATCAAAAAATGGACCAGTTTTTGGAGCAGCGTTATGCAATCAAATTTTGTGTGAAACTGGGTAAAAACGGGGCGGAGACACTCGAAATGCTTCGGAAAGCCTACGGTGACGGGGCGATGAAAAAAAGCCAAACTTTCATGTGGCACAAGCGGTTCCGGGAAGGTCGGGAGTCCGTCAACGACGACGACCGCTCTGGACGCCCGTCGACATCACAAACGGACGACTCGGTGCAAAAAGTGCGTCAAGTTTTGGACAATGACCGACGATTAAGTGTTCGGGTGATTGCAGAGGAGTGTGGAATACCCAAAACAATCGTTCATCGCATTTTAACGGAGGATCTTCAAATGAGGAAAGTCTGCTCGAAAATGGTGCCAAAAGTCCTGACGAGTGAGATGAAGGAGCAGCGTTTGTTGAAGTGCCAGGAATTGCATGAACGCTACGAAACGGACCCAGAATTTTTGGACAGAGTGATCACAGGGGACGAGACGTGGATTTTTCAGTACGATCCCGAATCAAAGCGCCAGAGCAGCGAGTGGCACACCAAGGAGTCTCCTCGCCCGAAAAAAGCAAGGATGAGCAAATCGCGAATCAAGGCAATGCTCATTGTGTTTTTTGACAGAAAAGGTGTAGTTCACAGTGAATTCGTGCCACAAGGACAAACAGTCAACAAGGAGTTTTACTGTGAAGTGCTCAAACGGTTGCGCAACAGGGTTCGACGCGTCCGAAACGAAATTCGCGACAATTGGATCTTGCACCATGACAACGCGTCAACCCACACCGCGCTCATTGTCTCCGAGTTGCTGGCCAAAATGGGTGTGGCAACGCTGCCCCAGCCGCCGTACAGCCCCGATCTGGCACCAGCGGATTTCTTTTTGTTCCCAAGGATCAAAAGAACCCTGAAAGGAACTCGGCATGGGACGCTGGAGGCGGTAAAAGCAGCCGCGACGACCTCACTGAAGGAGATTCCCGTTGACGACTTCCAGGGCGCCTTCAATGATTGGGTGAAGCGTTGGCAACGGTGCATCGAAGCAGGGGGAGAATACTTTGAAAAGTTCTGAAAAGATTGTAAACTGATATTGAATAAATGATTTTAAAAAAAATCATTCCGGGAACTTTTGGGACAAACCCTGTATGTATATTTTATACAGCACTTAAGACTTTGGTACAATATGTAACCATATTAATTAAATTTGTGTATTTAATACTATGTAACTATGGCATGGCTCTTTTCAATACATGATAACTTGGAATGCGGCTCTCATTGACCTCATGCGTACCCACTCCTGGTTTAGAGTATCATTATAAATAAATCTCACTGTATTTTGTTTATTTGCAAACAGAAAGCTGTTATGAAGAGAGCTTAAAAAAAATGATGACACACACGCAAAAACCCTTTAATCATAAAGAGGTGCAACTAACACTATCAACAATGCCTTTACTAGTCTCGCATTTCAAAATGGGAAGATTTGATAGAAAGAATAGAGGAGTGACAATTCATTATTAAACAGCTTTTCAGAGGCTGTTATAGCTTGGAATATAGGCTAATTTGGACTTTTTTTTTAAAGGAGGGAGGAGGCTTAAACCTCAGCCACCATTGCCCTGCATTATAAATATTAATACAAATTTTTAATTCTCTAAAACATAGACAGTGAATAGTAATTTTTTTTAACGTTAGTGGACCACACAAAGGAGCTATTGGGCAATTTGCTTTCGTCATATTGCTTTGTCTGCATTAAGAGTTTATCTAAATGACTTTCTGTAGCAGCTGAACGTTAAGCAACAACATGTAGGTAAAATGATGTGGTCTAATGTGATATGATAGGAGGTGCTATAAGAAGTGATGCGAATATAAAAAGGTTGAATGACGACTTTACGTGAACGTGCATATATGAATGCCGTGTTGATCGGCAATCCATCTCCCCCTCAGCCGCCTCGGCGGCTGATTACGCTGTTCAAGCGTCCTGTCTGGGATTACAGCGCCGCCTCCGGCGGCCACCCTTCCCATTGCCCTTCTTGCAAAAGAACGACGACGAATATAAAAAGAAAATCTACACTTGTGAGATGTGAAAGAACCACGGTTACTAAAGCACATGAAAAGTTTTCTGTGGGACAAAAGAACTTGTCATTGGAGTAGACTACTAAAAACTTCGTTTATGATAGGACCCGATAGAGACTTTTGAGCGCTTGATCAGTGTTTCCACGCACCGGGAAACCACTGACAACCTGAAATTGTCAGAGAATTTGAAATTGGCCCAGAAAGTTGAGGAAAAAGGAAATATTTTGGTTAAATCTGGAAAAGTCAGGGGAAACCTTCGTAACTTACGTTCCGAATAGCTAAATTCTATACGAACGTGTAGCTATTTTCCCCGAACCCAAAGTTTAATTCCAAGTTTTGTTTGCGATTAGCCCGAGGATTTTGTCGGAAAAGTCAGGGGAAAAACTTGGAAAAATCAGGAATTTTTTTCCTCCAAGGTGAGTGAGAACCCTGTTGAATGTCTACCGATTTCAGTTACATCGAGCAAGTTAGATAGGCCATCAGATGTCTAGTTACGTAGTCCTCCAATCTTTCAGAATTAGAAGATATAACTCAACATGCGCGAGTCAATATTCCATCAGGTCTTACCCCAATTTAGTCAATTCCAAATCACGTTGAAATGTTGCTCTGTTGGAGGGTGAAGCGAAACATTAGGCAGGTGATCCAAATAAATTTTCCACTCAGTATATACCTTGCTATTACTTCACCAGGTCTTTATTACAAAAATACGTTTCTCATCCAGCCCACATAGGACGAAAAACTTTCATCGCTTTAATAATAGGACCTGGGATTCCCTTTTAATAATACCTTATGTGTACACAGGATATCCTAATTAACCCCCAGGCATTGTCACTAGTGTAGCAATTTTCCGGGGGTTAGAAGGCAGCTGTGTTAGAGAGGTATAAGGATACCTACCCTAAGAAAATTGGGCTAACGATGCCCTCTTTTATTGCAGTTATACTGTAAAAAACTAAAATTTCAATCGCTGTGGCCTATCCTTGTTTTCTCACTCACCATCAGACGATAAAGAATTAGCTTCTCACTTTTCGTGATAATCACTCCTCGCTGATAAGGGATTACTCTTTCACTTTAGTTTACTCACTTATTATACAATAATTTTCCCTTTTTTTTAATTACCCGCTTATCATACAATAATGTTCCTTTTTTTAATTACTTCTTATACAATAATTTTCCCTTTTTTTAATTACTCACTTATTATCAGATGAGGGATTACTTTTTTCGCTGAGCGTGGTTCCAAAGAGGTACGGTGGCCCAGAAAGCATGCGTTTGTCTACTGCAAGGAAAATCGGGGTTTGAATTCCGGTGGTATGGAACGCTTTCTATTTTTTTTAATACTAATCTGTAGTCGGGAGGTTGATTTCCTAAGTGACACAAATTTGGGTCCCTCGGGCAAATATAGGTCCTGGTGCAGTATGATCTTAGCTGCCTTTTCGGCATAAAACACAATTAGTTATCGGGACTTCGCGTTCACAATAAATATGTTAAATGTCCGTTCGGGAGGTGGTAAATATCAGTGCAGAAGGCGTTAAATATCAGTTCAGAAGGTGTTAAACATTCAAAAGAAGCATTGAAATTGACATTTGTAAAAATGGCTGAATTATTTCTGTTTTTAATTTTATAACGATGATGAAAAAGTTATTTTCATGGTAATTTGAATTCATTATCACTTGTTATTGTAGTAGACTAGAAAAAAGAGAGGTGCAAATTTTCTATATCGTAAAAGAGGCACAAAATTTATGCCGCATGCACCTTTATTTTGCCCTTTAAAGCGACGGAAATTATCTTCCGCTTGCCGTTAAATACTATGGCCTTCGGGGCGTATTCTGTGTATCCAATCTCGTAATCCAAATGCAAAAAAGTTTAATTTAAGGCCGAAGGGAAGTTCGTAAAGATTAAGGTCTGAAGATATTTGGTCTCTGATTTCATAGTTAAAGAGGGGGGCATTGGAGACAACCCTAAAGAAATTTTATAAAGAACATTAAGAAACCATGGCTTACATAATCGGACATCCCTGATTTTAGGCTGTACGTCATTTTTCATTCATCCATTTGAAATTAACTAAATCGCATACATAGGCGTAAGGATAAAGGACATAAGATGAGGTTACAACTTATAATAGGGCTTACAGAGCTAAAGCTCCATATATTCACACGTATGTAAATAAACCTGGGTCACAATGGAGATTATGGCTTTCATCAACCCCCCCTCCGTACGCTAATGATCATATACAACATTAACCATTCTGTGGTCATAAAAACCTAACTAATATAGAACTATGAAAGATTTGAGACCAAAAACCTGTCCGAAATATTTAAAGGAAATATAACGGGCTACGGCATACATTATGGAAGAAATAGCGTTTAGAAAAAAGCACTAGACTGGAATCACACCCCAAAAAAAAAAGTATACCAAAAAATACATGGAGATCTGTAACATGTAACAGGCTAAATTAAAGAAAAGGGGAAAATATGGGGAGAAAATCAAACGTATGGCAAAAAACATGGCAAGGAAACGGTCTTTTGGAAAGACCCTATCTTCCTTTAGAGCAGTGTTTCTGAATCTTTAACTGCCGCACTTTTGAAAACTGTAGGCACAGCAGTGGCAAAGCTTTCGCTTAATGCAGGGTTCGGCAACCTAGGGAACGCGGGCTGCACATGGCACGCGAGCCAATTTTTGTGGCACGCGAAGTGATTAAAAAAAAATCTAAGTATAATAATTGTTAAAATTAAAAAAAAAAAAAAATTGTTTTCCGGTAAAATCCATTTCCATTTTCACACCTTTAGAAGAGGGATGTTGTTAGATATTTGTTTGAGAAGTGTACAGAACCGTACATTTAAAATCAGATCTACTGGCTTCTTAAACATTGAACGATTCTTAATTCTATTCCTATACAAAACTGTATTTTTCTCCCAACCGCTCCATTATCACTCCTGCTTGCTCCTTATAAGTTTAAAGCTTGGTGTTATGAGTAATTAATGGTGCCAAAGTGTCTGCTTTATAAAAAAAGCAAGAAAAAATCTATTCGCTGTTCTTAAAACTCTTGAGCTAGAAAATATGTTTTCATACAGAAAAAGGATTGCGCTGTTTGAGCGTTGTATCGTTAAACTATCATATGTAGGTATATATATATGGTAACTTTTTTCATGTGCTGGCGACTATTTCTTCCCTTTTCGTTTATTTATTTTTTTTTCAATAAGGTTTGCAAACAGTTAATGGCTTTGACGAAATTTAATTATTTGACGAAAAACAAATATCGTCAAATATTCTGTTTGACAGACGGCATGTTTAGACAATGGAAAAGGAAAGAAATGTCGAGAATCCGCGCGAGTGGCATCTCTGGAGATCTTTTTCTCTATCTGGCGTATGTGCAGTACGAACTAAATAAAACATGTCATATAACTAAATAAAATATGCGCAGTACAAACAAAAAAGTTTGTCTGTCAAATTCTGGGTATGTCTCTCGCTCTACGATAATTTTTGTTTCATTAATAATAGATCGGGGCATATTGCTAGTGTAAAACCCATAGTCACGGTCCCTTCGCTATTATTCACCCACAAAGATTGAAGAACTTCATCACTAACTTTACCTGTTTCCTACCTGCCAACTTGCAAAGTTTTTGAGTGAATTGATCGCAAACTATTATGATTCATTTACATTTTCAGACTTAAAAAGAAAGCGTAAGAATGATCTAACGGAAAGCATTTCCATATTTGTAGCCTGTTTTCGTTTCCATTTTTTATTACTACTCTTCTCACAAACACGCTACTGTAGAACAAATTCGGTTTCCAAATCATGCGGCTCGTAATGTGACTTTCGCGAACAACGAGAACTTCGTGAGAACATTGATCAAAGGAAGGGAGTGGGGACGCTTAAGAAATAATTGATAGAGTATCTTTTTGAAGCAGAAATGACTGCACAATACTTTACTCCAAAACCCAGATTTGGGATACAAAATACTGAATACAGCAATGCTTGCCCCACTTCAACGCAGAGTGAAACTCTGTTGGGCGGCCACCACTCCAGTTTTCAGGAAAACGGGCCGTTCCGGAAGGCGCAGGAACAAGGGTACTGACAAAATTTTTTTCAAAGCTGTTAAATTTAAGATTTCTCAATATCCCCAATGCATTCAAAACGAATATACGCCCGTTTTGCTGTTGTGTTACTCGATTACGGACATAATATAGCGATAATGGGGAGCATTATTTTTTTTTTTTTGTTTGATCAGAAACAAATCCCGTAAAAGAAAGCGCCCCTCTCATCATTGTTAATTGTCAGGGGATATTTTGCATGAGATATCAAAGCTTTCTTCATTGATAAGCACAATAGTGTTACGAATAATGAGTCAGTCCCTTCACCTGTCTAGTTACTAGGCGCGAGAAATTGGCCGTTTTGAGAGGTGGCCATCTAGAGAAGTTCCACTATATATATTTTTCATAATTATATATTTGTTAAGAAAGATTTCCTGTGTGTGTGTGTGCATATGTGTGTACACACATATGCACACAAAGGGCAAGGCATGTTATCGGGATTTCTAAGTTAAGCTAGCCACCCCTCCAAAAAAAAGTCTTACGGCAGAAACTCGCGGAATATGGGGTGCAGTGCTGTAGTGTGGATGCGGGTACCACCGGGGTGAAAGCCACAGGCGCAAAATTTCCATATTGAACTGCTGGAAGGGATTCCTAACGGGTTTTAGTCAGAGAAAGGCTTAACTTGCCCTTTGGGCTTGCAACTCATGCCATGCCGCTGGCTCGGGTGGCGCTGGTGCTTTTATTATTACCTTCTTCGCATTATAAGGTGAAATAACGACATCTCTATAAATCAGTTTCATTTAATGACGAAATTGCTTGTTTTGATGTGTGTGGGGAAGCGTTTTTCCCCAAGGAGGACAGATCGACAGAATTATGCAGTAAAAGAAATTGTAATGGAAATAAGCCTTCTCCTGGAGGCATTTTATCACTTTTTGTTTAAAAAACTGGTATATTAATTACCCAAAATTTTAGAACTAAGAGCGCGCGGTCCGCAAGGTTCAATTCCGCCGATGGAGGGAACTTGAAATACAAAAGTCAAAGTTGGGGAAATTTGAAATTCATTGTTATAATAAATAACTTATTAAAATAATTTTCCTGAACTGTGCTTTTCATACCACATTACCTACTGAAAAATTTGAAAAACTTATACTTTTGACTAAACTTCTTCCAAAAGTTACCATTTTGCACCAAAACTAATATAATTTATATAAAATTATTAAGCCCATATATTTCTCAGGAGAAAATGTTTGCCAAATATGTAACTAAAACTTGAAAAACAAAAAGTGTTTTTAGCTAAATTATTTAATCTGTAAGAGATTTTGATCATACAAATCTCTTTTCCTTTAAATAGTCTATATTCATACACACTTTAAATAGAATAAAAGATGAAGCATCAGCTTTGCGATTATATAGTTAAATTCTTTTATAATGAAATCAAAAAAGGCTGACTGAAAAATTTTAGTTCATGCAAGTTTTTAGTATAAAGAAATGCATTTTTAATATAGTTTTTGTATTTGTAAATTCACTATAATTGAGTTATAAATGGCTTTGGGGTGTGTGTTAATGAATTTCATGGATTTTTAACTTTTTATTGTGCAACTTTTAATGCATTGTGTGTTGTTTACTTTAATTAGTGACTGGAAATCGATTAAGATTTGGTCTGGAAAACCTGAAAAAGTCAAGTAAGATTAAAACAGAATTTTGTTAACTACTTGATTACTTTTAAAGAATTGCTTTTCATTTTCAAACTTGTTTCATGATTATGTTACTTCTTAGATTGTGTTTAATTATAATGCATCCTAACTTACTTTTATTTATTCCTTAAAATGATATATTAGACGGATGAAGTCGTTTACATAGATAATCTCTTTAATTCATTTGCTATATGTGTGTGTGTGAGGAGTCCTTAAATTTTATGTAAAGAAATGTATATAAATCTTGATTTATATTGTGTATTTAAAATATTATAAAATAAGAAGTATATTTTAATTTTGGGATTTTATTTTCTATTTAATATTAAGCATTATATTAAGGGTTTCAATAGATATTTAACCTGTTATTGTGTTTGGTTTTTCTGTCTGTCTGTATGCAATAAAAAGGGTAAGGTAAATGTCTTCCGTAAGTACAATAATGATAGCTGTTGTTAACGTTGAAAACCTATACAATTATTTGAGAATTAAAGAGTTGCGAATTAATGATTTAAAATTGAAACCAGCTAAATTTAAATATCGACTTTAGGCGATTTTCTTTCACTTGCTTGTTTATTGATATAGGTTATAAGGAAAAAATTTAGTACCCCATTCAATTATGGACAGGGTTAATAGCATGTTTACAATTGATGCATCAATGCATTAATCCTCAAAATTGTAAGATTTTCAAAAGTGAAATGTTGACAAGTATGCTATTGAGAGATTGATGATATTCAACAACAACTCTGAAAGTCAGGTATCGCCAAGTCCTATAATAAAGACTGTAGCTTTGAAATTTGTGACTATAAACATCGTTCTGTTGTACAGGTTTTTAAGGTATTGTATATTTCTTTCTTTGGAGGATCATAGATTACGTCTGCAGCAACAAACGAGTGCTTTCCTATCAACAGCGGCAACAACTAAATAAAATTTGGTCACCTTATTTGATATTTTTGATTTTATGAACTGTGGCTCAACTTGACCAAATCGCAATTCATGGTCTGACTTCCAAAATGAAAAGGTCTTAAATGGTACTATTACCAATTTCATAGGCTGGGTGCAAGTTTCTCAATCATTTTTCATAAATCTAAAGTCAAAAGCGTTATGACTGGATAATAAAAAATAATCTTGCCAAAAATCTTGCCAACAGCTTACTTGACTGCAGGTGGTTACCATTTGGCAAATAGACTTGCTATAATTATTAAGTGGGAATATATGCATGGGACATAGTAATAAAAATGTATTTTTTTCTATTCTTATATCTTGTGCCTAAGCTGTATAGTATTTTGATTTAATTGTGAAAAATGAAACTGTACAATATATTGAATTAGGTAAGGTCGTCGTCTTTTTTTTTTAAAAGTACGTAATTTCAATATTTTGTTAAATTTTTGCATAAGGCAACTTCTTTAACGACTAAATTTTTGTTGAAGGGGCCATTCCGTATCAAGTGATCCAATGGAAAAACTTTACCCTCTTGGATTTTTTTTCAAACTTGGCTCATTAGATGTACACCCAGAGATAGTGAAAAATCTAAATTTTCAGATTTTGAACTGCAGTATTTTTTAAGTTATAGGCCTCTGAAATCTGGAAAAAAGCATGATTTTCTGCTTACATGCAATTACAAAAACTATTGTTACTCAAGTTAGAAATGAGATAGATGGAAATAAAACCCACGTTATAGATTATTTTGTAAACTTTCATATAATACCCAGCATGACTAGTTTTAGGCAGTTTGGGATTTCAAGTTCGTGCCATGAACTCTTTGACCTTGAATTTCTCAAAAAGTGCTATTTTTAAAATTTTGAAAAAAATCACACATAAACTTGCCTATCTTAGCATCATTTCTGGACAGTTACGTCTTGTCTTGGGATGGGAATGTGATCATATTTTGATCATTTAAAAAAAATTATGCCAAGGAAAAACCATCTGAATAAATGGAAATGTTTAGTTTTAATCCACGCTCATTAATTACTTCGGCAAGAACAACTATTTTTAAAAGAAACAGCACTATCATATTATCATGCTAAAATAGTTGGTGAAAATTAACTCAGTTGGTAGGGGTGGAAAGGGGGAAAAGGAAAGTGATTGAGGCAAAGGTAGGTAGGTAGGAGTATCTTAATAAAATTGCATCCTCAAATAAGCGTTAACTTGTGAATTTGTGAAAAATGTCACATTTTTTTACAAGTTGGTGCTGCCTCTTTCCCCCTTTTTCTATGTTATTAACTTCAACGATCCCCCACAAGATAATTTTTAAGAGCTGTGGTTGCCAAGTCCATTTATTCTTTACAAATGTAATAAGTGCGGCCAGTAAGACATCTGGGTTCCGCCAGAGTCAAAATTTTGGAAACGTGCACTTTTATTGCACATGTTTAGCTTTGAAGCCAAGTGGATGTGTAAAGGACGGAGTAGGACCTTTAATATACAAAAACCTTCCATTTACCATCTCGGTCGTTCCATTCTTTTCCAAAATTATACAAAGCTTCCACTAACTGTCGTACTCGCATGTTACATATCCTTTCGCACCTGTTACTGTGACAGTCTTTTTCAAAGTTTCTCCTATCAAGGAGAACTTACAGGACTACTTGCTTTTTGAATATACTTTTGTCAGTATCTCTTCAGATGACACATTGTGGAAATTGTGGAATTTCCGGGTGCTAAGTATTGGCTTTGCAACCAGAAATCGTTTTTCTAGAACTTTCTGTTCGTCGTCATGTTGTTTTGTGTAAGATACTATTACCCTTCACAGGGATAACACAATTGCCAAATATTGGTCAACACACAAAGCCACTGGGGCGAGATTTTTGTGAGTTTTTCGTGGAGGATTTTTTACTACAAATAAATTTGACACCCACGTATTAGTAGCTCAAACTAGAGCTATTTTTGTTTTAGGAGAAAAAGAGACGCCGTCCTCATCCCGGATTCGAACCAGGGTCCCCGCGTTGAGCCCGCGGTGTCTTGACCTACTAGACGAATGAGAACAAGAACAAACGCTCTTTTCTCCATATATTAAGTTGTAAGATATTATTACCCTTCACAGGGATAACACAATTGCCAAATAATGGTCAACACACAAAGCCACC
>QLNU02014802.1:174961818-174976739 GCA_006491805.2 Dysdera silvatica | reverse complement strand
GTAGCTTGTTGTCAATTGACAACTTGTTTCTTGCATGAATAAGAGGATTTAAAGAGGCAGCAACCATTTTGGCTTTATTGATGGTGTTTTTAATTTGGGAGTCCCAAAGGAGCTTCCGGTCCATGGTCACCTCCAGGTATTTCACCTCGTGCTTCCAGGGAATTTCATCATTGTCCCAGAACGTATCTGTGGTGATCTCTGCTCTGATTGTAGGACACTTTTGCTTATTGCTAAATAGCATGTCTACAGTTTTGTTAGGATTTATCTTTATATTCCATTTGTTGGACCAGCGGTGGATAGCGTTAAGCTGCCGTTGGAGGATGTTAATTGCGAGAGAGGTCTTTTTTCTGGAGGTGACTTATTGGTTATGTTTCTTCATTGTTTGTTAAAGTATAGTTACTTAGAATTAATTAGTTAGAGTTAGAGCTAAATGGAACTAAGTCCAATTAGAAGCACC
This sequence comes from Dysdera silvatica, assembly GCA_006491805.2. Classification (NCBI taxonomy): domain Eukaryota; kingdom Metazoa; phylum Arthropoda; class Arachnida; order Araneae; family Dysderidae; genus Dysdera; species Dysdera silvatica. The sequence continues at coordinate 174,976,282 of QLNU02014802.1, read as the reverse complement.
TGATGAAAGTATAATGAAAATTGGGTTAAATAATTAGAATTACTTTAATAGACCCTTTCCGATGATTATTATCTTCTGACGATTATTGCTTTCTAATGCAGAAGAAGACTGAATTTGGTTCACTAAGACAAAATTTGAAATTTAACAGTATAACTGATATTATTGCTACAAAGAGTAATATGAATTTGTATAAATCTGTAGTATCCATAACATGAAAAAAAAAACTTATTCGTACTTTGAAATTTTAACCCTCCATGTCAACGTAATGTTTTTAGGAATGATATTTTTACCAAGCTTAAAAAAATACTTAAAATATTAGTAACCACCATCTGTAAAAATAATGGGTTGCGACGAGATATGAAGTAATGCGCCTAAACATTAAATTGTGACTATTTATAACTAAATATTGGCAATGAAAACTTTTTTATGTCATAAATTACACCCTTGTGTAAATTAATGGAAGCAAACAATTTTCATTTTTTCCGCTTTTGTCATAGTAGCATTGTTATCAGCTCTCATCACTTCTTATGAGCTCTTTGTCTTAGGCGTTGCTATTTTGCTTCATTGTGAATATTTTGTTGATTCAGCTCTGCTTTCTTTCAGATATACTGGGAACGTTTCTAAACTGGTTCACCATAACTTCCTAATATTGCCATAGATTTTACTCCAGGAAAAGGCATAGGCATAGCTACGATATCGTTTTGGGGGGGGGGGCCATAGCACCCCAGAAAAGCTTACCAGTTTTCTCATCGACCAATTAATTAAAATTAATCCGATTAATTCCAAATTCAGTATATATATATATAGTGAAATTCCACGATATAGGCGAATATCTATACGTTTTTCTGGAAATAGGAAGTATCAGTACTGTTTTTGCGAATTAATTGATCCAAAATTATATATATATTATATATTTAATATAATTATTCCAAATCTAATTATTTCCAAAATTTTACATCAATTAATTCGCAAAAAAAGTATTGATAATTTCTATTCGTAGAAAAACGTATAGATATTCGCCTATATCGGAATATCGATACACCTACTACTTCTAAACATCCCTAATTTCTAAGAACCAATGTGTAATTATTTTTTATTGAACTATACGATGGAACATATAACTTTTCCATTTTCGTAATAGAGTTGTGATTTATTCATTAACCTACTAGCGTATGGCAGAAATCAATATTTATATCGATTGATTTAATATTCAGAAAGAAAAGAACGATTACAGGCACCGTAGGCATACTGTTCGTTCACGAAAAGACGTTGGATGGAACAGTTAGAAATAACAGGAGGTGACGTCACAAACGGGCTAGTTCATTACAACAGAGGAGGACTACAATTTCAGAACTGGCTTTTGGTGAACGTTTGTCGGCGCCAAAATCAAGTTCTGAAATTGGAGTCCTCCTCTACTGTAATGGGATAGGCCGTTTATGACGTCACCTCCCGTTATTTCTAACTATTCCATCGGACTTCTTTTCGTGAACGAACAGTAATTATGGCATTTTTGTGTAGTGGGAAGTGGGGAGCAAGACCCTTTTTACATGTGAATAAATTATAAAGGCCTATTGAGTTAAGCAACAATGTCAAACAATCAACGTTTATTGGCGTAGTGATACCAACGCCGATGGTATGGCGTGATTAGATGGTGAAACGTTCGAAAGAAAATAAATATTTCTGCCTTCGGTGGGACCTGAACCCACGACCTTCCACTTGCCGGGCGGAGGCTCTACCCACTGAGCTACGAAGGACAATATATAATCTCTTTACGAACGTATATATATTGTTGCCAGTTATTTCGCAGAATGGTGTAGTACATGGACTACTATTTAAACCAAATTGCAAAGAGACTGGTATTAAATTGATCGAAATGCACGTTGCAGCATACAGGTATGTATCCATTTTATATAAATCGAACACTATTATTTCATTTTCTTTCGAACGTTTCACCATCTAATCACGCCATAACATCGGCGTTGGTATCACTACGCCAATAAACGTTGACTAATTGACATTGTTGTTTGATTTAATCTGCGTAGTGTTCGATTTATATAAAATGGATACATGCCTATTGAGTTTTAGCCTCCTATATATATTTTTTTTTCCAAGCATGGGTGTATGCGGAGGGAGGTGGGGGGAAGCTGCTCCCTAAATCAAGCAAATAAAAATACTGAACTAAAAGTGGCATTAAAATTTAAATTGTAGTAAAATGGTGTTCTGCCCATAATACAAATCCTGGTAACGCCTATTATTCACGGCTTTAAAACATTTCGTTAAAACAATTTGGTGTTGATTAATGCACTACTGGGTAACGCAGTGTTATAATAGTTAATGTAAATATTGTAATTATGGGAACTTTAATCAATATTCTAGCCGGTAATTTGAACTTAGCTATTGAAAAATACGGAAAAGATCCATCTGCGATCATCATTTGTGTAAGACATGAGCAATTACATGAAAGTGGGAGATCATTACCTGCATTTGGAGAAATTATAGTAAATAGAATAATTTTTGAGAATGAGAAGTAACGTTAGATTTTAAGAATGATGATAGCATAAATGGCAACAGCAATATAGATTATATTTCTGACGATAATAACAGTTCTGTAATTCACACTTTTAATAACAACCGTTTATATTATACATCTGACAATAAATTTTGCAGGGAAAATTGTACTTTGAAAGAAATGAGAAACATTGTGAGCTATTGCAATTCTTGTAAAAGAAAGAAACTTCAACAGACTCAAAGACGATGTCGAAAAGCAGTGGATTATGAAATAAGTCATTTTAAAAAATATGTATATATTTTTATGGCGATCAACTCATAGAATTTGCCGAAGCTGAAAACCTTAGCATCATGAATTCATTTTTTAAGAAGAAACCGCAAAGAAAATGGACATGGAAACACCCCAATGGAGGAACCAGCGAAATTGACTATATCCTGGCAAACAAGAAATCAATTATTGAAGATTGCAGCGTACTGAACAGATTTAATACTGGAAGTGATCATCGAATGGTGAGATGTAAAATGCACTTAAATACTAAACTAGAAAGGCAGAAGCTCATTAGGAAACAAGTATGTAAGAGGGTGGATTTAAAGAAATTAAAAGAAAATACCGAGGCATTCAAGTTGGAATTAAAAAATCGCTTTTCTGCACTGGAAGGACTTATTGAAGAAGTTGACATCTCAGAAGCAAATGAAAACATTGTTAAGACAATAGTTGAAACTGCTGGGGAAATTGGTGGTGTAACCTGTAAAAAGCACAATAGCAAATTATCTGAGAAGACGAAACAGCTCATGAAAAGGCGAAGAGATATGAAGGTGGACAATCGAAATACCAGTTCCAGGATTGAGTACATAGAACTTTGTAAAACTCTGCGCAAAAGCATGAAAGAAGACATAAGAAAATTCAACTGTGAGCTAGTAAGGAAAGCCATTGAAAATAACAAGAGCCTTAGGGTTGTTAAAGGAAGTTTATCTGTTGGGAAGAAACACATCATTGCATTAAAAGGAGAGGATGGCACCGTAACAAGAAATAGGGAAGAAATACTTAGAAGAGTTGAAGAATTCTACAAAAAACTATATGAAAGTAACAGTGGATTAAACGAAGACTCTGAGATAGTCGAAGGAACAGCTCCTAAAATCTTAAAAGAAGAAGTTTCATTTGCAATAAAAAATATGAAGAAAGGAAGAGCCCCTGGTGATGATGGTATTACATTAGATATCCTAAAAGAAGCTGGAGAATATGTAGAAGACATACTTGCAAAATTCTTTACCAAATGTCTTAACAGCGGTAACATACCAAACCAATGGGATTCTGCAACAGTAATTCTTTTGCATAAAAAAGGTGATAAAGAGGATTTGAAAAATTACCGACCAATTAGCTTGTTACCTGCTATTTATAAAATCTTCACAAAAGTGCTAACACATCGCCTGCAGAAAAAATTAGATGCAGCTCAACCAAGAGAACAAGCTGGATTTCGAAGTGGATTCAGTACAGTGGACCATATTCAAGTATTAAGAGAATTAATTGAAAGAACACATGAATATGAACTTCCATTGTGTGTTGCATTTATTGACTATGAGAAGGCCTTTGACTCTATTAAAACATCAGCAGTCATCAACTCTTTAAGATCAACAGACATTGAGGATGTGTACATTGACATGGTGAAACGTGTGTATAAAAATGCAAGTGCAAAATTTCGGTTACATAAAGATACCAAAACTATCAAACTTGGCAAAGGGGTGAGGCAGGGAGATACCATTTCTCCAAAACTTTTTACTTCAGCTTTACAGATGATTTTTCAGCTGATAAATTGGAATAACAAGGGAATAAAAATAAATGGTGAATATTTAAATCATTTGCGGTTTGCTGATGACATTGTTATTTTTTCAACGAACCCATTAGAACTCCAAGACATGGTACAGGAGCTCTCAACTAGAAGTAAAGAAGTTGGACTCAAGATGAACCTACAAAAAACTAAGATCATGTTCAATAATTTTGTAGAGGAAACAAAAATACAAGTTGACAACATTGAGCTAGAAATTGCTGATTCATATATTTACCTTGGCCAGCTGATTTCAATGGATGGCAACATTATGAAAGAACTCAACAGACGTATTAAACTTGGCTGGAGTGCATTTGGAAGAAACAGTTTTATCCTGAAGGGGAAATTGCCTTTGTGTCTAAAAAGAAAGGTCTTCAACCAGTGTGTATTGCCAGTCCTCTCTTATGGATCAGAGACATGGAGTCTAACAGTTGGAGCAATACGAAAGTTACAGACAACGCAAAGGAGCATGGAGAGGTGCATGCTTGGAATAACTAGGAGAGATCGAAAAAGAAACACTTGGGTGAGAGAGCAAACTAGAGTAGAGGACATCATTGTTAAAGTAAAAGGGCTGAAATGGCGATGGGCTGGGCATATTGCAAGAAGAACTGATCAACGATGGACAACAGAAATTCTGAACTGGATTCCAAGAGACCACCGAAGACCTAGAAAACGTCCTCAAACTAGATGGGTGGATGAAATAAGAAAACAGGTTGGGGTGACGTGGAAACGAATGGCCCAGGATAGACTTGTGTGGAAAGCATTTGGAGAGACCTTCATCCAGCAGTGGATAGATAATGGTTGAATATGATGATGATGATATATATATATATATATATGACGATGATGATGATATATGTATATATAGGACCTGATATGGTACTACATATTATACAGACAGAGATAATATGTGGAGACAACAAGCAAAATAAAAATATGCAATATATGCTTACCCAGTCTTTATTTTTTGAATATAAGTTCGATTCTTTTAGACTTGCAAACTTGTCGATGATGTGAAAAAATGGTTGAGTTTCTATTAACTCTTTTAGTAGTTCCTTTTCAATTGAAATTTTTAACAAGTTTCTAAGTCTGTCTTCTAACATCGTATTACGTAGACTGATTTTGATTCTGTTTAAGCAAGAAAAACTCCGTTCTACGGAAACACTAGTGGACGGAATAGTCACTATTAAGCAAAAAAGTTTATAAGCTTCTTTAAAAATGTATCTGTTTTCTGTTAAAATTTCCATGAATGTTTGTAATTTCATATCTCTATACTGCTTATCCAGATATATGTGTTTTAATTCATTTTTCAATCTTTGGAAGTCAGTAAATATATTGGGGTAGTACACATTTAAATTATTTATTACTTCCGTAGGAAATTTATTGGAATACTCCGCAAATTTTGAAGTATCCCTTAATGTAATAAAATGAAGCTTTTCCATATCTTGAAAACGTGTAGTAATTTGTAAAGAAATAGTATCTAATATTTCATAAAATATGAATTTTATATTTTGCAAGAACTTTATTTTGTGTGAGCGTCACTTTTTTTCGTCCCTCACGGTGTTCAGTTGGAACTGTTGTTTTCGAAATCACTAATTCGAAAATTTCCATGAACGTATCCTCATTTCGTTTGCTGTTTAAGACCATTTGCGTATTTTTAATTTGTAAGATGCAAAAATTAATGTCAAATGAAATCAAACAACAATGTCAATCAATCAACGTTTATTGGCGTAGTGATACCAACGCCGATGGTATGGCGTGATTAGATGGTGAAACGTTCGAAAGAAAATAAATATTTCTGCCTTCGGTGGGACCTGAACCCACGACCTTCCACTTGCCGGGCGGAGGCTCTACCCACTGAGCTACGAAGGACAATATATAATCTCTTTACGAACGTATATATATTGTTGCCAGTTATTTCGCAGAATGGTGTAGTACATAGACTACTATTTAAACCAAATTGCAAAGAGACTGGTATTAAATTGATCGAAATGCCCGTTGCAGCATATGTATTTATTTTATATAAATCGAACACTACGCAGATTAAATCAAACAACAATGTCAATCAATCAACGTTTATTGGCGTAGTGATACCAATTTTGATGCGGTTTGTTTTAAAACATTGCCAAAAATCGACATTATTTTTTAAGCTAATAAATAAAAAATCGATTTTTTAAAGATTTAAAGGTCCTTTGTCCACGTAAGAAACAAAAACACAACGAAATTACACGCTTCTACTGTTACCACTCAACGTGCCTCGAAATACTTCAGGGTAATTAAATAATTCTAACAGATATAACACTAAACTGTTTGTAGTTTGAATCAAAGTTCGATTTAATTCTTTGATTTCAATTTTTTTTCTTTGACCAGTAACACATCCCCGCAGAAAATTTTTTACCTCTATAAACCTCTGTGGTAATCAAAAATCTCAATTTTTATTTCTGATCAAGCCATACCTCTGTTTTGGTAATTTTTACCTTTTTCCCATGCAAAACCTCTGATCTGGCAATACTAGCTGACATGATGATGCGATAAAAATTTCTCTTCTCTGACAGTACTTGCTTTCGCCGTAAATATTCCATCGCCATGGTAACCATGTTCGCAAAGCATTTCCGTTTTGAAGCGAAGCTCTGAATTTCTATCGTCGCTTCATCCGTCCCTTTTTCTCGGCGGGCAACATTTCGTTGGTGCGTTTAAAGCGCTGACTTAAAAACGTAGCCTTCTGTTCCTGAATGTAATTCCAATTATATTAAAGGAATTAAATTAAAAAAAAAAAAAAAATAGTGGGCTCAAAATAAAATTCTAAATTTTATTTTTCTAATCAAATTTTAAATTTGACAAAAAAATAAAAAGGATTTGGAATTTAAATTAAAAAAACTGTTCAACCGCCCAATTTCTTTAGGTGAAGTGCCGTTTCACTCGCGTCATCCGACGAACCGCCACTGCCTCATAAATCATATTTCTAATAATGGGGGAGCTTTTATGGTACAGAAAAACCGCGACATAATCTAGCAATAATAACATGTCATTGGATCTTTGTCATGCTGATGTTGAAAACAACCTCCCTGTAATGCCTATTGCAGCGCGGGAGACAGATTCCTCCTCTGGCCACACACACCCCCCTTTGACCTTTACTTGGGCCAGCGCCCTCAGTAGCTAACTAATTGAACTTACCAGGCTACGTTCGAGTCGCTGAAGGCTTTGAATTTTGCTATTATGTGGTTGGTTTTCATTTTTGCCAAACACCCCATTTCGATTAAAGTGATCTTACCCAACTTTCAAGGGACGGGGGGTTATGTAACGTTGTTAAACGGGAAAAGAAGTCAATCAGAGTGCCTTATTTCTAGGAAGCATTTGCCGGTATTGTAAAATGCTGCCGTCAAATATAAATAGTCGTTAATTAGAAGAACGTTATTGTGAGAGTTCACTGTATTACCAAATTCATTTCATTTCTTGCCAAATTTTAGTAAATGTTTACCAAATTACTTCCAACATTTTTATCTTGGCGCAGTATAGCCCAGATGCTCTTGCGCCATAAAAAAGCCAAACAAACAAACAAACATTTTTATCAAGCCCAGTCCTACTTTTGCCAAATCTAATTTGTTTTCTGTTGAATTCGTTAGAGCATTTAACAAATTCATTTAAATTTTTATCAAATGAAAAAAAAAAAAGAAAAAAAGGCAGACTTTTTTAATAACACATTAAGATATTTTCTCCATATAAAGCGTAAATATAAATATTCCAGAGCCGAATTCTCCAACTACATTATAATTCAGTAAAACTTCCTTGACGGACACTCCCGAATTGCGAACGTCTCTATTTAGCAGACATTTTTTCCAGTTTTCTGTCCCGATGAGTGTTAGCCTCTAAACTTCCCGAAAATTGGACAGATACTCAAGCTTCGATGTGCCTACTCATTGCCAGCGCAAGCAAATTTTCCGCCTTAGGTGAATGACGTGTGCTCCCCCCTTCCCGTAAAAACATTGGCACCCCAATACATCTTGCAACAATCGAAAGATGAAACAATATGGCACATCCCGTTCTCCCACTATAACTCTGGTTAAAACGAAGTGTGATAATCACAGCTTATCTCATGACTCAAATAAAAGATCAAAAGCAAGAAAAAAAAAAGTAGTCTAAGATTTTGCTGTTGAAGGAGAAAGTAGTAATTCTCACTGCCTTGTAATAATGCACAAATAATATCGAAAGGAAAAGGCGTCTTCTAGGCTTCTAGTGCCGCAGCGATATTACTCGCGCCACTGAAAGGTGCAGCTGTGATGAGAAAATTTTATGCAGAGTTACGGAATTTGGTTAGAGGAAAATTTTTTAATACATGAAAGCAAGAATTTGAGGGTATGCAAGAAATATTGATAAGAGAGACGTGTATAAAGAAAAGTAAATATTTGTGAAGGCATTCAGTCGAAAATAATCCATTCAGTTCCGTTTATTTATTAACAGTTTATCTCAATCATCCTACAGTATTATCTTTAAAAAAAATTGTCTTGGTGCCGCCCTAGACGGCCGCCTAGTTCACCTATATGGTAGCGCCGAACTTGTGTCCACTATTCAGAGGTTTTACTTCATAGTTTTTAGCATCTATTATTTCAGATTCATGTAGTAAAAAAAAAAAAGAAAGAAAGAAGAAGAAGAAGAAGAAGAAGAAGAATGATATACAGGATTTATCATTCCTGTCCTTTTGATGCTTTCTAAATTCTAGAAAATGTTAAATCATCGTTTTTATATTCCAGTCTCATTTCCACACATTGGAAAAAATGAAGGCTCTTGATTTAAAGAGAGTACAAAAAATCCTTGGAGGAGCGAACACTTTACGTAATCTGTGAAAAATAGGCAAGCTCTTGCAGCATACCAATAAATCTAGAATGAAACCACATTTCCTCATACAATCTCATAAAATGTCCTATTTCGTGCAAATTATATAAGAAAAATTTTCTCTAAAATCATCATTTCAAATTATAAGCCAAAGAGTGCGATAGCCCCTTCCCATAGAAATATCCCAGAAGTGATCGAAAATAATCAGCATTAATTAAGAGGGGTGAAAAACGCGTCACCCCGATGCTCCATAAAAAATGTTATTATTACTCAAATTTAATGACGTCTGACAATAAAACAACACCAATCATTATCATTATTTCAGTAATATAATTATTTCGAAATTAACAAGTGGCAAGTAGGTTAAATTTAGTACTGACGTTTAGATTGATTTTTGTATATTACTAGTCAATTATCAACCGTATAGCGCCATTCTGATCAAACAATTATTCGGCTATATGACATGTTTGTCACATGACCGAATGTGACGTAAACATATTTATTATACATAAAACGAGGCTACTACACTGTAATTAGGAGCAACCCATTGTTCTGATCTGTCAGGTTTTATTGTCCAATGACATAATGACGTGTTTACTTATTCTCTGATTGGTCCATTCGCAGCATTACCAAAGTAAACTAGGATGATACATAGTATTCCGCCTCTCCTAACTTTCCCTTTAAAGTCATTTGTTTAATTCTTCATTTTGCCGCTAGGATCTAAATGATCGCTACTAGGTCTACGTCAGCAATTGGTGCAGCAGTGCAGTAAAAAAAAAATAAATAAATATAGTTTTAACAAATCGCGCATTTTTTTAATATTTTTTTTTTATTTTCAGTGTTTTGGGGAGTAATTTTTTGTGTTCCTTTATTTTACTCAGGAACGCTAGTCCGGTATACGTCTGTATCTGCAAGAGTTTTTCTTTCTTTTTTTCTTTTCTTTTTTTTTTAATTTTTTCTTTTTCATTTGCCGTTTTGAGAAGGAGGCATGAAAAGGAGTTAAAACTGCAAGAGATTGTATGTGCGCACGCGTAGAAGAGAAGGTGGGAGAGGGTACTTTGTGAGGTTATTATTTTTTATTTATTTTCTTTTTTTAGCAAGAGGGAGCAGACAGAGCAAGGTCAGTCCATTAAAAGATGGCTACTAGCTGGAAAAGAAGCGTCTGCTGCCCCCTTTTTTTTTTGTGTCGCCGGCGTTCCTGTACCTGTACCGGACCATCACGATTTTTACAGCACTGCACGATTTGCCAGTCCGATATATACAATGATTGGCTATTTAGCTACAATGTGTATAGCAAAATTGGCGAAATGGTGACACCAAAATATACCCCAAAAAACGCGAATCAGGAAGCCAAATATAATTACGATTACACTAAGCGGATAATTTAAAAAATAGTTACGCACATGCGCAGGAGAAATAACATTACAAGATAATATTTTCCACATAGTAATTTCAAAATACCGGTATCTGCATGTAAATAACCGTAAGAGCTTCTTTCCGATTAAAACCTGCTGTCCAGAAAGTGCGAAACAGGTATTGGGAAATCTGCAGCCTTTTGAAATACTTGGTGCGGTTTTCTCGTACATTTTGCCAATTATGTGCTTCCCTTTTAAAATTATGCCTGCTCGAACGGCGCCTATGTTCATTATTTAAAATTAAAAAGGCTTCTATAGTCTCGTTGTAAGGTATGGACTTCTTTTGAGCTAAACAGCCTCTCCGTTGTTCTATGATTGGCGCAGTATAAGTTGTTTCTATGTTATTCCTTTATTACCTTCGCGAATGTGTAAGGAATGAATGAGCTAACGATTATTTTATTTTTTGCAAATGTAGAACACAAAATAGTAAAAAAACAGGGATTAAAAAACTACTGACTCTTTTATGGGTTCTAAAGAAAATATTTATATTTAAAAAAAAAAAGTGTCATTTCCTATAATGCCGGCAAAATTTATATCGCAGAGGAAGTGCGCAGTCTTAGGAGAATTCCGTGAAGTGTCATGTGTTCTCTGTTATGTCAAAAGTTACCCCACTTCTGGAATAAAGCGAGGTATATGGAAGGGGTCGATTACCAGAACTAAATCCGATGGTCGTAAGTTCATATGATCATTGTATATAATTAAATTATTTTATTCTTTAAAATATCGTTTTATCACCCATCAAGAGTGCTTCCGATACCCGACAACTCCGATAATAATTGACGTCGTACTGTGAAGGTGAAAGGTATAAATCAATGGCAGGCGACTTAATTACGAAGCGAATTATATGCTTGTTATTTACCAAACATCTATTGACGTAGGCAGGGGAAGGGTGTCGATGGAGTCATAATCTCCATTGCAATGCCAGTTCGTATATACATATATGAACATATGAAGTTGTTACGCTGTAACCACCCCTTATTAGCCTCTAATCCCTCAGCTTATAAACTTTCTGCTTACACTAATACAAAGTTGTACTTCCAAATTTGCATATTAAAAATATTCATTCATTTTCAATATTTGGCACAGAAAGACCGTGCAGTCTTTGCGCCATAACAAATGCAACCAACCAATTTTCTGCATATATGATTTTATGATAACTTTTTCCCTTTTTAGCAAGTTACAAAACTACTAACCCAAAAATATGGAAGAATGCTGCAAAAATGTGGAAGGAAAAACGTTTTCGTGAGCCTCCAAAATCAGGGTCGCCATCAAAGTGTTTACGACGATTACTGTTATAGATCATATACGACACCCTGCTGTTATTATTATTACTATTATTTTTCTCATTAAATGATAGAAAAAGATATATCGCTGGCAAATCGAATGGGAAAGATCAGGCAAATCAAATCTAATTCTGGCCTATTTCAACTCTAGCTCAACGTTATTGTTAAATGTCGTATTCGTTAAGTTTCACATTCTGATCTCAATTTTATTATTCTATCGATTACACAAGTAAGGGAAGTTCTCAAGTAGTTAAATATTATGATGTATCCATTCTCTCATGCTATCTATTAAACACGTGTTTAAATGGAGACTCTTGACAAGCTTGTCGAAGATTTTTCGTTCAGCCATGAAAAAAAAAATCGTCAAAATCGTATCTCTATCGCTCAAAAATTCCTCCAAATTTCGTTACGCCGCTTATTGAGACTTTCCTTACAAGAAAAATGCTTAATAGACATTTGTTGCGTTGTATACGTTCGATTCTTTGTTTCATTAACCGGTACTGGATGTATCCTGAACCAAGGTTTATAATAGCAGAGAAAACATTGAGTGTCTAAATCATAACAATTCTGCAAAAAGCCCGGACGCTAAAGAGAATGTGAAGTATCAGTTTATCTCATCGAGAAAAAGAGCTTTTATCGACAACTAAAGGCTTTCGTCGTCAGCGGAAATCGAAAAGTGAGTGAGAACTGCAAGAAGTAAACTGTTTAACTCAAAAACGCTCTAGCAGAGAAAACCAGAAAAACTGCGAAAGGTGATGACTGAGAGTATGGCGATCATAGTGACAGCCGCTATGGCAATGCGGAGAGTTGAAAACTGAAGTGAATGGCATTTTTCATTTTTATTACAAACCTATATCGTGAGTTTTGAATTCGGACAGAGAAAAAGACATGAGTTTTTGGTGTTTACTTGAACCATTATTCTCGCCAAATAAGAAAATTGTGTACAGTAGGTTTCTTAAATATTCTTCATCAGGGGCAGATCAACTAAAACGTTAATTAAAGTTAGGTTTTAGATAAGGATAGTTTTAGCAATAAGTGAGCGTTAAACTAGGCGACTGCCTAGGTTTGTTTCGGGGTCGCCTATAGTCGTAAGCTTTAATAAACACGACTTTAAAAGTGTGAAACCCAAGTTTCTTAAGCAGTCGTGTACATTAGTAACCACATAAATGGATAAATGCGAGAATTAGACATTAGGGGCTCAAATCCCGCACATTGAATATATAGGTACAATTTTCTTTTCACCTTCGAATCACACAATCGTTTTAAAAGTTCGTTGAGTTCTCTCCATAATTTTTTAATTGCTACGCCCCTGTTCTTGATGGAAAGTATAATCGTTATAACGTGACACTAATTATATCGGGATTTTACTGTATAACTCGAAAATAAATGTAATCAACTTGAGCAAAATTTTAATTTTACGTACTGAAAACATTTTTTTTTTTATGTAATGGCCCTTAAAACTAACGGATGGAAAAGCTCTTCCGGTTCACATTTCCGATGTTGTAATTTCCCTCTAATGGCCAGCTATTTGCTTTATCCAAATTGAAACAACGTATGCCGATGATTAAGCGTCCGTTTGAAAGCAAATTGTAAGGCGACGAGTAATATCACCGAATAAGTGAACGCTCAAAAAATGGTAACCTAATTAAGGGATCCTGTAAATCGCATCCTGCTTTTTGTTGAAGTGCGTCCTTGTTTCTCTGCGTACTGTTTCGAAGCATTATTCACCAACTTCTGCATTTTAATGTCTTTTTTTTCTTTTTTTCTTTCTTTTTTTTTTTGTTCAGATATCTTTCATGTTATAATGTGTCACTGAGGCAATAACAAGTCAAATTAAAATTTTATAAGTAACTGCCTCCGCACAATACCGAACATAAACTGGCTAAAAAAACATGACCAGTATTGAACCGGCGGGATTAGCGATCAAAATTCTGTGTCAAAGCGAATGAAGTAAGAAAAATATCCAGGAAGAAAGTGAAAGATGCTTGAAAACAAGTCTGGAACTCCCAAGGAAAGGGAATGAGAGGTAGACCAAGAAACTGATGGAGGAGAATTGAGCGATAGAGAGCAGTCTCTTTAAAAAAAAAGGGAAAAAAAATAACTTACACTGAACAGCCTCCCTTTAGAATTTCTTCCATTTATTTGTTAGTGCACTTGCGATATAGAAAAAGGTCACCTGTGCAGTCCTTACGATTTTTCCTTATTTCTGAAAAAAAAAATCTAAACTTTTTGTTTGGGAATTTTTTTTTATTTCAAACAGTTGTAGACAGGCCAGATTAACATTGTTTGCGGACCGTATGTTGGACAATCCTGGTATAAAGGAAGGCTAGTAATATAAAAACATTTACCTAAACTAAAAATTTTCCCGGTTAGGGCCCCCGAAACCGCCACCCCGTAATAACATCCTGGATCCGCCCTCAAGTAAGTTTAAAGACGATCATGTGATTCAGAGTTAAAGGGACCAATGTATATTGATATGCAAAGGGAAATGTTCGAGCTCTCCGAATACCTCTTTGCTACGTGGTCTTGCGTTCCCCCTAGGACAAGGGTCGGCAACCTTTTAAAAGAGGTGTGCCAAAGTAATAATAATCTCCTTCTAAAGTAA
>QLNU02014802.1:174946445-174961718 GCA_006491805.2 Dysdera silvatica | reverse complement strand
AACTTTGGCAATCATTCGCTTGTCCCTTGCTGAAAGAGAAATTGACGCATTTGCCTTTCTATTAATTTTTGAGCTATGATGTCCTCCTCTCTTGCCAAGTCTTCGCTGGCGCTCAATCTTTCTTCGGACGACGACGTGCAAAATGTTATATATTTCAAAGTGTCGAATTACATGTCCAAGATATTCAAATTTTTCATTTTTGAAAATTCCGTAATGATTTCTCCCGACTTTCCCACTCCTCGTCATTTCTGGCTTTATCGATTGAAATTATGGGCAACAGTTCTCCATATGTCCACATTTCAAATGCCTTCAGTTTCTTCCCGTGTGGGTTTCTCTCGCAGACTAGCTTTCTACTTAACACAACAGAATTGAAAACATGTAACACCTCACAAGTCTATGTTTCTCAATTTTTTAACTCAAATTAATTATATGATTATTGGTCTATAATGCTTGAATGCGATCAGCAACAGATCTGTAGTTCGGTGTTTGGTTCCCCAAGTGAAAGAGGTTCTCATTTTTCGAAAAACTCTAAATCCTGGTTTAGTATGAGCTTCACTCTCCTTGCACCGTAAAACACGCAATATTATCTATCGTGGTCTCAATCCAATGTAGTGACACATCTTCTTTAATTGTTTTAGATTATTATTTCAATTTCAAGAACCCCCTACAGTGGCGTAAATGTACTACGCTCGTCCATCGTGTTGTTAATCCGGGTTTACTTGTAATAGTACCGTCGAGTCCTTTGTGCTCAGTACCTGTTTTCCAGTGTTTGGTTCCGTAGACAGCATAGGTTCGGATTCCTATATATATTTTATTTAAGGTAACCATGCCAAGGCCTCATGGCTTTTACTGTCCTTGGGCCTTAAAGCAATAAAACAAATGCAACACAAATCCATTACTTTACCTTATGAAAGATATTAAGACACAAATATTCGTTTTTTTATAGTTGTTTTCTGCATATTTTTACACTTATTTTGACTTAACATCTGAACTTATCATCTGAACAACAAAGAAATAGAAATTCTATTGATATTAAACTAAAAGTTACAAATATATATATAATTATATCTATATAGAAAATACAATATACTATCAATAACGGCATCAAATAGACATTAGTAAAAAGGTATGAGTGATTGAGGGAAGGAAAATATGAAGAGATAATAAGAATACAAAATAGAGATATTAATATAAACAGAATTAGAAGAAATAAGGTATTATAATTACCAAAGATTAAAACAGAAATGAGACGACAGATTTTTAACTATTCAGGTCCGAAATGTGGAATGAATTAGTAGAGAAAATAAGAAAAAATGGCATTAAATTATTTAAAAAGACGTTGAAAAGTGGACTGATGACGGAATTGGCTATTTATGGAGAAACAGAAAAATATGACTAATTAATGATGTGAATGAGAGACGCCGGTTGATATCCATCCGTCACGAGCTGTTATGCTTATTATTATTTGCTCGAAACTGGTTTCCAACTATGTACAATATATATGTATGTATATATATATGATTATCAGAAACAAAATTTTTAGGAAAGCCTGTCCAAGCACGTTATTTGATTTGGAGGAAATAATGCCCTTTGATAAATTTATTCTTTCATTCTTCTAAAAGAAATAGTATTTAAATTATTTTACATTCTTTCGAACGTTCTGACTAATTCTGAAAACTGTAATTTCTATTGACGGAATTTTTATTTATTTCTTGCGCGAAATGTTCAAAATAAAATTTTTGCTATAGATGGTTACAATAATATCGCTATTACATGTACATCATTCATATCCGTATCATCACACTTTAAATACATAATTAGCATAAAATTAGTATGTATTTGACTAATTTCATGTAAGAGGTTCAAAGTAAATGCCATTACATGTAATCAGCTCACAATCCTTCGTAAAACTCCAGTTCAACCTGTATAACCCTCTATATTGCGACATTCTTCATTAAACCCTCTTTTATTATTTTCCTGAATATTTGGAAATTTTTTATTTTCGGTATTGCCTCGGGTAATACGTTCCAAAATCCAGGTACTTTGTTATCGGCATTGTCCTGTCCTTTTTTATTTTTGGGGGTATAACTTCTTGCCTTCTGGCAATCGCTGTTTCCTAATTCTATCTCTAATTTCTATTACTTCCACATATTTCTGTTTTACCATTCTTTTATATATTTGTTCAATATATAATATTCATTAATAGTCAAAATAAAATATAAAGTAACCGGGAAGAAATTTACGTACAAAAGGTTAAACACTGGTAAAATAATTTTATGCATTTTTAATTCTCTATTATATCATTAAACATTTGCATTAAGAGTTTCACCAGCATTTTTGCATAGTCTTTTACAATCACAGGCCCAACTTCATCGACGCCAGATCTTTTTATAAAATATTTCATCTCTTTAATTCCTTTACTAGATCATTTCGTCCAATTTTCTCGAAATAGTTTTTATAATTCCCACGTTCCTTTTATAATCTTCTCTATCAGTCTCTTTCCTTTTAATCTAATTTCCACCAAACATTCATTTATGATTTTTGTTATTTTTCCTACATCTTGTGTTATTGTCGTAAATTTTTCATTTATCTAGCCTATTTTTTCCTATCCTTGTTTCTTCCTACCAATTTATTTAACATTTTTTCATATTTTATTACCGTCCAAATCCCTTTCAAAACTTTTTTATTTGTGTATTTTATTGATTTTATTTCGTATATTTCTGAATTTATTTAAATAATAAATTTTCCTCGTTCTAATGAATCCATAATATGGAAATGGGGATTATCTTTCCTTTTAACTGAACGATAATGCGAATCATCGTTCTTTTAAGTGAATGTGAGTCGTCGCTTTTATTGATTGTTCACTTTAAGGGGTGGTCTTTCACGTGCTCTCTTAAATTAAAGTCCATGAATTTAATTTACAACGGTATTAGGCAACATTTTAAAAGTATTGTGCCACAAGGTAATACCGTAGTCGCCTACCGCTTACCAGCGTATACTCGCCCAAATTGTGACAGTTTGGTTTACCACCTCTTAATAAAAAATGGCAGATTAGCTAGTTAAGAGAATAAAATTTATGATTAGTAATTTAAGGGGACGCAAATGAATAATTAGTAATTTAAAAGACTACAAATGAATAATTAATACTTTAAAGGAATACAAATGAATAGTTAGTACTTTAAAAGGATACAAATGAATAATTAGTAATTTAAAGGATACAAATGAATAATTATTCAATGTAGAGAATAAAAATCCTTAGTCAGGGAGGGGATTCTGTACAATGTGGGTTTTATTTTAAAACCACTCCGCGTTCCATGGGTTGGATTTTTGCTCCACGAGAAAGTGAAAACATCAAATCGTATGAATGTAATATCACGTCGGTCAAGACAAACATTTAAATATATTCAATTTCATTTATTTCAAATATAGTTCAATTTCAGCGGTAGAATATAACAAACAACTCACGATAATTTAATACAGTAATTTAACTTAATTACGAGTCTCAATAATAACGTTTTACTTAACGACTATTACTGTTTAACGACTGTATTTTTTGCTTCATAGAAGTATGCACGTTTCAATTAACGTTTTTTCCCATTTAACAGAGCTTTCTTTCTTCGTCCTTTGAAAGTCCTTAATAGGAGAGATTACTATACTCAGTTCAAGCTATTTTCCCATTCGATCGTATATCGCACGATTTTTATCGTAACTCTTAACTCACTACGATTAAAATTTAAGTTCCATTGATTTTCTCACCATCCTTATATTTACGATATTTACCTGTGATCGAATTTCTCTTATCTTTATAAACATGCTGGGAAGATCGCAAACAAAATTGAAAGATTTTCCCGTGAAAGGATATTTTTTGCGTCTCTTCCTAGCCTTTAAGCTCTTCGTCGTAAATTTCTAGGGCGAAGTTTCGTATGTCGGAAGAGATTTACGATTTCTATCCATTGTTTCATGGATAAGGTGGGATCCTGGCGTGAAAAGTAATGGATAAAATTCGTGCTTTTACTTTGGAGGTGGGGAGGGACAACTTTCGCGTTATATAAATTGTTATTACGCGGATAACTGTCATCTAAGCGAAACATGAGGGGAAATTTCAGAGATCCGTACAATTTTGTTTAATAACTTCCTGTTCTAGAATTGCTTCTTCATTGATTTTTTAGTGTCTATAAATACTATCCGCGTTCGTTTCTTTCATTGAAGTTCTAATTACCAAGATTAAATTAAAAATAGTATCATTAAAAGGAGATTTAATTGTATAGTATGTTGATTTAACAATGACGATGATGAAAAATAATGATCATTAGTTCGCCATCGCTTTTCCACATCCATTTGCAAATATGGATCGTCTCATCATGAAAAGCAATATGTAACCGTTGAATTTATATAAACTTTTAAGAATAAATTAATGAGGTTCATCTTTGAGAGTTGGATGGCACGTTATCTATGCGTGCTATTTTAAATTAAAACAACCATTCTCAAAAAAGTTTTAATTATTGTAAACATGTGATTATCAAGGCTGGCGTTAACAATAGGCGAACCCAGACGGCCACCAAGGGCCGCATTTAAGTTTTTATTTACTGGGGCTTGTTCCGCTTTGCAGGGCCCTTGTGTCGCCTAGGATTGAGCCCCCAAAATCAGTCTTTGTCATCAGTCCCCAGATAATTTGCCATGTTCCCTCACGTATTGTAAACTTTTTTATTCGTCTTTCTTAAATGTCAGTTTCCGGAAAACATTTTTTTACTTTGCTTTCATAAATTGGGGTAATCAGGCTCTCTGAAAGGGAACACGACCAAATTGGGGATGAATTTCTTAATATCAAAGTTCTGGAAAACTAATGTCATCTTTCCATCAATGGGGGTGGGAGAGGGGGCTACTATTCCCTACCTAGGCCATATGCAATATATTAGTTGCACTTTTCGCGCCAAAGACTTCCAATTACTTAAACTCGACTTAAAGGTTCGTATGCAATGTATGATGACTTTGTCATTATGCAATAAACACTATACGACGAATATATTTTTCTGTGATGTATTGAAAACTAGACCTCAAAACGAATTTACGCCCTCCATCTGGTTATGCTGAGATATATATCACTAAGATGTGCTATTGTAAATTTTTTCAGAATTCTAATCATGACGCTGCGTTAAATTGTTGATCAAGACTTTTCGAACGCCGCTAATTTTTTTCTCTTTAACCCAATAGTTTTGTTCATGTTTTTATGTTATTAAAATTTCATAAACATTAGCAGGAGTACGCCTATTTTATTTATCTACACGACAGTCATACCTCATCGACTATTTTACGGCAACCCATTCCTATATTATATACGATCTTGTGTCATAAGTACCATAATTTTTCGACATAAATGTAAAAAATGCTCGAAGACCTTAATCCACCTTCGAAGGGAAAAATATATAGTAAGAAACTTTGAAAATTACTTTTAAACTATCTATACATCAACAGTAATATCTACATGGATACCACAAACCTTTTATGTGTTATTATAGCATGATTAGCGTACTTTCTAGCTCTCCAAACATGCTCGGTTCACAGCATTAATTATAATTTTCGATTTTCTGGGGAGAATTAAACTTCTTCTAGGGAAGGAAACTAAGCCATCTACATACACACACACCTACCCCCCCAATAATTACGCGTGACAGTATTTTTTCCATTTGAAAATAAAACGTAGATCGAAAATAAAGCTTGTTCTTCATTTTGAAAGTACATCAGTTTTAATTTAAAGTTCAAAACGACCCTGATTTCCTGACTAAACGTTAATTTGGAATGCCGTAATGAAAATAATACAGGTTATCTTATCTTAAAATGAAATTTACGTGGTCAGTCATTTTACAATGAAGTAGATGTTGCACTTCACGTATGAAAAAACGAAGTTTTTGATATCTGTATACAGATTTCGGATTTCGTTCTCGGCGATATTCTTTCTGTAACAGGATTTTCCTCTCAAGACGCGCATTGTGGGTTTTTCTCCAGGGAAAGTAAATAAACATTTTCCCATATCTATCATTCTGAGGTTGGAAGTCAACTATCTCATTCTCGAATCCATTCATCCGAATCTCGGATCCTGCCCTAGTTTCCAAAGAAAATTGTAACACTTTGAGTGCTTCCGCGAGAAATTTTCCACAGTATTTTAGTTTCAATGCATCTGTTAGTGTCAATGGGGACAAAGGTTACTTACAGTGGGAAATGCAATATAATCTCCAAAAATCTAACGTAAAAATGAAGTTATGGAAATATGTATATTTATTATCATTGAAGACATTCTTACTGCGTCTGAACCCGTACAATTTGTCACATTCATCGTAATATTGTAGCGTTCTCCCGTCACACCATTAGCAAAGTATTTTCTGTAACCAAAGGTTGTCAAATATGCTATCAACCTTAATTTGTTTTCAGTTTAATGGAACGTTTAACTTTTTTATAATACGCTGTACAATGTGTTGTGTATATATATATTTTTTTTTTTATTCTGAGATGTTTCTACTACTTAAATTTACTTGGGTTTACTACCTTGTGTGATATTACTTTACAACTTTAACTTTGTCCAAGTTAATATACATTTAGATATGTGTATTCATGTATATTACATTAGAAGGTACTACATGTCACAATCATACTACAATTTTGCTATTGATAATAATGGTTTCATTAAGCTGCATTAATTAGCGCTGGAGGACTAATTATTGTTTGTTTTGACTATTAAGTACCTCCTTTCTCTTATATCTATTAATTCCTTTCTATGAATAATAGCTTGCTAACTATTCAATTTAATCTTTTACTCCTCTTCACCTTTACTACTACATGTTAATTTTATTCTGATGCTCACTTAAATTTACTTGGGTTTACCAATTGTGTGATATTACTTATATATATTATTATTGTATTATATATATATAAAGCGCGAATATTTTTAAAACTTGTACTTCTATCTTAGTATTAGGTTAATATTTTAAAGTTTTTCTTGTATACGACACCGTTTAGCCCAGATTTTAGAATACTAATCTAAAGCAAGCCAGTCTAAAAATTTCAACGAACGCCCATGCAATTGTACACGCGAAACACTCTGCATTGTTGATAAAAATCATTACACATTACAGTGTTTCTTAATCCCTGGTCGCTCACAGACTACTTTGCGTAGTATTTCATTATCTTTTTCATTTCATTTTATATCTTTTTCATTTCATTTTTCTTATCTCGGACCACCAGGGGGCCAAACTGTCCCAGGAAGACATTTAAAAATATGCTGCTCGAAACTGAGGTTGCAACTGAATACTATCTATTGCTAGCTAATGTCCATAGGTCATGGAATCTGCAATCTGGGACGATTTGCCTCAGCCAAGTATGGGATTGCTCAAGTATTACGTAAGCAAAAAATTAACATTAGCTAACATAGGAAAATAAGCACAACAGCAACAACCCCACCCCAAAGGTGCTTACGTAATACTTAAACTCTCCCTATGAGCAACAAAGCCTAAGAGAACGAATATAACATATAACGATAGAAGAAAGCGAAAGAAGAAGATTAGGATCACCTGACCTACACATCGCTTATGACATCAATGCCACCCGTGTAGTCATGGAAAGTATAATACGGCATGCAGTTACCATGATCGGCTATTGTACGTTCACGCTCAGTTGGCGTGTGATACCGTTAGCAGACGGGTTAGTCCATTGCAGTTTAGGGAAGGGCGTCTTGCCGAAACTGCTTTTTCGCGCGGGAAAAACCAGTTCCTCCAAGACGGCCTTCCCTAAACTGCAATGGACTAACCCGTCTGCTAACGGTATCACGCGCCAACTGAGCGCGAACGCAGAGTATACATAATGACAATGGTTCCGTATACTGTTAAGGAGAGTGCCTAATAGCTCTTGGGGTAAGGAATTCCATTCTTGAACAACCACTTTTTTCAGAACTTCAGTGATCCATGTTGAAGAGTTATGTGCTGCAACTAGAAATGTGGGTTGGAAAATTTTCTGGTCTTGGAATTTTGAAAATGTATTTTCTTTTTCCGTGTACGCATATAATTTTAAAAAGTTTAAACATAGAAAACAATATTAGGTATATATTAAAAATCTCACCATCGCTCATTCATAACATAATCACAATTTCTCTTACTCCTGAGTCTTTGAGCCGTAAAACCACAAAACAAACATCTTACTCCTGACTACACAAAACGGAATCATTTGCAAACATGAAGCTTTTTTTTTCCCATCCTATTAAAATATATTTTACATTTTCACTAAATCATTTTAAATTTCATCAAATATTTAAAGTTACCAAACATTTTCAGCTGAAGCCCCCTCCTTTTGGCGATATCGCAGAGGCTCACACCCTCTTACGACTCTGAAATAAAGCTAGAAGATAGGTATATATGAATCTAAAAAAGAAAATTAATTTTTACACGCAAATATATTACGTATAAAATATGACTAAATAGCCTACATACAAATAAAACTTAAAATATGAAAAAAAAAAATCAACCCATTTCATAACGAAAAGGTTTATTATACCACGTAATGCTTCATTTTTTCACTAATAATTTTAGGAATTTATACTTTTTAGTTTTGAATTTTATTTATGTATTTCACACAATATGATACTGTCGTATTCGTTAAACTAACATTTTTAAAAGTACCAAATATAAGTTATCGGTATCATTATCATATTAAGTATCAACCTCTGTCGGTCTGATCGAACTATTATGTAGTAACAGTTACGAGTTTAACCAATATTATTATTATTCCAAAATTTTCTGTGGACCAGTATTTCTTTCTGAGGGGGTAAGTATAGGGTGCGGATCATAGTTTGTGTAGTGATATAGAATATAAAACAAATGTTATTTAATAAATATTATATTACACTAGATATTTAGTAATTGAAGTGCTGGAAAATTTTCCGGAAAACCCACATCACTAGTTTTAACACAGCGGCCAAGGGCCTTCCTTACAAGTTCAATAGGGTAAGTCTGGTAGACAGGCTGGCCGATCCAAATGCGCTATATCTTCATATCCCAGGTACTGTTGAGGAAAGCGCGCCCTATGAGGTCGAACATCATCATCTATTAAATGGAACTTAGGAACCAGGACAATAGTTGTATATAATTTTTCGTTTATTAGAATCGAATTTAAAACATATAACGTTCTTCAAATTGTCATGATATTATGACATTTCCAATATTTAAAAATTTACACAAATTTTTGATACAATATTCTATCCATCCTTGATTGTCTGTGTTAAATAATTTTAAAGTTGGAAAAAATTGAATTTTTTATGTCTTAAAAATGTCTTTGTACACTCAATATTCAATATATGACAGCTTAACAATTCAAAGCACAGGCAGCACTATTCTTTTATTGTATGAATGAGTATTCGCTAGTACAAGGGTTTGGAAAAGACGAATATGTAATTTTTTTGCGTTGTTTTAGCAGACATTTTGAGACTACTAATTATTTATAATGTTGATCTTCTACGTAAACTAATACACAGCCTATTGTGGTGTGACGAGCAGACGTGACTTTCGGTGAAAAAGCTGGGACGGGAGGAAAAGAAAGTTTGGAATGGAAATAAAACTGTCTTTCAAGAGGTCAGTCGGTTTGACTGGAAATGTACTGCTTTGGGCACTTCTATCACCAACTTTTAGCAACATTTCTTTTTAAAAGATTGAAAAAGAGTGATAAGAGTTTTATTTGAAAGTAAACAAAATAGTTATTTTAAAATTTCACAACTATATTTCTTAATTTTGTTGTTACGTTTAAAACATTCCACGTGCCATTAAAAATAGGTTCGCGTGCTACCCGCGGCCGATCTTTGCTTGACATAGGCTATATCGACAAAATAAGTTTCCTAATCCGTGTTCCCCATATAGAATGTTTTAACTAAGGTTTTGAAAACCTTAAATTATAAAATAATAAATAAATAGATAAAAAATAAATCATATAAAAATTTATAATGAAATTTGATTTTACAGCCATTTAATTGTATTTGCATGATTTATTAATAATATTCGTTATTTTATGCATGACAAATTCTGAACATTACCATTCCATACTCACCGATAGTGTATCGACACTTTATATTCGATAGTATCGTGGTATCGATTTTTTTAATAGTGTTGATATCTATACCCAATATTGTATCCAATGCGGTATCGAAACGTCTCTAGCCATACACGCGAGGCCGAGATAACATTACCCCAAACAAGGACTCCTTCACTTTCATGATGATTACGTTCGACAACGTGGGAAGAGTTGTGTGCGTCCCTGGAGCTTCCCAGTTGCACATGTTTTGAGAATCACTATCTCGGCTAAACGAAACTGATCAATAAGCAATATACTAGCCCCTTTTTGTGTGGCTCAAAGCAAGGCGTTCAATATACCACGTTCTACGGGCCTTCATGTGTCGTAGAGTTGTAGGAAAGGGTATAGCGGGCCGCCTTGCATACATGCCAATATCGTTTAGTCATCGATAAATCAATCACTTGGATACAGTAATTCTCGAGGCTGTCGACAGGTCTTTAAGCAATGCATTTGCTGTTCTGTTTGGGTGTCGTCGAGCATTTATGGTCATATACCGGTCTTGCCATGCAGTTGTGATACGTGTCTGACCTTGATTGTATTGCCTTTGAACGTCTTGACCAGTTTAGAATCATCTCCGAAGCCCATAGATGACGTTTGGCAGAATATTTTGTCCATAAGACACTTTTATCTAAGTATAGCCAGTCTCTGACCTCCCGATGACCCCTCCACACATAACATCAGACATATGACTCCTTTGTGTCATTTTCATTGCCTAACAAGAGTCTTTTGGCGTGACAAAGCAATGAATAAGTTTTCAGATATAACGACGCACTACCATAGGCGTAGCCAGGGGCGGTTTTGGGGGTTGTAACCCCCATCGCAATGAAATTTTGTATATTTAACAAAGGAATGTTTGTTATAGCGGTGTAACCCCTCCCATTAAGCCTATAACCCTCCCCTTATGAACTTTCTGCCTACGCCCATGGACACTACTGGCGTCTTCAAGCTCCAACCACTGCAATTAGCTTAAGACAGTTTTATGCAAATTCCCTTATCACAACCTTCACGGAATCTTTCCATTCTCCTTTTTAGGTGTAACAGGTAGCATTGCTACTCGTTCCCTGCTTTATAATAACAGTGGAAAATATGTATATGCAAGCGAATTCTTAACTTGTGAACATGATTGCAATTTTGTCTCGTACATCTTAACTAGAACATTAGAAGCACTCGGTTTCTACGTCCTCTCGTATAGAATTCTAAAATAACTTAGAAATTCCCGTAAATATCGCTTAGAGAAATTTTATTGTCGACGTCAAAATTTTACCCGTTACAGCCTGACACCTCTTCGAACAGTGATGTTAAATACATGGTTTTCTTTTTTTCTCTTGAGATTTCTTGGAGATCTTGCGGATCATTTGATAGGTTGCTATGGGTCGCAATTTGAGAAATATGGATATAGAATAAAATCATCAGAAATTTATTTTTGGTACAAACAATGAAGTCATAATTTATTGAGATGTAGGTTTTTGATGTATTTAAAATTATCTTTAGGTACGTTAACGACATGCAGAATCAAACATACAAAAATGTATTAAACACGTTCTGGTGTTGAAGAGAGTTCCACTAAACCCTCACTGTCCTAACTGCAGTTACAAACCATGTGTATCTATTTGAAGATTTTCTTTGTTGTTTCTGTCCTCATAAGGAATGATCAAATGAATTATCAATTTTTTTTCTTAAATTCCGCTTAAAAAACAAGTCTACGCCTTTGTAGAATACTGATAATCTAGGTACGCTTCAAGGTATGAAATCACGTTGATAGTAAGGCATGGCCACAAGCGTTTTCCTGTTATAAAGATACATGTTGTGGACTTTCGACAATCAATTTATTCCATGTTTCAGCTCTTCAAACTTCGCTTATGATAGAAAATTGCATCTCATCAAAACAATCGCTATTAAATTCTGTGAGCGCGCAGTGGAATGTGTTAAAAAGTTATCAGGATTGATGCATCGAAACTGATACGATCGACTGGAAGCAAGCAACAAGAAAAAAGACGTAACTGAAGAAGGGGTTGTTGAATTAACTAGTTCAGAGTAGTTTTTGAAAGAGACAGCTGATGCATATGTTCGTGAATGTACCATGTTAACTAAATCTCCTTGCAAATTGTATAATTTTGATCGGTATCTAAGTCAAGTCCTCGATGACGACCCCCTCCCCCTTCAAATAGCAAAAGTTGTCCATCCAGGGTATGTGGTCTATGATGGCCTAAAGCTACCCAATGTCACTAAAGAATCGTCTACTATCAACAACGTAAATGTAAGTTGTCGTACTGCTTTGAATTACAATAAATTAAGGATCGTCCGCTTAAATCTATCTGCTTAACGTTTCGCGTATTAAATACATTATCGAAAACTCATCTATTTATAGACTGGTAACCGCCTAATGGCAGAAACCATAAAGATGCTGAATTTTGTGGTATTAGGGATACTA
This sequence comes from Dysdera silvatica, assembly GCA_006491805.2. Lineage (NCBI taxonomy): Eukaryota > Metazoa > Arthropoda > Arachnida > Araneae > Dysderidae > Dysdera > Dysdera silvatica. The sequence goes on along the minus strand of QLNU02014802.1, from coordinate 174,949,183 downwards.
GACTTGCTGTTATATAATCTATAGATAGCAAATGTTGCTAGGATATTACTTAACTTGCATTCTTTTAGAAGCCATAGTGTCCATGGTTTAGAAGCCATGTGAGTCTATAGGTGCAAATTAAGTATGATACTTCCTTTATCCCCTACGATGGTGACCCATTCATTCATCTTGCATACCGTTATCCCAGTCAACTATCAACGGTGCAAAAGAAAAAAGAAAAGAAAGCTCTTAAGTACTTTCTCAGTAAAAGTTCATAAGAACTCTCTGTGAACAAGGGTTGGTTCCCTAGGCCATAAATTCATATGAAAACGACTTTTCACACACAAATCAATTCAAAATTTATTGACTGTACTTCAATTTTATAATGTATTTTAATCGAATGAAAATTTTTTGAATTATTCTAAAATTTGAATCACCTCCTTTAAGAATTATAATTTTATGAATACTTCAAATCTTTTTCAAAATTTGAGGTGTTGGGCTGGAAAATGAGAACAAACAATCATGTAATATTTTTAAATATTCCGAATATCTTCGATTTTATCTTTATTCTTCTCCTTTTAGTATATGCAGTAAATCAGCTGTTTAAAGATAGTAAACGCACTCCTTTTCTACACTCTTCTAAATTTTTGAATTAGACTTCAATAATGGATACACAGTTGTATGTAAATAATTTATATGTTCAAAGATTTCTATACGCAAAATGAAGTCAAAAGAGGTTCACACATTGAAGGTTGTATTTTATTTTACGTGTTAATAGTTTATGAGTTTACAAAATCAGTTTATAATAACATATTTCTAAACTGAATCTGTACTTTGGTTTTATTTACTCCTTCCAATTCATAACAGCATTTCTAAGCTCATGTATGTATGAAGCTGATTTCAGCTATGTTAATTCCATGTTAACAAAACAGAGAAATAAATTTTATATAGAACTACGTGGCGATGTAAGGCTAAAACTTGCTAAGCTTGAATCCAACATCGCTACACTTGCCAAGAGCCACCAACCACACCCATTGCATTAAAAACATAATCAGCCAATTTCACTGACTTTTCATGTAATGCATCTAATTAGATATAATTATATTATATATATATGTAATATAAATAATCAACACACTGTAAAATAATCCTAAATAATCACGTAAATATCTTTGTTTTCCTATTATAATTGCGTAATAGGAAAACAGAGGGGATTAATAAAGAGTCAAGAATTTCTTGAAGGGGGTCGCAGGAAAAAAATTGGGGACACCTGCATTAGAATGTGCTTGTATTTTGAGTACATTAGAATGTGCCTATATTTGTGTTATACTAGAATATGCTTACATTTTTGTTATACTAATATATATTCATTTTCTTTTTTGATTAGGTATGTGGAAGAGTCATGGCTTGAATAACAAGAAAGTTTTCAAAACTTTGAAGGAATGGAGAGGATCGATATTTCCTTAAGCTTAGCTCACTGCTGTGATAACGAACTTGAAGATGCACCAGTTTTAATTGTTTCATAGGACGGCCATCTCGCCGTTCGGTGCCATCATGTTGGTGGACAGGATGTGGAGGACAGGTAGTCACATATTACGAATAACGTTCATTGCCATTTTATTTGCGAGATTCGGGCTTGCGTCTGCGGAGTATCTGCAGGAATTCGAGATTTCTGAGGGCCTTGGAGTAGGCACTACCATCGGTCACATCGGCCACTCTCGGCCGGGAAATCCAAAGCCGCCTCCACCGCCACCGTATCTAATCGTTCCTGTGCCAGGCAGTGCCGTCGATTCTGATTTGCAGATCGACCAATCGTCTGGCGAGATCCGCAGTAGCATAGTCTTAGATAGAGAGGTTCGTAGTTACTATTCCTTTGTTGCCATTCCTCTCAGTGGTGAGAATATTCGAGTCGAGATAAAAGTTCGGGACGAGAATGACAATGCACCCAAATTTCCAACGCCATTCATGACGATAGAATTTCCCGAAAACACACCACGAGACATGAAGAGGACGCTCAATCCTGCTAAAGATCGAGATTTGGGTATTTTTAATACACAAAGGTATGAAATATTATCTGGGAATACAAACAACGCTTTCCGACTCTCGTCTCACCGGGAACGTGATGATGTCCTTTATCTTGACTTACAAATTAATGGATTCCTCGACAGAGAAACGACTCCTTTTTATAGTCTTCTCATAGAAGCTTATGATGGGGGTACGCCACCATTAAAGGGATCCATGAGAGTTAATATTACCATCCAGGATGTGAATGACAACCAGCCTATCTTCAACCAGAGTCGGTATTTTGCAACGATCGCAGAGAACGCCACGGTCAGCACAAGCGTTTTGCGCGTATTCGCCACCGACACAGACACTGGAGAAAACGGTCGTATTACCTACTCCATTAACAGGCGACAAAGTGATCGTGAAAATAAATTCAGTATTGATCCAAAGTTCGGCATCATTTCTGTCAACAAGCCGCTTGATTTTGAGTTCAAAGATGTGCACGAACTCGTGGTGGTAGCACGAGATAATGGTGCTCAACCATTGGAAACGACTGCTTTTGTTTCAATACGTGTTACTGATGTTAACGACAACCAGCCTACAATAAATCTTATTTTTCTGAGCGAAGATGCTTCACCAAAGATCTCTGAGGACGCCAGACCTGGGGAGTTTGTAGCCAGAATCAGCGTAAACGATCCAGACTCGAAAGAAGAATATGCTAACGTCAACGTGACTTTACAAGGTGGTGATGGTCA
>QLNU02014802.1:174910893-174946345 GCA_006491805.2 Dysdera silvatica | reverse complement strand
GTAATTTTTTAAATCCTCTTTATCACCTTTTTTATGCAAAAGAATTACTGTTGCAGAATCCCATTGGTTTGGTATGTTACCACTGTTGAGGCATTTGGTAAAGAATTTTGCGAGTATGTCTTCTACATGTTCTCCAGCTTCTTTTAAGATATCTAATGTAATGCCATCATCGCCAGGGGATCTTCCTTTCTTCATACTTTTTATTGCAAATGCTACTTCTTCTTTTAAGATTTTAGGAGCTGTTCCTTCGACTATCTCAGAGTCTTCGTTTAATCCACTGTTTCCCTCATACAGCTTTCTGTAGAATTCTTCAACTCTTCTAAGTATTTCTTCCCTATTTCTTGTTACAGTGCCATCCTCTCCTTTTAATGCAATGATGTGTTTCTTCCCAATAGACAAACTCCCTTTAACAACCCTAAGGCTCTTGTTGCTTTCAATGGCCTTCCTTACTAACTCACAATTGAATTTTCTTATATCTTCTTTCATGTTTTTGCGCAAAGTTTTGCAAAGTTCTATGTACTCAATCCTGGAACTGGTATTTTGATTGTCCACCTTCATATCTCTTCGCCTTTTCATGAGCTGTTTCGTCTTCTCAGATAATTTGCTATTGTGCTTTTTACAGGTTACACCACCAATTTCCCCAGCAGTTTCAACTATTGTCTTAACAATGTTTTCATTTGCTTCTGAGATATCACTTTCATCAATAAGTCCTTCCAGTGCAGAAAAGCGATTTTTTAATTCCAACTTGAATGCCTCGGTATTTACTTTCAGTTTCATTAGATCCACCCTCTTACTTACTTGTTTCCTAATGAGCTTCTGTCGTTCTAATTTAGTATTTAAGTGCACTTTACATCTCACCATTCGATGATCACTTCCAGTATTAAATCTGTTCAGTACACTGCAATCTTCAATAATTGATTTCTTGTTTGCCAGGATATAGTCAATTTCACTAGTTCCCCCATTTGGGTGTTTCCATGTCCATTTTCTTTGCGGTTTCTTCTTAAAAAATGAATTCATGATGCTAAGATTTTCAGCTTCTGCAAATTCGATGAGTTGATCGCCACGTTCATTCCTTTCCCCATATCCGTATTTACCAACCGATGTCTCTCCTTGTTCCTGTTGTCCAATTCTTGCATTGAAATCCCCCATGATGAGCTTGATATGTTGTTTCCCTTTGGTGTGTAACTCTTTGATTTCTTCATAAAATTCTTCAACCTCTTCGTCGGTATGGCTTGATGTTGGTGCATATACCTGTACTATTTGAAGTTGGTATCGCTGGGTTAGTTGAACAACGAGCCTCGCTGCTCGATCTGACGTGCTTTCGACTTCAAGAAGGTAGTCTTTAATTCTTTTGTTGATTAAGAAGCCAACACCACTTGTTCTTCCAGTTTCCGTTCCTCTATAATAAAACAAATGTCCACTTTTAAGTTCCACCAACTCTTCACCTTTTCTTCTAACTTCACTGAGTCCTACAATGTCCCATTTGATCTTGTCTAGTTCCTCTTCCAATTCCTGAAGTTTTGCTTCAGAAGCAAGGGATCGTCCATTAAACGTAGCCAAGGTCAATAACAAACGGCAGCCTGGGCCATTCCAGTGATTCTTAGCACCCCCTGCTTTCATGCCACACTGACCGCTGCCTTGATCAGGAGCACTCCAGCACCTGGAGACTAGGGGCCATGGTTTCTGGTGTGTCAACATAATGGAGGAATTAGCCATAATTTCACCACGCTGGCTAGACGGGTTGGTGAATTAGCCCTCCCCTTCCGCCTTTCTATCCGTGTAGCAAATATTAATTTGCCACATAAATAGAAAGCTCAGCCTGCACCACTTGAAGGCGGGGTAGGACACTAGGTTACTGGCCTGGCCGGTTCCACACATCGTCACATACGTTCAGCGTGTGGGTCTCCTTCCAGTTAGATACCAGCAACCCTTTTGCAGGCCATATATATATATAGATAGATAGACAGACAGATAGATATAGATAGATGAATGGGTGGAATGAATGAATAGATGAATAGATAGATGATGTGTGTTTAAGAACGCCGTACTAACTCAATATTTTCATAATCCTTTCCCATATATATATATATATATAACAGGGTCTCCACAATATCCCGTATAAAACGCGCCATCACCTGTGACGGCAGACATGTAGTGCATCTGCAATAAAGGTAAAACGTTATCAATTCTTGTTGTCTTTCTTTCCTCATTGTCTTTTACACTCGTCTTGTTTGACAGGGCTCTTGCGCAATCGTTATGAGAACTAAAGGTAAACTTTTAACGTATTTTTTTTACATTCCTGATCATAATGCGATAAAAAAGTTGTCGCCATTCGAAATTTTCGTAATTTGGTAACTGAAACCGCAACTGTGAGAACTCGATTCTTATTAGTTACACAACTCTCGAGCTCATACCTTGAAATGTCTGAATCCCACGTTTCGTTTAGATTCGACAGAAATTGCGGTCTCTAAGTTTTCGCATATAGGGAAACTTTCTTTATGATCACCCTATATTTATATATATATCCTTGCTCGTATTTGAATTCATTAAGTACGAAGGAAATGCTCGCAATATCGAAGGAAAAGCTCACTAACACAAATTTAAACTTTTTAAATAGAATTAAAAAGAAATAATAATAAAAAAAAAACTCTAGGAAAAACTGACTATGGAGAATTCTATTAAAAACTTGGTTCTGAAGTTTGACTAGAATTGAGATCGTGTACGTAAGATAAAGATTGCAATAACATTCATGTAATAATCCACACAAAGACGTACATAGTTTACAGTACGCGGAAAAAACGGAATTAGTAAAAAATCATAGAGTAGTTAAAAGATTGTTAAGCTTAATTGATACAACTGTTGGAACGGAAGAACGAATTGACAAACTATAAAATGACAACATTTGACGACCTACTTAAACTCTATATTTATTTTGTATCTTTATACTCTGCATTCTCATATCCAGTGCAGAATATTTATACAAATTGATTTTTTAACATTGAAAACATTTTTACGAAGCTCGAGCCCATAAAATTTGTCAAGTTTTTCGCAACGATTTCCGTCATACCATAAGTGAGTTACTTTATGTAAAGTTTTCGCCGTTAATTTATTTTTAAGTTAATTCAACATTTAATTTTTTTAATTTAAAGAAGATAAAATATTTTTTTTTACGTTATATCGAAAATAAAATAAGGAACCGTTGTTGCGCTAGCGATAACGTGTTCACAAAGCGTGCCATTTATTCACGCTCGACTTCCAATGGTGCCAAAAGTAAATAAATAAATAAATTAATTAATTAAATAAATACCGACTAACAGATCGTTGTAATCCGGGGGGGTTGGTCCCAGGCCGTAGCTAGACACTTGTTACAAGGGGCTCAGAAAGCTACAAGGGGGCTTAAAATTCGTTAATATTTTGAAATATATTTTATTAATATATTTAGTGATACTATATATATAAGGAGAGTAATATATTTAACGTTAATGAATAAATTTCTCTATGTAAATTGCGCATTTAAAATTTATAGATGTATACTAAAAGCAATAATTCCCCGTGTCCTCATTATACCGTAAATAAAAATTCAAATCTTTGTAAAAAAAAACAAAAAAACAAAAAACAGTATGTCCACAAGATGATGTACTGTAGAAATATATTTTGAATATATTTTTAACGTCAAAGAACAATTTTCATTGTCATGTACAATTTTATACAAAACAAAAAATTTAAAAGAAAATTGTACAATAATTTATTAAAAAAACAAACAAACCGAAAAGTATTTTCCAGCGGAGCTAACTATATTTCCATGGGGAAGGGGGGACTCTGCCTTTCTTGCTCCAAGCTAGCTTTGGCTCTGGTTGGTTTCATAGTCCTTAAGAGGCGTAGATTCCTATGGAAAATATAGGCCCACTGGCTATTGCGTAGTCATTGGCTTACGCAGAACTTTGGTAAGGGAAGTTATAGGCTCAATGGGGGGTTACAGAGCTACAACTCACATATTCCTATATTAAATATACAAAATTTCATTGCAATGGTGGGTTACAACCCTCATCAACACCCCCCTGCGTACACTAGTGGGCGTAGTGCATATATAATGTATTCACCTATCGTACCATTAACCCGGATTTAATTCCCAATGGTCGCACATAGAATACATGACATTTTTCTGCTCACCGTACTCCGAGAGTTGGTTCCCTTCTCAGAAGACGTACGGATTCCTCGACAAATTGTAGGTTTTGAGGCAGCATTACCTTTTTCGTTCGGCCCTGTGGTGTTAACGTGGTAACGTGTTCGTCTAGGGTGCTGTTATCTCGGATTCGATCCCCAACCGCTCCCGAAAAAAAGCGCTTATTAATTAACTGCTCATTGTGGTTCCAGGGTTGATTCCCTAGACCTTAAAGAGATCGGATTCCTCGAAAAAATATGTCTCGATGCATCATGATTTGCACCATGCTGTCAATGTACCGTCAAAATGATTTTTTTTTCCATCCCTGAACAGTAAAAGCACAAACAAGCAAAAAATGAAAATGTGTTTTATACCTATTTTTGCCCAATAATAACATTTTATTGGCAATATTATTGGATATTAAAGACATTGTGATAAAAAAAAGGGAGAAATATGTAAGAAATTTCAAATTCTGGCGTTAGATAAAAAATTTTAAGCCTCGGTTGTCAGTCGAGATACCCACTTAGGACAATTCGTACTCGGGAACTGTTTATATCAAACGACGGTAAATCCCAGTCACGTCCTAGTGATCGAATAATCCCCATTTACGCCTCGGAAAATGTTCTTGTCGTAGATTAGTTTCTCTTAAAACGTCTTCTGCCAAATGCGAAAGCAACTTACTTGGCGATAAGTTAAAACGTTCGTTTAGCACATATCACACGACACAGAATAATGCTTTATACACGTTCGGTTCTTTTAATTTATTTTCTGTCCGAATGAAGAAGGAGCACTTAAGACTGATACGATAAAGTTTACGACAGCTGAAGTACTTGCCGCCATCCGCACCCCTTTGCCACCACGTCCCTGATACTGGAAACATAATGAAGGGTGTCACTTAAAATAGCTTTAACTCTCAAATGAAATACATTTTCTGTTGGAATATTTATGGATAATTTTTAGTTTTCCAATAGTGTGATGAAAAAGGAAATCCAGGAATTTTCGAATTGTGTCACACTCAACTGCTCAAACATCCGGGGACGGAATATTCAGTTTATGGGCGACGTTGAAATTTCCTAATATTTCATTTTATCGTGTTTGAGAAATATATATTAAATCATTATTGCTTATATTTACTTATTATACATATTTTTGCTTATCATATATGCCTTAAAAGTTTTAAGTTAACTTCACAAATCTGCATAAAAAAAAACCAATAATGTGATATTTACTACTTTTAAGCTTAGTGAACTAGTTTCGAGAATCTGTGTAAACTGAGTCATGTGCCATGATGCATCGTCCTTCAGAGGTCACTATACGCCGTCTGTCTCAAATAACCTTAATATTCTGAGTATTTATAATTCATTATATTATTTGCACTTAATGGGGATTGCAACTCTCACCAACCGTCCCACGCGTATGCTTATATCCCCCACCTAAAAAGTGTACACACGTACGTAGAGATCAAATTATATATATATCATCATCATCATCATCATCATATTCAACCATTATCTATCCACTGCTGGATGAAGGTCTCTCCAAATGCTTTCCACACAAGTCTATCCTGGGCCATTCGTTTCCACGTCACCCCAACCTCTTTTCTTATTTCATCCACCCATCTAGTTTGAGGACGTTTTCTAGGTCTTCGGTGGTCTCTTGGAATCCAGTTGAGATTTTGCGTTGTCTATCGTTGATCAGTTCTTGCGATGTGCCCAGACCATTGCCATTTCAGTCTTTTTACTTTAACAATCATATCCTCTACTGTTTGCTCTCTCACCCAAGTGTTTCTTTTTCGATCTCTCCTAGTTATTCCAAGCATGCACCTCTCCATGCTCCTTTGGGTTGTCTGTAACTTTCGTATTGCTCCAACTGTTAGACTCCATGTCTCTGATCCATAAGAGAGGACTGGCAATACACACTGGTTGAAGACCTTTCTTTTTAGACACAAAGGCAATTTCCCCTTCAGGATAAAACTGTTTCTTCCAAATGCACTCCAGCCAAGTTTAATACGTCTGTTGAGTTCTTTCATAATGTTGCCATCCATTGAAATCAGCTGGCCAAGGTAAATATATGAATCAGCAATTTCTAGCTCAATGTTGTCAACTTGTATTTTTGTTTCCTCTACGAAATTATTGAACATGATCTTAGTTTTTTGTAGGTTCATCTTCAGTCCAACTTCTTTACTTCTAGTTGAGAGCTCCTGTACCATGTCTTGGAGTTCTGATGGGTTCGTTGAAAAAATAACAATGTCATCAGCAAACCGCAAATGATTTAAATATTCACCATTTATTTTTATTCCCCTGTTATTCCAATTTATCTGCTGAAAAATCATCTGTAAAGCTGAAGTAAAAAGTTTTGGAGAAATGGTATCTCCCTGCCTCACACCTTTACCAATTTTGATAGCTTCGGTATCTTTATGTAACCGAAATTTTGCACTTGCATTTTTATACACACGTTTCACCATGTCAATGTACACATCCTCAATGTCTGTTGATCTTAAAGAGTTGATGACTGCTGATGTTTTAATAGAGTCAAAGGCCTTCTCATAGTCAATAAATGCCACACACAATGGAAGTTCATATTCATGTGTTCTTTCAATTAATTCTCTTAATACTTGAATATGGTCCACTGTACTGAATCCACTTCGAAATCCAGCTTGTTCTCTTGGTTGAGCTGCATCTAATTTTTTCTGCAGGCGATGTGTTAGCACTTTTGTGAAGATTTTATAAATAGCAGGTAACAAGCTAATTGGTCGGTAATTTTTCAAATCCTCTTTATCACCTTTTTTATGCAAAAGAATTACTGTTGCAGAATCCCATTGGTTTGGTATGTTACCGCTGTTAAGACATTTGGTAAAGAATTTTGCAAGTATGTCTTCTACATATTCTCCAGCTTCTTTTAGGATATCTAATGTAATACCATCATCACCAGGGGCTCTTCCTTTCTTCATATTTTTTATTGCAAATGAAACTTCTTCTTTTAAGATTTTAGGAGCTGTTCCTTCGACTATTTCAGTGTCTTCGTTTAATCCACTGTTACTTTCATATAGTTTTTTGTAGAATTCTTCAACTCTTCTAAGTATTTTAAGGCTCTTGTTATTTTCAATGGCTTTCCTTACTAGCTCACAGTTGAATTTTCTTATGTCTTCTTTCATGCTTTTGCGCAGAGTTTTACAAAGTTCTATGTACTCAATCCTGGAACTGGTATTTCGATTGTCCACCTTCATATCTCTTCGCCTTTTCATGAGCTGTTTCGTCTTCTCAGATAATTTGCTATTGTGCTTTTTACAGGTTACACCACCAATTTCCCCAGCAGTTTCAACTATTGTCTTAACAATGTTTTCATTTGCTTCTGAGATATCACTTTCATCAATAAGTCCTTCCAGTGCAGAAAAGCGATTTTTTAATTCCAACTTGAATGCCTCGGTATTTACTTTCAGTTTCATTAGATCCACCCTCTTACTTACTTGTTTCCTAATGAGCTTCTGTCGTTCTAATTTAGTATTTAAGTGCACTTTACATCTCACCATTCGATGATCACTTCCAGTATTAAATCTGTTCAGTACACTGCAATCTTCAATAATTGATTTCTTGTTTGCCAGGATATAGTCAATTTCACTAGTTCCCCCATTTGGGTGTTTCCATGTCCATTTTCTTTGCGGTTTCTTCTTAAAAAATGAATTCATGATGCTAAGATTTTCAGCTTCTGCAAATTCGATGAGTTGATCGCCACGTTCATTCCTTTCCCCATATCCGTATTTACCAACCGATGTCTCTCCTTGTTCCTGTTGTCCAATTCTTGCATTGAAATCCCCCATGATGAGCTTGATATGTTGTTTCCCTTTGGTGTGTAACTCTTTGATTTCTTCATAAAATTCTTCAACCTCTTCGTCGGTATGGCTTGATGTTGGTGCATATACCTGTACTATTTGAAGTTGGTATCGCTGGGTTAGTTGAACAACAAGCCTCGCTGCTCGATCTGATGTACTTTCAACTTCCAGAAGACAGTCTTTATAATAAAACAAATGTCCACTTTTAAGTTCCACCAACTCTTCACCTTTTCTTCTAACTTCACTGAGTCCTACAATGTCCCATTTGATCTTGTCAAGTTCTTCTTCCAATTCCTGAAGTTTTGCTTCAGAAGCAAGGGATCGTCCATTAAACGTAGCCAAGGTCAATAACAAACGGCAGCCTGGGCCATTCCAGTGATTCTTAGCACCCCCTGCTTTCATGCCACACTGACCGCTGCCTTGATCAGGAGCACTCCAGCACCTGGAGACTAGGGGCCATGGTTTCTGGTGTGTCAACATAATGGAGGAATTAGCCATAATTTCACCACGCTGGCTAGACGGGTTGGTGAATTAGCCCTCCCCTTCCGCCTTTCTATCCGTGCAGCAAATATTAATTTGCCACATAAATAGAAAGCTCAGCCTGCACCACTTGAAGGCGGGGTAGGACACTAGGTTACTGGCCTGGCCGGTTCCACACATCGTCACATACGTTCATTTATATATATATATTATATATATATATATATATATATATATATATATATATATATATATATATATATATGTGTGTGTGTGTGTGTGTGTGTAGGAGATTATAATAGCAAATTAGTGTAAGTACTACTAGTATACGCATTAGGAACTGGTACGGAAAAATAAGAACTGATAAAAGAATAAACTGATAAGCAATGTATGTATATTCCTACATATTTATATCCCGAAGTAACGCAAGAAATATTCCTAGATATATCCCTAAGTAACGCAAGGAAAATAAATATAAATATATATGTGTACACACACATACATTTCGGCATAGGCGTACGCAGAAATTTTACAAGGGGTTTATATAGGCTTGATGGTATTAATAGCTGCAACTCATATATTCCTATGTTAAATATACAAAATTTCATTGCAATGGGGGTTACAACCCCCATTAACACCCCCCTTCGTACGCCAATACATTACGGAGTACTGCATATACACGTGGGTCCCGGTATCTGCGATCGTGTGCTCTTTTCATTTCTCATGTTCATATGTGATTTTCCAATGTATAGTGGAGATAATCTCATATTACGGAAATACATGGGATAAGTTGAAGGAAGATACCCATAGTTTTTGAAAACGTTCCTGGAGAAAAGCTCTTAATAAAAACAACAAACATTGTGGTTAAACAATAGTTTAATCATGAACCTTTATAAATCTTCACAAAATATTCCAAATAAACACACATTTGAATGAAATTTAACAAAACGAAACATTGTGCTGCGGACCATCTCTCCCACACAGATGGCCCTACCTGTATGGGTGAGCTGACCACCTCTATTTACAATTTTTCCCCTGTCGCTGCCCTTTTCCCATACAAATTGGTTTAGTTTTATCATCTGTGCTCATGCTTGTACAAAAAAGGTATATATATATCATGAAAATCAGTGCAATTTTCGTGTAGCCAGAACGGACAAATTTTGCACTCTATCCAGTTCTCTATGTTTTTGGTTTTATGGTAGTTTTCATCACACCCCTTACAATTGTTTATGTCACCGGTGATGATTCCGACAACAGAGTGAGCAAAATCTCTTAGTCTGTTTTAGAAGTTCCGTTATTGCTTGTTTTTGCTTTTCTTGTTTTCATATTTGATTTTTGGCAGGTTTTTGTTTCTTTAGCTCCTTTTTTGTTTTACTGTCTTCGCTCTGCTTTCTTTGGCTAATGTGTTTGGCGGTTGTTTGGGAAAGACCTTCCTGTTTGCGTTGCAACGTATGAGGTACGTATTAACCGGCACAAGAGAAATAGTTTGGAGGACTGTAGTCGGCGTATCATCACTGCCATCACCCGATTCAACGTCGCCGATTTTTGCACAGTACCCTGTGGATGTGCTTGGTTCGTCTTTTCACTTTGCGTATTAAATTTATGCATGGTATCTAAGTGCTCAGCAGATTTACAAGTAATACTTCTCAAATCACCAATCGTCAAATAGAATCCACGAGATTGCATGGTTTTGATATGTGTTGCCAAGCACTTTCTGTTTTCTGCTCTAAGAACACAAGATGGTCACATACATCCTTTTTCATAGTTCTTTGTTTTTATTCACCTTTTCAGTGTTTTCCTTGGTATTTTATACGTAATACTTGCTTTTCGAACAAATATCTTATTTATCGTGACATCTTTGATGCATTTTGTAAGTCTTCCCTTATCCATTTACCGCGGGTAGATTTTCATGCGTATTTATTTGGCATCTGAAAGCAAAAAACCACTAATTGATACAAACAAATAACAATAACAAATAACTTAACTAGGCTATAAAGTGCATCTCACTACCTTGGCCATCTTTTTAGGTAAACATGGCCATCTCTCTCTATGCGATGAATGCGATAATTTACATAAACAATACAATACTCAAGGTAACAATAAATATTGTGGGTTTTAAAAACACTACTCTCTATAATGCGTAAATAAATATTTAAAAAACAAAAATAAATGCAATTGTTTCAAATGAGATACTCAAAACATAAACATAAAAATTTCACTCTCCGCTTCCAATTTAAACATGTTCCACTTACATTTCCCGGTGTTTTTCTTTGGTGATCCTTTTCACATCTGAAGCTGGTATTACGAAGTTTATGCTGACGCGCGATCAGCGAACTATGGTGGTAGTTTGCAGAAATAACAGCGTTGGACATCTCCCCTGAACTTACTTTGTAGCAATATTGATTATATATTACGGAAATAATAATTGCGACATAGGATCAGCGCTAAATATCTGCTGAAATTCCGTGTGCAACGTTATATAATTTAAAATGGAAGCGGCAGAAGAGAAAAGTCCTTTAAACTGCTGAAAACCGAACCCGGGACCATTTGGTTGTATAGCTAATGCTCTACCAAATAAGCTATAGCCCACACTCGTCTTCTCTCAATTTAATGGTTTGTAAAGACACACAGGACAAATATAATATATATATATATATATATATATATATATATCATCATCATCATATTCAACCATTATCTATCCACTGCTGGATGAAGGTCTCTCCAAATGCTTTCCACACAAGTCTATCCTGAGCAATTCGCTTCCACGTCACCCCAACCTGTTTTCTTATTTCATCCACCCATCTAGTTTGAGGACGTTTTCTAGGTCTTCGGTGGTCTCTTGGAATCCAGTTGAGAATTTGCGTTGTCCATCGTTGATCAGTTCTTCTTGCGATATGCCCAGCCCATCGCCATTTCAGCCCTTTTACTTTAACAATGATGTCCTCTACTCTAGTTTGCTCTCTCACCCAAGTGTTTCTTTTTCGATCTCTCCTAGTTATTCCAAGCATGCACCTCTCCATGCTCCTTTGCGTTGTCTGTAACTTTCGTATTGCTCCAACTGTTAGACTCCATGTCTCTGATCCATAAGAGAGGACTGGCAATACACACTGGTTGAAGACCTTTCTTTTTAGACACAAAGGCAATTTCCCCTTCAGGATAAAACTGTTTCTTCCAAATGCACTCCAGCCAAGTTTAATACATCTGTTCAGTTCTTTTATAATGTTATCTTCTATTGAAATCAGTGGACCAAAGGTAAATATATGAATCAGCAATTTCTAGCTCAATGTTGTCAACTTGTACTTTTGTTTCCTCTACGAAATTATTGAACATGATCTTAGTTTTTTGTAGGTTCATCTTGAGTCCAACTTCTTTACTTCTAGTTGAGAGCTCCTGTACCATGTCTTGGAGTTCTGATGGGTTCGTTGAAAAAATAACAATGTCATCAGCAAACCGCAGATGATTTAAATATTCACCATTTATTTTTATTCCCTTGTTATTCCAATTTATCAGCTGAAAAATCATCTGTAAAGCAGAAGTAAAAAGTTTTGGAGAAATGGTATCTCCCTGCCTCACCCCTTTGCCAAGTTTGATAGTTTTGGTATCTTTATGTAACCGAAATTTTGCACTTGCATTTTTATACACACGTTTCACCATGTCAATGTACACATCCTCAATGTCTGTTGATCTTAAAGAGTTGATGACTGCTGATGTTTTAATAGAGTCAAAGGCCTTCTCATAGTCAATAAATGCAACACACAATGGAAGTTCATATTCATGTGTTCTTTCAATTAATTCTCTTAATACTTGAATATGGTCCACTGTACTGAATCCACTTCGAAATCCAGCTTGTTCTCTTGGTTGAGCTGCATCTAATTTTTTCTGCAGGCGATGTGTTAGCACTTTTGTGAAGATTTTATAAATAGCAGGTAACAAGCTAATTGGTCGGTAATTTTTCAAATCCTCTTTATCACCTTTTTTATGCAAAAGAATTACTGTTGCAGAATCCCATTGGTTTGGTATGTTACCGCTGTTAAGCAGTAGCGGTTCGTGATTTCCAGAACGGGTGAAGCGGCGAGCCCCTCCTCCACCCCCCAAAGAAACACGAAAAGTGGTTAATAAATTTCCGTTTCCTAGCAAAATAATTATATTTATTATGATATATATATATATATATATGTGTGTGTGCGTGTGTGTGTGTGTGACCTGATATGGTACTACGTGTTGTACAGGCAGAGATAATATGGGGGGGGACATTTTAATTTGTGAGATGCAAAAATTAATGTCAAATGACTTATTTTGTAGTACATTGAAGAGAACATCCGTAAGTCCAAAATTATCGCTAAAAAACAACAACCAAAAGTGAAAATTCAAAGTCGTTAAATATATTTAAATAGCTGACACTCTGCCTAAGCGAAGTTTGATCGGAGGTTGGATCGTTCATAATCTCAGTAAATACTTCTTTTAAAGAATCCCATTCTTTATTTATAACACTCAACATGTTAGAGTTTGATGTCCATCGCGTAATAACAGAAGTAGGAATTCGTCTTCCGACGACTGTATCGACCACGTGAGTTCGTTTGGCAGAATGATGAAAAAATGCAGGTATGCCGCTTACAGTTGCAAAAAATATGCGACACTGTGAAATGCTGTTGCAGCTTTGTTGTAGCACTAAATTCAGACGATGTGCCAAACAGTGAATAAAAACTGCTTGTGGCGCTACTTCTTTAATTTTGGACTGAAGACTATTTAAGTGCATAGACATTACGCTTGCTCCATCAAAACATTCTCCTATAAGTTTTGATTTATAGTTAAATTTTTCGAGGCGTCTTGATACAAAGTTAAACAATGCTTCGGCAGTCCGATTGGAACTGACGGCATAAAATCCCAAAAATCTTTCCACTAAATTTTCACCAGCAATAACATACCTAATTATGATACTATATTGCAGTCAATTATTTCATTCTGAATAGTCTTAGAATTGCCGGCAAACATGGGTGTGATTTTTCAAAAGTGCTCATGAATGTCCACAGGGCTTATCGAAATAAAGGTTTCTAACAATTCTTTAAAATTACCATGATTAGTGGAGGTTACATCTTCGTGATGACCACGAAATGCTAATTCTTGCTTCCCCAAGTAAAGAACAGCACGAATGGGCGGGCAATTGAATGAAACGTCCATTAAGCTGCATATTTTCGTTGAAGCGTTTAATATATATTGCCTAAAGTATTCTTTTAAAGCATCCTCAATACCACTTAAATTTTTCTTTAGATTTGAAAAACATAATGTACAATCCACATGGTAAAAAAACCTTCATGTTTGTGAAGAGCACGGGTAACGTTACCAAAATCATTCGAAACCACTCTTATTCCACACATTTGATTTAACACCAATGATTAAACATGGCATACAAAAAAGTTTATTTAAATAATAACTCCCACACAGCCATTCAAACTCCGAATATCACGAAATCTTAAAATGCCGATTATATACTTTGTCCTTTTTTTTTTACAACTTTAGTTAAATTTAACACAGGCATGGGCTTTTCCTTACTTAAAAATTCTTTTTTATCATCGTTTGATTCAATTCTTTGATTTCAATTTTTTTTCTTTGACCAGTAACACCCCCACAGAAAATTTTTTACCTCTAGAAACCTCTGTGGTAATCAAAAATCTCAATTTTTATTTCTGATCAAGCCATACCTCTGTTTTGGTAATTTTTACCTTTTTCCCCATGCAAAACCTCTAGATTCAGAGGTAAAACCTCTGATCTGGCAATACTAGCTGTCATGATGATGCGATAAAAATTTCTCTTCTCTGACAATACTTGATTTCGTTGTAAACAAACTTTCGTCATGGTAACTATATTCGCAAAGCATTTCCGTTTTGAAACACAGCTCTAAATTTCTATCGTCGCTTCATTCGGCCCTTTTTCTCGGCGGGCAACATTTCGTTGGTGCGTTTAACGCGTTTAAAGCGCTGACTTAAAAACGTAGCCTTCTGTTCCTGAATGTAATTCCAATTATATTAAAGGAATTAAATTCAAAAAAAAATAGTGGGCTCAAAATAAAATTTTGAATTTTATTTTTCTAATCAAATTTTAAATTTGATAAAAAATAAAAAGGATTTGGAATTTAAATTAAAAAAAAACTGTTTGATCGCCCAAATTTTTTAGGTAAAGTGCCGCTTCACTCGGGTCACCCCACGAGCCGCCACTTCTATTAAGACATTTGGTAAAGAATTTTGCGAGTATGTCTTCTACATGTTCTCCAGCTTCTTTTAAGATATCTAATGTAATGCCATCATCGCCAGGGGATCTTCCTTTCTTCATACTTTTTATTGCAAATGCTACTTCTTCTTTTAAGATTTTAGGAGCTGTTCCTTCGACTATCTCAGAGTCTTCGTTTAATCCACTGTTACTTTCGTATAGATTTTTGTAGAATTCTTCAACTCTTCTAAGTATTTCTTCCCTATTTCTTGTTACGGTGCCATCCTCTCCTTTTAATGCAATGATGTGTTTCTTCCCAATAGACAAACTCCCTTTAACAACCCTAAGGCTCTTGTTGCTTTCAATGGCCTTCCTTACTAACTCACAATTGAATTTTCTTATATCTTCTTTCATGTTTTTGCGCAAAGTTTTGCAAAGTTCTACATACTCGATCTTGCGACTGGTATTTTGATTGTCCACCTTCATAAGTCTTCGCCTTTTCATGAGTTGTTTCGTCTTCTCAGATAATTTGCTATTCTGCTTTTTACATATTACACCACCAATTTCCCCAGCAGTTTCAATTATTGTCTTAACAATGTTTTCATTTGCTTCTGAGATGTCAACTTCTTCAATAAGTCCTTCCAGTGCAGAAAAGCGATTTTTTAATTCCAACTTGAATGCCTCGGTATTTTCTTTTAATTTCTTTAAATCCACCCTCTTACATACTTGTTTCCTAATGAGCTTCTGCCTTTCTAGTTTAGTATTTAAGTGCATTTTACATCTCACCATTCGATGATCACTTCCAGTATTAAATCTGTTCAGTATGCTGCAATCTTCAATAATTAATTTCTTGTTTTGCCAAAATATAGTTAATTTTGCTGGTTCCTCCTTTGGGTTGAAAATGGACATATATATATATATATATACATACTCACGCACGCACATACACGCCCTGAAATAATACAAGAGGGAGTGTTCCTACACATAATACAAAGATCAATGCTTTCCTAAATGTTACGATCAGAAAAACTTAAATTTACTTTCACTTTTAATACTAATTAAATAATCAGTATTGAAAGGAAATGATGGATGCTAATTATGCAATTAAGAATGTATGAATTGTTTCAACGCGTGTTTAGTGCAATAAATTTGAGTTGATAATGTGATGAATAACGTAAGGAAGAATAAAATTCCCTAACCCACTTTATATTATAATGAAATGCGAAGAATCGCAGCACATTGTAAAAGAAATATGCCGAGTGTCTCTTAGTATTGCAATAAAATGCTGAATATCACTTCTTATTACAAGAAAATGCTGAATATCACTTCTTATTACAAGAAAATGCTGAGCATCATTCCGTACTGAAATGAAATTCTGTCGCTTCGTATTATAATAAAGTGCTGAGTATTACTTCATATTATAATAATATGATGTACATCACCCTCTACCTTGTAACAAAATACCGGGTGTCGCTTCACATTATAATAAAACAATGAGTGATATATGTGCTTCATATTGTGGCAAAATCTCGAGAGTCACTGCGTCTTACAATAAAACTTTGAGTGACAATTAATATTATGATATAACGTTGAGTAATATTACAAATTATAATAAAGTGGTGGGTGTGCCACTGTGCATATTACAGTAAAACATTGAGTGAGGCCTCTTATTGCAGCAGAATATTCAGTGGTACTACATATTACAATAAAACTCTGAACGTCTCCGAATATTGCAATAAAACACTGTCATTGAATATTGCATTGCATTGCAATAAAATGCGAAGACTCACTGCATATTTCGATTAATTGTTGTTACTCTCAATACCGTTGTTGAAATGAAACATGCATATTAAATGGATTTCACCTAATTCCGTGAAGTTAATCTTACAGTTAAATTATAATATTGCGGAAGAATAATTAACGTATTTTCGATGCAGAGCATTGTTGTACGCAGAAAGTATGTAAGGGGGGGGGCGTTACAGAACTGCAACTCCGTGCATTCTTATGTATTCATAAAACATGGTATACATGTATACACATACATGGTCGTTATGGCCCCATCACCCTCCCTGCATACGGCAATGGTGCAGAGAGAGGAATTTTAAAACATACGCTAAATAAATTAAATTTAATATACGAGGTGAAAAGAAATTACAGATGAACTCAGTGGCGGATTAAGCGGCTGGCGGACCTGGCGGCCGCCAGGGACTCCGAGCGCGAGACATTCCCAGTTAAAAACTACCACAACACAAAAAGCGAAAGATGCAATACTTAATATTATTCACGTATTTTACGTATATAAGTACAAAACGTTCTTTTTTTTAAATTAAAGTTAATTAAAAATCATATTAGTTCAAACATGCCCTGGCGCACCTACATTGGGGGCCCGCGCACCCCTTGGGCTAACAAAGTGGAAAATTATTACGCCAACAGACACTGAAATTCTTTTTTTTTTTTTTTAAAGTAGTAAAATTGAAAGAAGTGACGATCGCAGTGATATTGATGAGATTGCTGTTGAGGTAAGCAACAGCAGTGGCTAGGGGCTGTCTTCAAACGCTTTCCAGGAGGTAAAGGTAGACTAAAACAGTTGAATTGGAAATTCTGACTGCAGATATTTTTAATTATGTCAAGAAATCTAACCTCACTGATGAAGATAGGATAACAGTGCTAAAAAATCTTTGGGAACCATATGCAAATTGCAATTTTCCTACGACCATCATTAGTGCTGTATAAAGTCAAGGAAAATCTCACCACAGTCGGAAGTTCTGTCCATCTGAACTGAGTAAGCATAACTTGCCTAAATGCAGAAGACAGTGCCTATAGCAAATTTTGTGTGTTCTCTTTTCACCCCATGAAGTCGGTTTAAGATCGACACAAGCCACACATCAACTTGTTTCAAAAGAATTTAATAATTGGAAGAAGACCTTGGAGAAGTTCAGCCAACATAGAACTTTTCTCTATCATAAGGATTCAGTTCACAAAGCCGATGAGTTTTTAAAGGTCGCAAAAGGAAAAAAGGCTTCCGTAGATCAAGTAGTGGACAGAGGGCAAGCAAAAGCAAGTTTTGCACAATAGGGTTTTGTAAAATTGTATAAAAAAATCCACCATTTTTAATCATTTAAGTATCTTGCATTGTAGAATTAGTAGTAATTTAATAATGATAAAAGTACACAAAAAGACAACCGTAATTGATATGGAGACTGGCCCTTTATTTCCACCAAAAATTCCTTGCACCACTGGGTCCCCTCTTTGGGAATATTTCGTGTGCGCCATTGCAAAGATGAGTGCAGAACGATTAAATGCTACTGTTATAACTAGCATATGTGAATATGCAATTATATATTATTGCTATTTTTAGTGTTTGTGCATATGAAAACGATGAATTTCCAGAATAAATGCATATTTTAAGGGTTTTAGTAATTTTAAGAATTTTATTATTCCCTCATCCGAAAAATTTCACCACAATACTAAAGTTAAACTTTCCTCTTACTTCTTATCTGAGTGGAAAGGCAATGGAATTCGTAAATGTACACGTTTAATTATTCCCTGGGGCGCTAAAATGTTGTCGTAGCTGAATTATAGCCACCATCCTTGTTATGAAGACCAAAGCTGAGTTTTACTGTGCTTGGCTGGCAATTGATTGAAAGTCAAATTAAAACAAACACTTATTCTAAAATTCCACACCATTTTCCTTCAGTGATAGACATCGTTCTATCATCGATAAACTATCCACAACAGACAACCCGTAAAAATTTATTAAATTGTTTAATATCTTTTGTAGCTTTGAAAAGGACCTTTTTGGCCATAAAAATGACATACATCATTACATGACTGAAGATAAAGCGTAACTGTTTAGAACAACGAGAGACACATTGTGATATGCAGTCATAGAATTTACTATGTACAAAACATATGATTTAATGTATATCGAGTTTTTCTACTTGGCTGTTAATAAATCTATTTGTTTTAAAATATGGAATATAAAATTTTCAAGCGTTAAAAAATTTTTTACATGTTTACTCATTTTAAGTGGATATTTTGAGGCTCAGTGCATATTTTGCTGGTTTCTTAGTGATATAATCCGGGCTCTAGTCATAACTTTAGTTTCACCGTGTATTATGTGCGTCCATATGAGTACTTCTGGGGGTGGGGGATTGAGAAAAATTATTACTTTCTTCTCAAGGCTGTCAAAAATTTTAGTGAATGTACAAGATACTAAAATGCTACAAAAATAATTGATACTGCTTGACAATTAGTAATGAGCTAAAAAGTACCTTATTTTAAAATGTGACTGTAAAACTTTTGAAAGTAAATGCATAGCAGAATCGGGCAAATAAAATTTTTGAACGGCCAGGATGCTCGAATCCCCCTCTGCCCCCATATGGGCGCCCATGCCATGCCATGTATAATTAAGTAAATGAAATTAGAATTAAATGAAATAAAATCGTAATGGCGGAAACCCTGTTCTCAACAACGCCATTTTTCTTATAAAAAGTTGAGGAGAAGAACAACTTTGATTTAACCTCTAGGCACGCACCTTAATACTTATCCTGCATGTACACACACACACACACACACACACACACACACACACACACACACACACACACACACTTGAGCGCTAGAATGCTGAAAGGTTATTGGACGTCATTGGATCGTTGTTTAAAAAATATTTCCGCGCGAAAATCGGATCTTCTGGATAAATCTTCGAGGAGGAGAGGATGTTTATGTCCTGCTCCGACTGTATTAATTTTTCTAAAACTCCCGTCGAACTATTATTAATATCATCATTTTAAGGAAATAATCCTTATTGTTGAATAAATAAAACTTAGAAATAAAAAAAAAGGGGGAAAGAAAGTGTTTTTCCATCATGGAGTATATAATCAATGGGATTATTGGTGAATTATTATTATTATTAATAATTATTATTGAAGTATTTATCAGTAAGAATATATCGCTCGGATATATATACAAGGACGTAAAGAGTCCAATCGAATTGTAAATACTGTTTATTCTATTTTTGAAGAATTTATGAAAAATAATAATTATATAGATGAATGATGGTAAAAAATTTATGTTTGGAAGCCCGATATAATATCTCAAGTGATATTAAAAAGTTATAAATGATAAAAGAAGTTCGCAAGAACATTTATAAAGAATATTAATATATGTTGTTATGAAAGGAGAAATAATAAGAACGTGAGAAACTGATAAATAAATAATCAGAAGTGTTGATAAATAAATAGCCAGAAATGCTATTGAATAATAGTTCGAAGTGTACAAAGAGAGTGGAACTTTTCCTAATGTAGATATTATTTCGAAAATATTTTTAACAATGCCAATATCAAATGCAACAGGTGAAAGATCTTTTCCAACTTTAAAATGCGTTAAATGCTATTTAAGGAGTACGATAGGAGAAGACAGATTGAACAACATGGCCATATTATACCTAGAACAAAAAATTTTGGATGAAATAGATACTACAAAAACAATTGATG
Organism: Dysdera silvatica; assembly: GCA_006491805.2. Taxonomy (NCBI): domain Eukaryota; kingdom Metazoa; phylum Arthropoda; class Arachnida; order Araneae; family Dysderidae; genus Dysdera; species Dysdera silvatica. Next base: position 174,926,169 of record QLNU02014802.1, on the reverse strand, counting down.
AATCTGCTAAAGAGAAACCAAGACACAAATTTATATACAAAACATTTTTTAAGCACTAAGGTAATTTATTACTATTAAATTTTTTGAATAAATATCTGATTTTTCTTGAAACGTTGAGTTTATTATTAGTTACATATTGCCGGTTTAAGGAACTCACTAAAAATTTACTACTGAAATCTTCCCGAAAAAGTCCTCAGATCCTTACACAATTTTTTTTGTTTTGTTTTAGGGCTTGGGTCTCAGAGCCTCGAAATTTTTACCGCCAGGAGCCACCAATAATCTTGATTCGCCTCTGGACGAACTCTTAATTTCCATTGCTGGCGTACAGGGGCTGACTGAGCCGCCGGCCAAGCGGCCGCCGGGCCTGTGCGCCCTCATGGGCCATAGGACTCGCGCCCTCTGATAATCTAATGTATGCACCCTTTGAGAGGACCCAGTCCGCCCCTGATGAAGTACACGATCCAACAGAAGTTATTATCAACAGTAGAATTCCAATTGTTCCGACAAAATAGAACCGAGGTAAATTCGAATAACCGGAAAGCCAGGAAATTGAATATAGTAGATTTAGCGAATAAGTAATCACCTTGTAGTCATCACTGGATTAAGGAAACACTTAGGTGAGGAATTAGGTTCCGGATAATTCAAATTCTACTCTATTTACACATTTATACTAGAACATGTAATCATAATCGACTGCTATCTATCCATTGCTGGATAAGTCACCACCAATCTTTTTCTCTCATAAAAGCACCTCGAAGATATTGGCCATATAACCACAGGACTGGATTGTACTGACATATTCCGCCCTCCTGTTTATGATTTAAATTTGCAATGTTTTCATAGACTGTCTAGCCTGCATGAACTTGAAGGTGGTATGAGACACCCCTATTTACTAACCTGATTGGTTTTGCACAACTTCAATAATTTTCAGCGCATGGGTTTCTTTCCAGTTAAGATACAATGCTTCTTGAAATATAGAACACATATTAGTTAAGTCTCCATGTACGTACAGCTCTAGAATACGTAGGTTCTATAAAAAAAATCGCCATATATAGAAACATCTTTTCTATTTTTATGAAAGGATGATTCAAATCATGGTGTTTGCCGGAACTTCGATGTAAGGGAGCTATATTGCAGGTCACAACAAATTAAATAGAATTTCGGATTGTGTATTCAACAATAAACACAATAACATTATGAATCAATTATTTAATAGGAAACATAAATGATTTTGATGAATAAAATCTTGTAATATAACAAATTTTTAAAAAGTATAGAGATTTAACTTGCAATTTCAAAAATCTCGTATCTTCAAAATGTCTTCCAAGCCCCGTTTTGATATGCATGCCAATAAAAGGCCTTCGAATTTTGTAATAGAAAGTCAGTAAATAATTGTTTTTAAGCAAAATGAAAGAGCTTTTTCTGTGAATGAAAGCTTTACAAGTTCGGAGATTAAGATGTTATCATAATTCGACCAATTTTGCGAAATTTGATATATCGTTAAAAATATTCAATGTCATTCTTGATGAAGGATTTTTAGTTAATTCGTAATCAATTTGACACGAAGCCTAAATACTACTTTAAATACAGTAATATTTCTCCCATTAATAATAACTTTTCAAGGGGTGTAGAACAGGAGCCTTTGAACAGACAAAGGTGTTAATCGGAGTGTAAGTAATTTGATGTGAAAAGTGATAAAAAAGATGATTAAAAGTGTTAACCGGCATGTATGTAATTCGATGAAACATTTACCAGGACCACAGATTACCGTCGTTGAAGGAAAATAGTTGTTAATTCGAACGACGTTATTGAAAAAGTTAACTGTATACAGTAATTGACGAGCATTTTCACTATCTTAGTGGCGCTGACTTGCATAACTTGCCTAGTTACGGGTGGTGGGGGGAGGATTTAAATATGCGTGACATATAAGATACCCTCTTTCTTAATATAAGGTACGTTCATTTTGTGATCTTATATTCATCTGCTTTTTATTCATCACTCCGCACGAAGTCGCCTTCAGGGCTCCAGAAGCCGAAAAGAAAGACTATTTTACAAAGCTTAAGCCAAGATTACGAAAAAGGGCTCTAAACTAATTTCTCTTCCCGGATCACGAGAGCATCTTAAATTGGCATAAGCTACGCAAATTTTAAATAAAACATTATTATACAAAATTTTATTCTTCCGGGTCGTATGGTATGATTAGCAGCTAGAATTTACCTGGCTTTTGGCCCTTGAACGGGATATGCACAATGAATGCTTTCGTCTAGAGACTTGGGCGGAGAAATTTTTTCAGAAGTTGGGATTGCACAGACTGAAAGCTAACTTTGACCCCATTCCATGAAAATAGTTGCGAAGTTTGAAATAGTAATAATACGTATCTAAAACTGTTATTCACAGGGAAGCGCGGGCCCCCTGCGTCCAGTGCCGGATTTACGTATAGGGGTTAAGTAGGCCCCCAAATCATGGGGCTCTGCACAAACCTGGCATTTTTGTTTAAGCGTTATTATAACCCTATTCGTTTAGAATTGTCCCATACATTTTCATTATTGGTAAACCCAAATACTAAAATAATAAACTTCAATAAAAAACTCATGATTTATTGACTGAATATTGAAAAGGTCACATTTTTTAGATGCCTATTCCATCCTTCCGGCCTAGGGTTCATAAAAACTTTATACTTAATAATTTTCGACACCCACGTTTAAGCTCAGGGCTAGAGCTTTTTAGGCATAGGAGAAAAAAGACGCCGTCCCGACCTAGAGACGAATTAGGGTCCCCTTATTGAGCCCGGAGTTCATTACCTGCTAGGCCATCGGGGATAGGAATAACGCTCCGTTTCTCCGTATTAAAAACTTCAATCCGGCACTATCTGCGCCTCGCATCCACTCTTACGTCTAGAAACGATTCATCACTGTTAGTTGTTTGATAGTTTGGTTATTATTCTGAGAAAGAACAAATATTTCTTATGGCTGTTTATATACAATTGAACTCAGTCATAGCAATATTTAATATACCTCCGAAATTTTAACTCTATAAGCGACAGATATTTACAGTAAGGTTCGCTTATAACGAGCGCGAATTTAGTGAGGAAAATGTGGTTTCACTTGGTGTGATGATAAAATGAAATACAACTTAATCGTTTTTAGCGAGCACGCCTTTTGTGGACCCCGGATTCAACAAGTAAAAAAATGACGAAATTAAAAAAAATCAGTGGTCCGGGATGTCTTTAATTGAGGAAAATATTATGAAAAAGCTTTCGAACACTTAAAATCAGAGAATTTCTGAGAAGTCTCATCCTTTTCAGTATGAATGGTAAGGAATTCACAGTAAACGTTTTTATGAAGCAATGGATTGCGTTGATAGTTATTGTATTTAACGCGCTAATTTCGTTAGGATAAAAATAGATACTGTAAAGCGAATAAAACGATTGTGGATCATTTCTGGAGCATCTCCAAGTAAAGCTTATTTTGTGGATGGTAATATAAATTCCATTATATAATATTTTTATTTAGTTTATTATACTTCAAGTGGTAATGTTATGCATTGTTCATTAAATTTTCAGAAAATTTAAATTGAATATTATTGAATACACGTTACACGCATATATGTAACCTATGCAGATTTTCTTCTTAAAATTTGAAATTCAGAAACGGATACAGCCATCATTGTCGTTCGTTCCAAGCTCTTGGCTATATACGGGCCCTGATGTAAACACAATAATCCGCTCGATGGGACTTCGGAATTTTGATTAAACAGCCGAGGTGTCGCTACAATTGAGGTCGTCATAACAAAGCTGAAATCATCTTTAAGAATTCAAAAATATTGCTTCCTATAAACGTAAGTTCCTCAGGTCTCGGTGCAACATTGTCCTTGCTTCGTAAAACTTACGAATTGAATTGATACACTTTCAATAACGAAATATCGAACTGATATCTCATGCCCTGGAAACGGATATGTTTCTTCAGTCCATCTCACCATAAATTCATAATTGAAACATTTATTTTGGTGCGGGATAACCTTTGCCGTCCTACCACCATAAAAATCTAACCCAACAACGTAGATTTATGTTTAAACGAAATGCTCGTCAACTGAATCGGGAAATCAGTGAGGTAAAATCTTTCCCTTTAGGTACAAAGGTACCTACCACGAGGTGAAACACCAGACATGCTATTCTTTAATAATGCAGGGTTTTGGGGTTTTTTTTCCTTACGGTGCAAGGACAGCAAAAGTTTTGTTGCCCCTGTTTAATACTACTAATAATAAAATACACATCATGATGTTCTGGCATAAGTTTTTGAAAGAAGAATGAAATGTGTGATGCGAATTACAATACATATTTGTTTTTATTCTAATACTGAGCATATATTTATAAGTTTGTTATAATAGTAACCGCTTATTTTTTAAATAGAAGGCAATCACAACAAATTATTGCATTTAAAAAGCATTATTAACCTGTTAATAGCTATGTTAGTGTCACTGTAAAGTATTTTAAAGTATTTTTTTAAATAGCTACATTTTTATTATTAATATTTCTTATGTTGCAAGCAAATAGTGTCCATAATGAATAAGAAGTGGATTCGATAAAATACATTTATTATAATTTAAAAATGTAAAGGGGAAATTACTGGTTTCTAGAAAGGATTCTCGAATGAAAGTGTTTGAGAACCACTGGTTTAAATAATTAAATATTTAACTGCGATTACGTGTATTTTATATTTTATATCTTTCACTCGCAGTGTGTTGTACATCTAGGAATTGCAGTTCTTTCAGGACAGTTGTCACTTTCTGACTAAGAAAGAATATGTGCTACTTTTATTATTTGCTGTATCCTAATCCGTAAGCATAGTTCAACCCCCGCCCCACCCCGTTGTCAGAAAAAATAAGTAAATCTTAAACCCGCCTCTCTCCCCCAAAGATGCTTACGTAATACTTGAACGGCCCCTATAGCTGTGAACAGGGGCGGACTGGGCCCACGGGCCGGTGCGCCCTCATGGGCGATAGGACTCGCGCCCTCCGATAATCCAAGGTATGCGCCCTTTGAGGGGACCCAGTCCGCCCTTGGCTGTGAATTCATTATATCCGTGTTCGTTATAACTGAGTTCCACTGTATATTGAGTTGATACTATCTACTGGAGATAGCTCGATCGTTGGGAAGAGCGGTGGTGTAGTGGTAACGCGTTCACCTAGCGTGCGGTTATCCCGGATTTGACTCCCAACTGTGCCAAAAAGTTTATTGCCCGACCGCTCACCGTCGTCTGGGGGTTGGTTCATTGGGCTTTAAAAGGTCCGGATTTCTCGGGCGGAAAAGTGTAGGTCCTGGCGTAGCACGGCTCTTTATGTCCTTGAACTGAAAAACTGGAACAAACAAACATAGGTCGAAGTAGAAACATGTTTGCATACCCTACTAGTTATCCGGGTTTGATTCCAGCAGGTATCCAGCTCTTGACACGGTTTTACTTCAGATCCGTAATCCCAGGTTTGACTCCCTAGGAGGAAGAGATTCGTATTTCCCGGAAAACTATAGACTCTACCGCAGCACAACCCTAGCTGTCCTTGTGCCATAAAACAAAACCAATACTGTCTACCAATACCAACTTATATTCGAGCCTTATATGGCGCAGTGACAATGCATTTGTTCATCGTGCAAAATACCCGTATGTGCATCCAAATTATACAAATTGCTTTTCTCTCATTGACTGATTGATCCGTAGCCCAAAGTTTGATTCCATAGTTGACAAAAAGAGAAAAAAAAAGTTTCAATGGTTGTAATCATCATTGTTTTCTAAGTCGCTGTGCTTGGTTTGACTGACATAAGCTGAGTTATTTGTGAGTATATCGTAGTTCAAAGGTCACGTTCAGCCTTCCATTCCGTCCAAGATAAACTAGGGCGCAGTTTCTGGATGTAAAAAATACAAATCAAGTCCACTACAAATCGCAGCTCTCCATCGAGGGCTGCCGTGGCGCCTGTAGTGAGATTCGATTCATAGGGAAGGAAGGAAGGAAGGAAGAGTTGATCACGATTCGGGGGTCACGCCAAGCGGTAGCTCCCATCTCAGACGACGCGAGAAGTCGCATATGAAATAAAACACACAAACTCGTGTACCCCACAATAAATCGAAACAGAAAAATCCTCTCTCTCTCTCTCTCCATGGAAACACAGTTTCAAAGGGCGAAAACTGGCTTTTCTGATTTGTTCTTTTTTTCTTTTTCTTTTTTTAATCAGAACGCGACGTTCTGTCTAGAGAAGTCCAGCACGGGTGGGACGGAATCGCCCGACCCTCCCCTACAGGTCCTCCACTTTTGAGAAGAGAAGGAGGAGCCTCCGAAGACGTATCAGCGAGGCACCACTCGGACATCTGCATATCATCGATGTCGTGTTTTTTTTTTTTTTCCCCTTCAGCTTTTACAGGTAAATATCCAGGGGGCACTAGGCATCTCGACTGAAAAAAGGCGTGTCCATTCTGTCTCATTCCTGCCGTATTATTATTAGAGCTCAGTGGAGCGGGGGTGAACGGCAGATGATTACTCGCTCACAGCAGAGATGCCGATGTCAGAAAACAACGATCAGTTTGACGAAGACATCACAAGGGTTTTAGATTGTTTTAATTGTACGTTCAGTGTCAATTGGTGACGTGCGTACTCAATCCAAAGGGTTAGATAAAACCACGTAAAAGGACTTCGAGTGTTGCACTGCAGGTCGTTGCTTTCTCGATTGGGTATGCATATTACAGACATTGAGTTTTCTACGTTTATCGCCTTATTTTTAAAATTTCTTGGATGGTGAATTGCCAATGCACGATTTACACAGTTTTGTCATATTTATATAGTTAAAATAATAATAACCCTGTGAAACCTATAGGTGCCCTCTCGGGGAACGTAAAGGTAAAGTCTATCATTTCTTTCACCGAGTTCGATGCTAATTATAGTCCAGAAACCGTGGAGGTTTTTTTTTTTCCTTTCCGCCGTAGTTTGGAGTTTGGCTAACCAAACAACGAAGGCTCAGATTTCTTAGAAGACTGGGTCCTAGCTGAACATGCTTTTAGCTCTCCGTACTCCATAAAATCAAAGTATATGTACACTGGCGTACGCAAGGGGGGCTGGATGAGGTCATAACCCTGATTACGATGCAATTTTGCACCTGTACATATGAACATATCCAGTTATAGCAATGTAACCCCCTTGTAAGCCTATGACCTCCAAATTATGCACTTCCTGTGTGAAACTAATTTTCTTTACCTTTCTGTATATATATATAACACCAGTCCATACTTAACTTTTGCTACACCTTGTCAGTGTGATTTGTTTGAAAGCGCATCACTAACCTTAAAAACACTTGAACAGGGTTGATTGTCTCCCAAACATACTTGCACAGAGAAAACTGTCTCTAAAAGCATTTACACGGATCTAGCTATCCAACTCCTTAACCTTATCCTTTGTGCAAAAGTGGTTGTGTGCCAATGGTTGGGATTTCCGCTTTTGGAACACTAGAGTAGGTTCGATTCCGTTCACGAAAAGAATTCCAGTGGAACAGATAGAAATAACGGGAGGGGACGTTACAAACGGGCTAGCCGCTCACAGCAAAGGAGGACTTCGATTTCAGAAGTTGTTTTTTCGCGAACGTTTGTCGGTGCCAACAATTAGTATCATATATATTTCATTTGTGAATAAATACATTGTTGTCAGCAGATAGCCGATTTGTGACGTTACCTCTCATTATTTTTGTCTGTTCCACCGTACTTCTTTCCGTGAACGCACAGTACAGGTTCGACTGTATAGCTCGGACGTTTTTTCTGAGCGGCTAAATTACCTACGATTTAAATCATTTTTATTGTTATAATTAGCCAGCTTTCACAAATTACTTTTACTAACCCAACTCGCACCCGGTCTCGATCCCTCTTCAGCCGCATGTTTCACCCTGCTAAAATTAAACTCTTTCTTTAATTATATCTTCAAAACCACTCCGTAAATTCCTATCCAAATGGAATGCGAAAATTTACGTTTAAATAAAATCTATCCTCATACTAAATTGCAATTTAGTACACGTACAAACACGTTGCAGAACTGCATTGCGTAAAAAGCTTTAATCATGCCACCATAACTCATAAACGTTCGTGGTTTAGAAAACCTTGCTCGTTAGTGACGACCAGGCACTGATTGGCAAGCTCAGAATTCCTCGATTGCCGTTCAACGTCCGGCCAATAAGCGTATTGAAAAATGAAACATCACCCATATAAGTATATGTATATAAATACATCCACGAGGAATACATACGATTGTTAGATGCAGGCGTGATACTGTTCATGTCATGTTCAGCATCTTGATCCCTCCAGGATGCGCAAAGAAAAGGAGGAGGATTTCGCAACATCCCCTTCAAAGGCCTATTATTCTGTTTCCTTTCCAAGGCAAGGAGAGACAAGGCCCACAAGTAGGGGGCTATGCCACTTTTTTTCAAAGAAACATTCACCAGCGTGTGTTTCGTGTGTGTATGCTTGTGTATGTGTGTGTGTGCACCTATAATTACGGCCTTTCCATTCTTCATTCAAACGGAAAGGAATACTGAGAAAGATCATTTCTTTTCTGCGATGGGGGAAGGTAGACACCCCTTGGAATGTCGAAGAAGGGGTTGTGCCCGTATCTGATCAGGTGGAGAACTTTCCAATCGGACGTCGTGACTACCTACCGGGCCTATCGGGCCCGCGAATCTCTGAAGGGGCTTTCAAAAACAAGTCGCAGGCTGTTGTTCTTACGCGCTACTTGATTTGCAGGTTGGCAATAGGGCCCCCCTGCCACCCGGACCCTCCTGTCTTTCTATGGAACCCCCTTTAAAGTCCTCTTCCACCTCCCCTGAAACGTTTCTTGCGTTAAACTACTGGTGTAGGCAAGAGTTACCATCGGTAGATCTCAGCAAAATCGTGACCAACGTTTTACCAGGAGCTAAAATTTGTTCTTTGCCCCCCCCTTGCTAACCTCCTCCTTATAACCACCGTGTGCCCTAACTACTTCGCGTTAGCTCTTCCAATTTTTCCTTGCTCTTTTTCTTCACCTCTACTTTTCTTTCCTGCAAATCTCGTTCGGTTTTTCAAAGCTCTTAAATCGAATGCTGTGAAAAATGTGTCAACGGCCAAAGTGTTCGAACGCTGCTTAGAACCATTTGCAACGATCAACTAATACCTATGGTCAATTGAAGAACAACCTACACTGGGATTGTAAAATTCAAATGCCATTAATAGGTTCGACAAAAAGTTTTGGAGGCTATTAATAGAAAAGTAATCTATTTGTAATTAGCCATAGCTTTTTAATATATTTTTTAAGTTTTAGCCAAAAAAATTGATCAGATTTTGTAAAACTTTAAACGCCATAAATAGTAATTATGTAAAAAAGTATTTACCCATTTAATTATTCAAAAATAGGCATTGTTTTATAATTAGATTATACGTCAATAAAAAGATTTAATGCCTATATTTTCATGAATTTGTAATAGTTTCAATGTCATTTTAATTATACAAGAAGAAGGAATAGCTTAATAGTTAAGCGAGAGGTATTTAAGGTCACTAAATGTGGTTTCGTTCTTAATGGAATTTGTTATGCATAACTCGGTCGCATTTTGGAAGTCACGTTCAGCCGTTATTCCCGTATCTAACGTTTTATTTCGTAACATTGAATTTGGGACATGAAGCATAAATTATTAAGGCGGTGTTTCTTAAATTATGCTCCTCGGAACCGAAGGGTTCCGTGACGACCCTCTAGGAGTTCCGCAAACAATCTGTAAAGCATTGTCGACAATTCGCAGAAAATCTATAAGTTGTGTAACTTCCTGCATGACAACCACTCAGAGTTCACTGACAATAATCAACAATATCCAGCAACAACAGAAAGGTGTTATTTATCTTTTATGTTGATACATTCGTTGCTTATTTTATATTGCCAAGCGGTGATAAACGATAGCCTTTTAGATTTTCCTTTAATGTTCATGGAGGGATTTCATGGCTAAAAGCCTGCGGTAAGAAAAGAATGCCATGGGATAAAAAGTTTGAGAACCACTTTATTAAGGTAAGCTAAACCTCGAACGGTATATTCAAAGACGCTTCAAATAAGCTTCACGTTCAAAGAGTACTCAATAATTTACATGAGAAGGGATTGTTGGCTTAGTGGGGTATTTGAAATATATTTACTTATATCCATATATTATCCCAATTCAGACTCAGGCACTGTTGTCGTGAGTTGGTGAATTTTCTGTGAAATGGTGTGCCAGCATTTTTTTTTTTTTTAGGTGGGGAGGGGGAGGTTTAGAAAAAAATATAAGGAGAAAATATTCTGAAAAGGCTGACACACGAAAAAATTTCATTCTAAATTAAAGTAGTTATTAATTCAAAAACTAAATTTAGAATCTATTGGAGGGGAAGGTAACGATCTGTTTTATAAACTAGAACGGGATTATACAGATACCCGCTGATAAATCATTTAAAGCCGTCGTATTAAAATAGCCATGAACAGAAAGGGTTTGTAAATAAACTATAATAAGATTTATATGTATTGCGATCCCTATATTGTACTATTCAGTGAAATAAATGTAGAATGTGTTCAGTTATATTACTATCAGAGGAAGAAAAGTTACTTTGAAGGGTTGAAAATGGACACTCCCCACTCTCAATCTTTATAAATGATAGTGCGACAACATACAATATCAAAATCGTTGAAAAAGGATAGGAAGAGCATAGCATGAACTTGCGTCATCTGTCCTGGTCCTGCTAACCAACCACCTCATCTGGCTTGTTTAATGAACGTCTGATACATGCAGAGACATGCAGTTATTCAGTATAAGTTCTTTCCGTAATTGCGTCATACTTTTCTACACAAGTTTATCGCAATTATGACTAGTTTAGTTGGAGGAATATATGAAGCAATTTTGATTATTTTCTCTAGAAGAATTTTTACCTCCAAAGTTAAACATATATGATTGTAAAAATATGGAAATTCGGTCTACATCGAGTAACTGCTATTTTTCAGTTAAACAGCAGCAACGGTGATGTAGAAGCAATTATCAGTAGAAAACAAAGCGGCTTTTGGTTATTAAATAAATATTGGTCAGCGTGTTTTAATACGTATAAGAACATAAGTCCATAAACAGAAACTGATTTTTATATGTAACTTGTCTTTTAAAAGAAATTTCTAGGCAATCTCGCAGTTAGTAATAACGATCTTACTTCTTAACATGAAATATTTCTAGTGTTTGGTATTTGATTATAACTTCAAGCTTTAATATTTGTTATAGATAAAAGGCGCTGTACCAATTTATTCCTTGTTGTCCGTTAACTGCAGGTTTTCGTTGTTTTCCAATTGTGCATTTCTCTCTCTCTTGTCTATTAACTGTATGTCTTTATCGCCTATTAACAACATGTCTTTATTATCTACTAAATCTATGCCCTTTATCTGTTAGCTGCGTATCTCCATTGTCTAGTAGCTGTGTGTCTCAATTTTAACTACGACTTTTAATGCTGAAATTTAGAGGTGAAAAGGTTTGCGAATTTACCTCTGTTGGGCAGAATGATTCTTGCGTTATGGGTCCAACCAAGCAATCACCTCCTTTGCTCCTCAGTTTTCTCTCTAGAATGTTCTTCAGTACTTTAATTTAACAAAAAAAAAAATCAGTGAAACCGCGGTTTTGCCTTTTTCTGAGAACCGCGGAGGGTGGTGGGAGACGTACGATGCGGGAACGTAAAATCAAGGTTTCACTCTTATAATTTTCTGTAATCGTTACAGTATATATTAAACTTATACAAATTTTAAGATCATACTTCAATTGAAGATTTTATTAGAGTAAGTAAAAATCGCACTTTTTTTTACTGCTGGTGTGTGGTTTAGTAAATATAAGAACAATAATAGGACTAACTCTTTCCAACCCCGTTATGATATTTATAAGCCTTTAAGATACACGTGTTATCAATTACCGCACAATTCTTAAATTGAAGAGAAAGAAAAAACATTCGAATCTCTTTTTAGATTAACATTTGGGATCAAACTAACTAAAATGAAATATTAGATAATTCATGTTTTATTGTGTTGATAGTGTTGCATTAGAAAAAATCAGTAAGGAGTTCTTTTGTTGCAGTTAAAAAATTCGTATTTATAGAATAAAAGAGTGTTAAGCATATGTCGTTTTATATATGGTTATATATGTTACCGCTAAAGTGCAGAAATCAGTTATTCTACAGATTATCTAGGCAATGTGAAGATTAACTAGGGTGATCTGTTAAAGTGCCGAAAATCGTTTCATTTCTCAAATTACTTAGGTAATCTGCAAATTACCTAGATAATCTGCACATTACCTACTAGGCACTCGTTAAAGTGAAAATAAGATCTTTGCTGGAACAACAGCAACGTTTCTGTACGCTTAAATTAACATAATGTTAGTTATTTATTTTTCGATATCTAAAGAATCACGTTAATACAGTCAAACAATCAACAAATTAGTTGATAGAATCGATCATCAATCAATTAAAAAACAATAATACAAAGAATCAAACGGTTTAAAATATTATTACAATTAAGGAAACGAATTTGCAAAACATATGACAAAATTATGCTTACTTATTAGTTGTTAAGGTATTATTACCCTCCGCAGGGATAACACAATTGCCAAATATGGTCAACACAAGAAAGCCTCCGGGGCGAGAATTTTGTGAGTTTTTACTTATTAGTGCAATCTAAAGATCGGTGATACTTTGAATTACATTCACATTTTCTGAAACCCTGCCCAGTAGCAAGGGATTGTTTTATTGCTGTTTGACGTAAAGATATTTCTACAGCAGGGACATCTTCTTTTGTTAAAAATCTCTTTTTGCAAACACTGAATTCAGATTTTGCATACAATTGTTTTAAAATACCCGTTTTAGTACCAAGTTTATAAAAGCCATCCTCTATTTTACTAAGAACCACAGCTAAAATCGAGCCATCATCAGTTTCTGCTCTGTCTACTTCGGGTACTTTAATTCTCACAGTGACACCTTCATCGATATTTGGGTGCTTTGCATTAGAAATTGCTAATATTTTGTTTGCTTGCTTTTCTAAACCTTTCTTGGCTTCATCACGCTGTATTTTCTGATTCCTATTCTTTTTACAGATGTTGCACAATACATTCTTACCATAACCTTCTTCTTTAGGATTTATTTCACCACAAATTACGTGAACAAACACATCACACGCTTTACACTTGTGAGCACCCGATGCTGCTTTTGAGCAAACAATGCAGACCATGTCTTGTATAGTCCTCTTTACAGGTTCTGTACGAAACTATGATAGCGATTCTGCATGCAGAGGTGATTCCTTGGAGGTGCAGGGTAACTGAATATTCTTTATAACTGTATCCTCGATCAACGGTGTAGAAGACAGTTTAAGATTACTATCGACGAATTCTTGTATTTCTATAGGTGATTCTGTAGAAGCAAGGGATAACGGAATGTCCTTTTGAGTAAGATTTGACTGTGATCCCATAATCACAGTCTCTTGTGAATCTTCTAATTTTTCAAGGTTTTCTTCAGTATTTATCGAATGTAATACACTTTGTGGTATAACAGAAGAAGACGATCCCACTTTTGCGGGACAACCGAACATGGCTTCGTATGGACTTCTTTTAATTGCAGAATAATAGGCACGATTCTTCATGAATTGTACAAATCGCACACCCTCACTCCACTTGTTAGTTTGGTTATCAGCCATCCAAGTAGTAAGAATGTTCTCAATGTCTTGATTCGCTCGTTCTACACTTCTTTGACTTTGGCTGTGTCTAGGTTTACCATTAACCATTTTGATTTCTGGCCACAACTGTGTTACACATTCTAAGATTTTATTGCAAAATTTGCGTCCGTTATCAGAATGCAAAATACTTAGAGCTCCAAAAAGGAGAAAAATATCAAGCAAGTTATAGACTACTTCATCCGCCCGCTTTGATGTGAGCGGCTTCAATACAACAAATTTTGTGTTCACAACAACAAATTTTGTTAAGTGGTCTTGGTATACAAGAAGAAACTTGAACTTTCCATCTGGTTGAGATTTGTAATCGATGAGATCCACCTGACATCTGCTATTGAAATGCGATGAAATAATCGGCTTTACAACAATCCCTTTTTTCGCATTTTTTTGTTTTTGTTGACAAGGTTCGCATAAATCCAAAAACATTTTTATTTGGGCTTAGGTTATGTTTTTATAAAGTGTATTTAATTGCTTGATCATTCTGTCTCTTCCGCTGTGCCCAATTGACAAATGAGTAGAATACAATATGTCAAACAATTCTTCGGCATGGACAAACTTTTTCACACTTTCTCGCGCATCTAACAACGGCTCAATGAGTTCTTCACAGCCTTGTACGGTCAACACATCATACTTTTAAATTATTCGATAATCTCGAGATGATTTTTTCTTCTTGGAAACTTTTATTCGCTTTACATCTTCAATTATGGAATCATACTTACGTTTTGTCATTAAAACACTATCATATTTTGAATCTTCGCCAAAGACGTTTGCGAAGAATCCTTTCTTCATTTTACTCACCAATTCGGTGCTTGCTTGCATACTAGGAGCTGAATTTATCTGCTTTAAAAACAATCACGACACAAATTCACGCGCTAACAGGCAGAAACGAATTTGAAAACAGAATTAGCTATGCTACGCACTGGCAGCCGCGCAAATTATGAGATATAAAAACAACCCGCTACGACAAGACGCTGGCGAAACCAAACTAAAAGTGGAGGGAGAGAGGGAAGGAGTAGGGAAAGGAAATGAGAGAAACAAACTTCTGAACTTTAACGATACGGAAGCCGTTAATGTGCACATTACTTAGGTAAAATGCGGAAAACTCTTGATTCCGCACGTTAACGGAGCAAATCAATCAATCTGCAGATTAGCTAGGTAATGTGCACATTAACGGCTTTCGAGCTTTAGCGGTAACATATATACGTCATGGTGTGGCAATTCAAAACTTATTGGGAGGGGCAAGTGACTTCGAAGAAGATCATGTGGTGCAACCTTAGAGAAAATAATGCTATCCAATAATGCTATCCAATGGGGGGTTGATCTCCCTCTCCTACGTCATTAGTTATAGGATGGAAAAAACGATTTTAAAATTAAAAATACAATTTTTTTTTATCTCAAAGGAAAATTTAGCTCACCGCAATGTAGTACAAAAACGCGCTACGTAATATTATCTTTATTTTAAAAAAGTCCCATTTCTGTAAATCTACTTCTGTCAGAAGGGAGTTCGATGGATCCTGTGCAGTAGCA
>QLNU02014802.1:174899115-174910793 GCA_006491805.2 Dysdera silvatica | reverse complement strand
TTTTATAACTGGTTTTAATTGGTTTTAGAAAGTAAAAAGAAGTAACGTGACATCAATTGGAAGTAAATAACTTTACTCACGTACTATTTTTGTTTATTGTGTAATCACTTGGTTTTGTTTTTTCAAGCGTCAGTCAGAAGGAGGGAGAGGCCACTTCCTCCTTCTCTCCTTCTCTCCTTAGTAGATTTACTCTATCTACGTCACTCCATGTATATGTTACCGCTAAAGTTCAGAAATCAGTTATTCTACAGATTATCTAGTTAATGTGCAGTTTAACTAGGGTGATCCGTTAAAGTGCCGAAAATTGTTTCATTTCTCAAATTACCTAGATAATCTGCACATTACCTACTAGGCACTCGTTAAAGTGAAAATAAGATCTTAGCTTTAACAACAATAACGTTTCTGTACGCTTAAATTAACATAATGTTATTTATTTATTTTTCGATATCTAAAGAATCAAGTTAATACAATCAAACAATCAACAAATTAGTTGATAGGATAAATCATCAATCAATTAAAACACTATAGTACAAAGAATCAAACAGTTTAAAATATTATTACAATTAAAGAAATAAATTTTACAAACATATGATAAAATTATGCTTACTTATTAGTGCGCAATCTAAAGATTGGTGACACTTGAATTACATAGCAATTGGTTTTGGTGACAAGCATTGACCTATTTGTGGTACAGTTAGATTTGCAGTCACATTTTCCGGAAACCCTGTACAGTACCGAGGAATTGTTTTATTGCTGTTTGACGTAAAGATATTTCTACAGTAGGGATATCTTCGCCAAAACTTGATGCTGCTTTTGAGCAAACAATACAGACCATGTCTTGTATAGTCCTCTTTACAGGCTCTGTACGAAACTGTGATGGCGATTCTGCTGAAGTTGAGTGTAACTCAGTGATGACTTCTTCAACATGCAGAGGTGATTCCTTGGAGGTGCAGGGTAACTGAATATTCTTCATAACTGTATCCTCAATCAACGGTGTAGAAGACAGTTTAAGATTACTATCGACGAATTCTTGTATTTCTATAGGTGATTCTGTAGAAGCAAGGGATAACGGAATGTCCTTTTGAGTAAGATTTGACTGTGATCCCATAATCACAGTCTCTTGTGAATCTTCTAATTTTTCAAGGTTTTCTTCAGTATTTATCGAATGTAATACACTTTGTGGTATAACAGAAGAAGACGATCCCACTTTTGCGGGACAACCGAACATGGCTTCGTATGGACTTCTTTTAATTGCAGAATAATAGGCACGATTCTTCATGAATTGTACAAATCGCACACCCTCACTCCACTTGTTAGTTTGGTTATCAGCCATCCAAGTAGTAAGAATGTTCTCAATGTCTTGATTCGCTCGTTCTACACTTCTTTGACTTTGGCTGTGTCTAGGTTTACCATTAACCATTTTGATTTCTGGCCACAACTGTGTTACACATTCTAAGATTTTATTGCAAAATTTGCGTCCGTTATCAGAATGCAAAATACTTAGAGCTCCAAAAAGGAGAAAAATATCAAGCAAGTTATAGACTACTTCATCCGCCCGCTTTGATGTGAGCGGCTTCAATACAACAAATTTTGTGTTCACAACAACAAATTTTGTTAAGTGGTCTTGGTATACAAGAAGAAACTTGAACTTTCCATCTGGTTGAGATTGGTAATCGATGAGATCCACCTGGCATCTGTTACTGAAATGCGATAAAATAATCCGCTTTATAACAATCCCTTTTTTCTCACTTTTTTGTTTTGTTGACAAGGTTCGTATAAATCCAAAAACATTTTTATTTGGGCTTAGGTTATGTTTTTATAAAGTGTATTTAATTGCTTGATCATTCTGTCTCTTCCGCTGTGCCCAATTGACAAATGAGCAGAATACAATATGTCAAACAATTCTTTGGCATGGACAAATTTTTCACACTTTCTCGCGCATCTGACAACGGCTCAATGGGGGTTTCACAGCCTTGTACAGTCAACATATCATACCTTTGAATTATTCGATAATCTAGAGATGATTTTTTCTTCTTGGAAACTTTTATTCGCTTTACATCTTCAATTATGGAATCATACTTACGTTTTGTCATTAAAACACTATCATATTTTGAATCTTCGCCAAAGACGTTTGCGAAGAATCCTTTCTTCATTTTACTCACCAATTCGGTGCTTGCTTGCATACTAGGAGCTGAATTTATCTGCTTTAAAAACAATCACGACACAAATTCACGCGCTAACAGGCAGAAACGAATTTGAAAACAGAATTAGCTATGCTACGCACTGGCAGCCGCGCAAATTATGAGATATAAAAACAACCCGCTACGACAAGACGCTGGCGAAACCAAACTAAAAGTGGAGGGAGAGAGGGAAGGAGTAGGGAAAGGAAATGAGAGAAACAAACTTCTGAACTTTAACGATACGGAAGCCGTTAATGTGCACATTACCTAGGTAAAATGCGGAAGACTCTTGATTCCGCACGTTAACGGAGCAAATCAGTTAATCTGCAGATTAGCTAGGTAATGTGCACATTAACGGCTTTCGAGCTTTAGCGGTAACATATATACGTCATGGTGTGGCAATTCAAAACTTATTGGGAGGGGCAAGTGACTTCGAAGAAGATCATGTGGTGCAACCTTAGAGAAAATAATGCTATCCAATAATGCTATCCAATGGGGGGTTGATCTCCCTCTCCTACGTCATTAGTTATAGGATGGAAAAAAAGATTTTAAAATTAAAAATACAATTTTTTTTTATCTCAAAGGAAAATTTAGCTCACCGCAATGTAGTACAAAAACGCGCTACGTAATATTATCTTTATTTTAAAAAAAGTCCCATTTCTGTAAATCTACTTCTGTCAGAAGGGAGTTCGATGGATCCTGTGCAGTAGCACACTGCTGACGCTTTCACCTAAAGTGCTATTAATCCGGGTTCAATTCTCAATGGTTAGTGGATATGAACGAGGGATAGGCTTACCAACTAACTGCTTGCTGCTCACTGTGCTTCGATGGTTGGTTCCCTAAGCCTTAAAATTTTAGATTCCTCGGGAAAATATAGGCCCGCTGCCCTGTGGTGGCGTAGTTGGTAGCGTATTCATCTATTGTACCATTAAGCAGCGATCCATTCCTAATGGTATCGTAGGACCCAGCCCGTTTTTCTTCCTACCATAGTCCGGGGTTTAATTCCCTTACAAAAGTTCGAATTTCTAGAAAAACTATAAGTGCAGACGCAATATGACCCTTTCTGTTCTTGGCCAATAAAAAGTCAACTTGTGAGTCATTTGATAAACGTAAAATATGAAAAAAAAAGAGATCTCTCTTCAGTTGCTTGACGTTCAGTGCTTTGACTGGTCAAGGCATTTAGACCCAAACCCAAGAATCTCTGGTTCGAGACAACCTGCATGTTCATGGGTACAATTCCTTCTCTTTTATTTTTGTAGGCTCTTCCAAGTCCTTAAAAAGTGTCAAGTTTGAATTTACATCTTGGAATATCAAATCTTAATTCCCGTAAAGGTATTTTAATTTTTAACAAATTTAAAATTTTAAATTAAATTTTTCGAGTTTCGAAACTTAAAAAATCACTGTGTAATTCTTTAATAAATTCGTAACAATGATATAATTTGACGACGACACTGCGCACTATTATTTTTTTGTAACAATGAGCTCTTATAATTTTATCATATTTCTCTTTCCATATTTATTTCTTAAAACAATAAGTAAATCAAAAAATTTAGCGCAAAGCTCTTTTCGCCAAAATTACAATAAATCATTTAAAACCGTGTGTACAACCTCACCTTACAAAGAATGACACTTGTTGTCCTTGCGACATAAAATACAATCCATCAACAATAAATCGTTTACATTTACAATGAGACGGCACTACTTTTAAATACATCAGAACCCCGATTATATCCAAAGTTGGCTTAATCGAAATACGCATTAACCCAAATAAACCGTAGTGGGTTTTTTTCTTAGTAGGTACAACTCTACTACTACTAGCTATACTAACTACTTCAAGGATTTCAGCAAAAACGCCCATAGTTCTTTTCTAGCGCATTCTGACCTTAGGAGAGAAACCAATACAAATAGTAGATATAGGACACATGTAGAGCTGGACATTCATTTTATATGAACCGAATATATACAAAGGTATCCAACTATTCCCAACGCAATTAATGTCTCAATCAACATATACAAATACATTGTGACACTTTTCACTATCAATAAAGTAGTATAGTGATGTACAATTTAGGGCAGTATTGAGTAAATCTTATCTTTCTTTACACCTTTATAATGAAATGTTAAATTTCAGATATTCCGAAATCGGATTCGCCCCTTTCATTTCGGATAATTGCGGTTCTATTGTAAAAAATGGTGTAAGTATACGTGTGGTTATTTCCCAACATTCAGTTTTGAGCGGAATAAGGAACCCGATGGTTTTAAATCTCACGCCTTGAAAATAACTTAAAAATCTTTTGGAGTATAAAATGGCGAAAAATGTGCTTACTTAATACTTGAACGGCCCCTGATTAATTAATCCTCTGTTGTTTTAAATGTTAATTTCCTACGAATCGTATTATTAATTCTTATTTTGAAACATAGCCACGTAGGATATACGTTGCACCATTGAGTTCATATGGAAAAATATCTTTTTCGAAAGGGGCGCAGTCCATATTTTCCTAAACTAACATTTAATTTTAACTGCTTCTCAAGCATTTGTTTCTGCAAATCCCGTTTCTTTAGGATTCTGGTGTCACCGCACGTACACATACTTTATAATTTTGTATATATGTGTGTAGTATCATAAGAAATGCAAGGAAATGGGATTTTACACAGGAATAAACGATTGAGAAGGTGGTAAAGTCAAACGGTTATTTGTAGAAAGATGGATTATTTCATCACCTATTTACCACATCGAGACAGTTTCAAAAGCAGAATTTCTTTTGTCAACTCAGTTCTAATGTGCCTTAAAATGACACGTAGGTCTCTGTAAGACTGCCCAAGATAAGGGTGACTAAATAGCGTCATAACTTGTACAGAAATGCTTTTCTCCAGCGCGTCGTCTTGGGTGGCCATTAGAGGGACTTTTCTCACAGATCAACGCAACCAACTATCATTTTCCCACAACAGGAATACTTTTAACAGTACAATGCGAAAAGCCTTGAAGGGCCCAAAACCCGTGGACAAGTAAGATAATGCGCAACAGTTTCTTCAGACACGCAAGACTTTTCTAAGAACTTTCTTTAACGATAAGACAGAAAGATATGTGCGACCATTACCTAAGATACAACGTCCGAACTGGGGCTATTTTATCAAAACTATTATCTCAAGAACTGATCTTAGTGCATGTGGAATGTTTTTGCATTCTGCACTTTAAATAGCGATCGCTGGTCTATTCTATAGAAAATTCCCTAGTTAATTGCACGAAAAGGGTTCCAGATTATAGACCCAATACTTAACTCTAGGGGGCAGTGGTTCTCAAACTTTCACTCGGTGGAACCCCCCTTGGTAAATATTACTGAAGAAAAACCTAGAGGATTGTTATTTTTTACCACTTAGACAAACACAAAAATAACTAATAAATCAGTATAAAAAACAAGAGAATGCTTTCAGAAGACAATGTAAAGAAAGCAAAATTTTTAATCGAATGCTATTAAAATATATTAATGAACCGAATAACTTTGCTTTTCATTGTCACAAAGCCATTACATTTTTGTTGTATCAAAGTAATTTATTTTCATATCCACTCTATCTGCCATAGGAAAAAAAATTGTAGAATTTGCAGATTTTCTTAAAACATTCGGCGATGTTTCACGTGTTGCTTGCGGAGCCCTGGAGGATCGTCACGAAACCCCGGGGTTCCGGGGAACGCGCTTTGAGATATACTGCCTAGTAGGATAACATATTCTCTAAGAAACAACCAATGAAAACGCGTAAACGGGGGATAACACATCCTTTCGGCCTAGCCCTAAGTACGATATAAGCCTTAAGTATGAGCCCACACGAAGAGCTGCGATTTTCATACCCAAAGGCTCTGTAGTGCAACAGTTATGCTGTTGTCCCCTATTAGCAGGGTGGAGAATCACTACACTGTTATTTTCTCCGTATTAACTTTGACTCCAATGAAGTTTTTCATTTTCTTTTAAGTATAACAAAATGATTGATATACTTCTACAAGTATTATAATTCGTTATGAGTATAGGCATGTGACGTATGAAAAGAGTTCTCTTGAAACATAGTAACGTCGACTTGTTTACTAACTTTATAACATTAACAACGTTAGTATATGACTATGTCTATTGTATTGCACAAGAGTTAAAATTAAAAAGTTAAGCATCCGAATGCAAAATAATTACCACCATCCTGTACACAGAGTTTCATAATGAGATACTTAGGAGCGTAACAGCATCGCCATATGGATCAATGTTTACATTGAAAGATAACGCGTTATAACGCTTAACGTTATATTCGGCGAACCACAAAAAAGAGTTAAGAATTAACAAAAATTAGAATTTATATACCATTAACTAGACAAGGTCAAGGTACAGATATTTCTGTATAATGTAAAAATACAACGTCACACAGCGTATACAGTTAGCGACTCCAGGGGCCGCTACAGTTCCAAAAAATTGAGTTTGATTCTTGATTCCATGACCACGATCAACTTCCACATGATTCTAACATTGCAGAAATTACAGTGAACGTACAGAAATAGGAGGTCCAGCTCCTGATATCCCAAGCATGCTCTCGCTATTTTCTAATCTGATCCTCATAAATTTACTTCGGCCTCTGTTGTTGTCATTAATACTCGCATCACTCATCATTGATTGCAGCGATCCATCACTGGACTGGCGAAATGCAGAAAAAGAATTCAATTGCCAGCCGCTTCAAATTCCACTCTGTCCTTTACTACAATTCGTGATAGTCTCTACATGCGCAAAGACACTCGAGCGGTTATCGTTTCCGAATTCGATATATATATTCAATTTAATACTTTTTTCTTCGTTCTTTAGTAGGCCCTTTGATTGTTACTCACGTCTGTCCATAGCATGGTTGTGTAAGCCATATGTAGAGGACACAGGTGAACAGAGAGCGATCTGGTCGATCGATAGCTTCCCGATCGGGACTGATCGATCATAGTTGAACTTCGATCTGACAAATGAGAGTATAACCCTCTTTCACCTTCCGATGTTTATTTTTTATTCTGTGTTTCTCTTTCCCTTATCTTCGGTGGACGATTTTTCGTCAGTGCCAGTTGTTTAAACGTTCGTTTAGACACTTAAAACTCTTGATAATTTCTGTTGGAAACTGATTCGAGTTCGATATATTTATTTTTATGTTTAATCATATTTGTATATCCTTATCTTTATTTTGGACAACTTATATCGATGTGTACACATTTCTGCTCTTAAACTTAAAATTGATAGACCAAACACGATATATGTTATAAATACACGTCGTTCAATGAAGATATTTATACATATTAAGATGGTCCAACACGTGACTCGCAGGCCGCGAAACCTTTTTGCATGGTCCTCGACAACGGTCGAGAAAATAAGTTCTGTCTTAAAAATTTAAGTCTGTTGTTCATGATTAACATATGCAGTCGATACCACTTAATAGGGACTAGGACATTTAACCCAATTAAGCGACTGCTCCAAATAGGCGAATTTCACATAAAATTAAACAATAAATGTTTTTTCGATACTACATACATGCATAATATTCAATTCATGTAAGAAAATATAAACTCTGAAGAAAAAATAACATAAACTCTGAAGAAAAAATAACATAAACTCTGAAGAAAAAATAATATATACTCTGAAGAAAATATAATAAATTCAGTTTAAAAATAAAATATCAATTTTATCCTATAGTCGAGACCTATGACGCCAATATGCGTCACGTGCGTATAAGCGGTACGTCACCACACCGACGGTAATCATTAAGTCATATGTATCTGATGTCCTGTTGTACTGTATATAAGATCGCATATCAAATTATTTGTACATTTTTTTTTCTTTTTGTGAATATGTATGAGATAGTAAGTATGCATAAATTAATTGTAATCTTAAATTTTTGTCCCAATTAAGCGGAATGTTGTCTCGGTTAAGTGACGTAAATTACTATTAGTTTCTGGATTTGGGTTCCATTCTATGAGATTTTGCCCAATTAAGCGACTGCCCCGATTAAGCAGTAGCCCAATTAAACGGAATCGACTGTATTTAATTATTTACATAAATTTTAATTTTTAATGGAAATAACGGTCTTGTGGGATACATGTACTCCTGTGTTCATAGAAAAACATATTGTAATAAACAGTTTAAATACGTAAGTACTGGATCTTTAAATATCGTAAGTACCGGCGTCACAAAAAAAAAGGAAGAAAAAATAATGCCGGTTGTTGCAAGCACAAACAATTTTTTGTGTATTAAATTTTTCAATTAATTGGATATATTAAATATATTAATTTAATTATTTCATTAAATATAATAATTACGCATATTAAATGATATTAAATATATTGGGAATGCTTTATTTTACGATCTGAAAATTAATTCGATTCACGACCTGTGTGTTCTGCGTCGAAGTACTCTTGCGGCCCACTGCATAGTGTTGAGCTGCTCTGTATATATATATATATATAATCTCATTCTGTAACTATGAAAATATTGGAATTATTCAGATTATCTACAAATAAAAAATAGTTAGAATATACTACATAGGCGTCCAAAAAACAAATAGCAACGCAAAGGTAGAGGAAAATTCCGGGTGTAACTCCAACAATCAAATATTAGAAAATAGTGGCATATCACGAATTAACAGCTCGTGTTATATACACGCACACTTATAATGTAGAATGAAATTTTTTTTTCTCGAGACAATTCAGTTACTGGTGATATTAAATATAAATAAATGGCCTGTTGGTTACTTTATCTAAAACTTAGTTACAAATTGTAAACACATCAGTCACAAATTTCCAGCTTCCGAATTTAAGGTGAGCATCGGTAAACTAACTCTGTTAGATTTCTAGAAAGCGGTTTATGAATGTATTAAATCGTTTTTGATAAATTACTTTAGTTACAATTAATTGATTATTATAATTAATGGCAGGAGATGAAATTGTATATAAATACGAATATAAAACATTACAGGACATAATATTGACTAAATTCAAATGGCACGCACCCATATTTTTCTGTTCTTTACGTAGTTTGATATTTTGATCATATTATACACTTGATGCAGAGCAGGGTTGTCTAACTCTTTTGGGCAGCGGGCCACTTACAATTTTTTCACCAATCTTGCGGGCCAGCAGTTTTAGCGAGTTTCGTAAAAACTCTTCAGTTTCTTTCGATTATTTATTTGTTCGCTTTCGATATGGAAAGGGGTCACCTATGCAGTTTTTTTAGATTCCTGAAAAAAAAATCTCTTTTTTTTTTTTCCCTTCCAAACGCTTATCAGCGGGCCGGAATGTAGCACGCGGGCCGTATGTTGGACGACCCTGATGTAGAGGGTGATGGTTTAACTTTGAATACCGCAGCAATGATGTTTAACCTCTTTTTTTTAAATTATTATAGAATATATTAATTTTAAAGAAGAACAAAATATTCCGTAATTTAGCTTAATCGAACAATTTATAATAAAAATGTCTGTAGTCATTGTGTATATATATACACGATAACTACAGACATTATATATATATATATATATATAGCAAAATTGTAGTATGATTGTGACATGTAGTACCTTCTAATGTAATATACATGAATACACATATCTAAATGTATATTAACTTGGACAAAGTTAAAGTTGTAAAGTAATATCACACAAGGTAGTCAAACCAAGTAAATTTAAGTAGTAGAAACATCTCAGAATAAAAATTGACATGTAGTAGTAAAAGGTGAAGAGGAGTAAAAGATTAAACAATACCAAGAATTTTGTTCTTCATCAGGGTTCGCACAAAATCCCTGTTATTGGTTTGCTTTTTCTGACTACAATAATTGAGATTTATGATTAATACTGAATAAACCAGCATTGACCAAAACTTAGCTAAAAACAGTATAAACCCAGAATATAATTAGTTTAACAATATTTTAGTAATTTAGAAGGGTCTCTTTATTAATACTGAGAACAATCTCAATTGTTGTAAGTGGCCCAAAAGCAAACACAACACACACACACACACACACACATATATATATAAAGTATTTGGTGGAACACAACTGGGGCTCCGCCCGTGCTGGCCTCGGCTTGGCTATAGACCTGCGATGAGTATAGCTCACTAGAAATTGAGGCTAGTCACGCCAGCGTGCTAAATCTACCACTGCTAAATTCAACTGCCTTTCTTTATTGGAGCACTCAGCAATTTAACATTAGTAAATCATTTTAATGACGACTACTCAACGTGAGTAGCTTTGCCCTACCGCTTTGTTTATCGTGATTTCCAATTGAACAACAGTGCTGGCAACAGTTTAATTTCTTTTTCAGAATTCCACAAAGACAAGTCCTAAACTGCAATCTTTTAACCACATGTTTGAAGAGTATAAATTTTATTCAGGAATTCTTTTGTTTGTAGACTTGATACTTTGCGATGACACATTGCGAATTGAAAGTTTCAAATGAAAAACAAGGTTTAAGAAATCGAAGCAAAATTAACTCTACGATTTGAAACTCACTCGTAATCAGCAAATAAGTACTAAAAATGGAAGAAAAAGTTCGCATTTCCTGGATGGAAGATGAGGGAGAAAAGGGAATAGACATTATTGATGCGCTTTTACCTTTTGGTCACCATTGTATTTAATCTCGTATTTACTGAGTTATTTTACCCTTGTTAAATATAGAACTGTCTTATTTTCAAGCTTGCTTCCAAAATTTAATATAAATATGGAAATATGATTTGAAAAATCCTAACTCATTTATCCAGGGCTGTTGATTCCGTTTATGCAATGATTTTTTTGAGTTACCTTCGTTTCTGGATTTGTGTTTAGAAGTCAGCTTTTGATATCAGTACCTAATGATACAAGAAAAACGGCGACTATTACACTGTAAAATGCAAGATGAAAGTAGTATCATAATGGTTGTATAAGAAGTTAAATTCTATATTTCTGCATCTCAAAACTTGAGTTCGACTCTGAGGGGAAAAGGAACAGTCGAATGTTTCTTACTGTTAGAAGTCAAGCTAAGCTATTGGTTCCATTTTAGAAATGTTAAGTAACCTAAGTGTGCGTGCAGACATGCAACAGAACACCGTAATGTAATATCGTGGCGCAACATTCCGCGTTACGCGACTATGTTCTGGGGTAAATATGTTTTGAGGTGTAACAAAACATCGCCGCGTGTGACCAGCGCGGAACATCAATGCGTCCCATCGCATCTAATCTACAGGTAAAGCCATGGTATTCAAAATGTTACGGAAGAACGACATCATGGTTAATGTTTTCTACACTATCAAAATATTAAACTGCAATGTTTTTCGTAAGTCATTTTAAGAAAAGGGCCTAATACTACTTTTAACTGAAATGGTATGAAAATTTTCCGTATACAGTATAAAAAAAATATACATTGAAAAATGTGTGTCGTTAAGGAAGGACAGAAAAAAACGTGAAATAATGTCCTTCCGTAATGAGGTTTTCAATATTTCTTTTAAATTCGGTACTGTTGATTAAATAATACAAC
>QLNU02014802.1:174771344-174895223 GCA_006491805.2 Dysdera silvatica | reverse complement strand
CTAAGGGGAGCTTATCCTCCCCTATTCAGTGAAATAGCATTGAAGTAAGAGCTTTATGCCCCTATAGAAAAAAATTAGCGCCGTTAAACTGCGAGTCTAGTTACGCCTATGTATATAGATAAGTACTGGAGTATTTGTAGAACCAATGACATAGAAAAAGGCGGCATTCAAACCCCTTCCATCAGATATCAAGCATTACACATATAATAAATAAGTACTACGAGTGATTTTTATAGAAAAATTTTAATTTTGGAAAGAGAACAAACTCGAGTAATCGAATATACTCACAAGCAGTCAGTTAAAAATTCGATTTATCAAAAATATTTTACATTACCTTTCAATACATTTTGCTGCTTTTTCTTATACTTCGATTGCATTTGAGCTTCCGTCCACAATTTTTGAATTGCTAGTCTACTTTATGACACAGATGCAAATTGTTTTAAAGTCACATTTTAAAATTTATTTTTAATGGCGCGAATGAATAAAGAAATATTTTTCTCAGAACCAAAAACAAATTAATGCGAGAAATGAAATCGACGTGATTCCACAATCTGCTTGAAACCTGGAACATAAGAAATTGTGGCCTACCACCTTAAGGCGTTCTCCAGGTGAGCATTAGCTAGTTTGTTTCGGAAATTACTCTTAATATTCAAAAAAGGATGACTGACAAGTATAAGTCGATCTATATACGTTCTTAAAAAAATTCGGCATTTTTATAGCGCAAGGACAACAATGATCATTCTGCACTACAATTTTTTAAAATTTGAATAGACCGTCATAAATTTTGTTCAAAAATCACATAAAAATCCCACTTACAATTACATTTGAGTTTTTCTGAACTTTGAATTTCAATCAGTTCAAAATGTTTCAAATTTTGTAGTCGAGCCAGTTTTTACTGTTCACAGGCCGGATCTGGCCCTCAGGCCGCCTATTGAGAATCACTGGCCTATACGCAAAAGCCAGGAAGATTTGAAAGAGTCCGCAGTCTGCGAAAGTTCGTGAACCGCTAATAAAAAGGGGAAAATATATACTTTTGCTTTCCCTCGCTCCCGTGAAGCACCTATTAAAATTATATGAAACATTCCCTGTAAATTGAAGGTTTGTTTGGTTAATTCGAAGTTTTCTTTTCTGAAAACATGTCAGAGCTTCCCCGCGGCGGGATTCAGCCGTAGAACGTTTTTAATTCTAAGGATCTTTTATATTTTAACGACTTAAATATCTCACTTTATCCAGGTATATAAAAACCTCAACTTTATGATGATACACATGTCACAACAGCATAAGCACAATTTTATTATTAATGCGATTGAGTAGTGCTTTAAACTTCGTCCTTATTTTCACTCTGATCATCGATTATCCCAAAGGGTTTAAATGGGTTAAATTTTGTGAATTTGATAGGTAGCTCTCGGAACTAATTTTTTATATAAAAAGTCGATTTCAACAACAAATTAATTGACCACCTCTGATATGATTGAGTTGATATAATTTGTTGTAGTACAAATGCAAGTGATCGTATTTTCTGTGCTCTCAAAAAATAAAATGATTTGCAGACAGTCAATAGATTAACTTCAAAAGCAATTATAAAGAATTAAATTTGAAATTATATTAAATTTGAAGTTACGTTAAATTTGAAATTATATCAAATTTGAAATTATATTAAATTCAAAAGCCAAAAATATGTAGATTTTTTAAATCTGCAAATATGTGGTATTTTACATATACATCTTTGAATAAAATAATTTTTGATTGATTGGGTTGTTATTTGGAGTTATTTTTAGTAACCATATTAACAATTTTATAATTAAAATCCTTGATTGATTCGAATGTCTCTCCTCTCTCTTTCTCTCTCTCTCTCTCTCTCTCCCTCTCTCTCCTCTGCGAATTAAAAGTTTGACAGCAGTTACCGTTGCCAGCACTTGTAGACCTTGTATCTTAATTATCTTCAAAAAGGAGTTTTTGTATTTTTTCTGATAGAAGACATTGTGTCTCATCTCGATCTTCTTTCAAAAATCTAAATTTCAGGAAAATAAACCAACTAGTGTGATTTTAGAAAAACTCGTATTTATAACCCCCTACCTTGTTCAATGAAAAACCTCGTACCTTCACAAACTTTGATTAATTTGAGATACAAATTTCGGTTACGTTGGATATTTTGATAATGTATATAAAGTCAATTCTCGCAAACACGAACACTCGCGGTGACAGAAAAATGTGTTCGTGTTAAAAATAGATTACATTATCCATTAAGATTAATTGTATGCTTAAATTATTCAAATTTTACGGAGATTCCTAAAACAATTCACGTGTTAAAAGTAATTTGCATTAAATAGGTTCAACTGTGATATTATAATAACATATATATGTATGCCCCATAACAATAAATAGTTATTCATGTGCATAAATAATTAGAGAAACAACTAATTATGAACGTAACATCTTTAATCACACCTAGAATGCTAGGCATTGGCGTACGCAGGGGGTGTTGATGGGAGTTGTGACCCCCTCTCATTGAGCCTATACCCCCCTCCCCTTACGAACTTTCTGCGTGCGCCTATATTTCTAGGGAAACATGAGCTTAGTCAAACTGCCTTATAATCTTTACTCTTTATGTCCCAGGCGAATTAAATTCATATACGAAAGCAAAAATCATACTTCTCCCGAAATATAGTTCAATTTGATTTGTTCCGTCAGAGTAGATTATATTCGAGTTGAGGGCCAGAAGTTTGTGGTGCTAGTGCTCGAACTCAGAAGACGGACCTTGTCATAACCTTGTTTGGAAAATTGGAGAATGGTAGGAAAAGTCGTGTCTGTTTCATTAAAAGTTTTGTCACCTTCAATCATGTCTTCTTTTGAATAGAATCGCGTTTAAGATATTGGTGTTTTTGTTGGTTCGCTGCTCAGGGGCAAAGTGAAGATTCAGATGATATCACGTTCTGGTATGTTTTGCACAATTGGCATTCCCTTGAGATTTGAGATGACAACATGAGAACAAACGAAAATATTCAAATTAGAGGGAGCAAGAACCGACCGCTCAGAACTGATCAACAATTTCAATCACCGTGATGGATTGATCAGATCCACTACAGAGAAGAAGACAGTCCTATGGTTATTGTGCTGGTTTTCTTTTTTTGTTTTTTTGTTTTTTTTAAGGATCTCCATTTTATATCCTGAGCACGATTAGCAAATCACTAATTCAATTTCATGATTGAGATATTTAGCTGGCCCCCTCCTTCCATCTTGGATCAAAGTTTCATTGACTTGAAAGGTTCGACTTT
The DNA here is from genome assembly GCA_006491805.2 of Dysdera silvatica. NCBI lineage: Eukaryota > Metazoa > Arthropoda > Arachnida > Araneae > Dysderidae > Dysdera > Dysdera silvatica. The sequence goes on along the minus strand of QLNU02014802.1, from coordinate 174,891,948 downwards.
GCTCTTTCAATAAAAAAAAAATTCTTTCGGAAAGAAAATGTATAAAAGAGATCGATAAATTTTTATTTCCTGGTGAAATGAAAGATGTCTACAACTTGACGTTTTTGTTTTCTTATGTTCTTTTTTTTTTTTTTACATAATTTTAATTATGAAGCTAACTAGCACTTTCGTTAGGGGGTCTACAAACGCTTCGATCGGCCGGAACGTGTAAAGATAAGAAATAATTTTTTACTCTGCGGGCCTCCAGATCAAGATTAAAAAAGCATTCGATCGAGGGGACTGGTGGCGTTAACACCCTATTAGCACCACTCCCAAACCATCGTCTACTGCTGATCACATCAATAATAATAATAATAATAAAAATTAACGGTGGCGCCCTGAGAGCTTTCCGAAGTGTTTGGAAACATTAGGAGAATCAGGCAGTCCTGTACGGTTTGGCCTTTGGAGTAGGCCGCAACGTATGCAAACCCTTTTATAGATACTCTTCATTTTCCCGTGCCCACCATTTTAGATATTTTAAACACATCGGTGTCCGGCAGTATAGTTTTATACTGCCAGCTGAAGGCAAAATATTGTCAGTCGTTTCATTATAGGGGCACCATACAGGCTACCAACACAACACCACCCCACTTTATGGCTATATTTGGCTAACCAAACAACTAGTCCAACTCACAATGAGTAACAGCGTTCCCATGCATCTGGAAAACTTGTAAATGTCAGGGAATTTGAAATCGTTCCCAAAAGTCCGAAGAAAACGGGATTTTTTGATCAAACCTGAAAACATTTGGGAAGACCTTCCAGACTTCTGTTCTGAATAGCTAAATTGCACTCGAACATGTAGTTTTTTCCCCCGAAATCGAAGTTCAATTCAAAGCTTTGTTTGCGATTGGTCATGGAATTTTGTCCAAAAAAAAAAAAGGCTGGGGGGAAAAAGGTGGAAAAGTCAGCTTTTCTTTTCTTCTAATAGGAATGAGAGCTCTAAATAGTTGTTTATGTGAAGGTCTTCGTATTGTTATACGCACTTAAGATTTCGACGTGCACTTAACGGATTTTCAAAAGGCAAAACTAGGCCATCTTTGTTGAGATTCTATTTAATATGCCTTTTTGGGAATTTCCTAAAAATAAGGCGTTTAATTATTAAAAGGTACCTTAATGTATCCAGAAAGAAAGATGAAATGAAAGTATTATAGATGAATCTCGTTAACGTGAATTAATTTTGATATGAACAATTTCCTGAATTTCCGTCAGCAATAAATCACACAGTAATGCGATCTCGTCCTTTCCCCGTGGCGCGAAGTATTAGGATTCACAATTTGGGAGTTCTGAAGCTCGAACGAGCTTCATTGGCTTCATAATAGATCTTTGACTTAGACGAAATAAAAAATAAATGAGGAAGCACATAAATAAAATTATCTAGGAGTGTAATTATAAATTGTATGTTTTTCTCTCTATACTCTCGAGTCTACAATTATACAATACTTGGCAAAGATGGGAGAACGTGGCCTACAACTTGATATCCTAACTCCATTTTGAAATGCTAAAACTTATATATAATAAAACTATATCATATATAAAATTACACCAGGTCTAAAAATATATATAATTATAGAATAAAAATACCAGATTTTACAAATATAAGGACACTGCAGCGGAGAAGACATTGACCTATTTCCTAAATGCTAAGATGTTGATCCCTAAATATTCTGCCTCGAGCGATAGGAGTACTATGTTTTAGGAGCCTTACTGTACGTGATTATTTACAGGAGAGGGCACTGAGGTGGTGCAGTGAGAACGCGAATAATGATATGTAGGCAGCACACGTGGAATGCTCTGCTTTTTTATCCAACGAGACAGTGACTTTTCGTACCGATCGTTATTTGACAAGTTTTATAGAGACTTTTGTTCATATTGGGCTGTATTCATCATGTAGTCGAAAAGCTAGAAACAGGCGTAAGGTAAAAAAATCTACAGTTTTGTATGGAAATGTGACGATGTCGTTAAGGGGTATTACTATGACCCACGAGGATTTTTCAGGAATAATAGGAATACATTAATGATTATATATTCTACAGAGTAAATGATTCTCCACAAACCTAATCATGAAAACGCAGGGGAGAAAGGTAAACCATTAAGTGACATTTTTTATGTTTATTTATATTCTGTGACAACAAATGCTATTAAATAACGTAATACCAAAGCGTAAGAGTTTACATTATTTTCAGTAAATTCATATAAAGCAGTTGTGGCGGAGATAATGGGAGACTTCTCTTTTAAAAATAGCCTTCCCACGGCAAATATTATTTATTTATTTGAAGAAATAAATCGTCTGGTGTAAAGAGAAAACGCCATTTTATTTACAAATGGGAAAGGAGCGTTGCCAGAGCAAAATGAAGAAGTCAGCCAAAGAAGACGACTACCGAAAACATCCGCTATCGAAAATATGTTGGTTCCGGTACGCACCTTGTAATCTGCAAATCTTTTCTGGGAAAGACAAATGCCCGTCGAATGAACCTTCCTTTGAATGGCAATTGAAGGAACCTATGAATAAGCACCGAACAGTCGGTACTTCCAAAAGTAATAATAAAAACAAGTACAAGTTCCGACCTAATGACTATTTCCCGATTAATTAATGTGCCGGACTAAGATTTGAATAATTGGGGATATCTTGAAATCAAATTACTTGTCCTGATTTAAATAAATGATGCGTATGTGCGTGTGTTTGTGAGAGAGAGAGAGAGAGGAAAAAGAATAACTTTTTGGGGTTCACTCCATAAAGGATATATAACGACCATGACCCGACAAATGATTATATCAGCATATTTAATTATTTGACCCTTCTCAACAAATAAGCCTCTTTTTTTTATCTTAATAGACAGATCAAATTTAGAGAAATAATTGGGGGAAGAAATTGTGCTACAAAGATTCCTAAAAATAAAACGCCAAATTAAAAAAAAAGAAAAAGAAAAAGAGGATATTGCGTTTATAGAAAAAAGTTTTATCAAAGATACGGTAATTTAGGCTCCTCTTAAAAATAGTTGAAGTGCTTTATTTGAAAACGTTGGAAGGTCAGTCCTCATGCCTTTGTAAACAGCTCATAATTTTAAAGTGAAAAGAAGAGGAATTAATAATTCTTGCATGGTTGGAAAGAGAGCGAATTAGCATATGGTTTTTAAATTTGAGGGTTTTAGAAAGTTTAGACATTTGTAAGGTAAGGAAACTGCAAAAAAGCTGCTTAATTCCCTTCAATAGACCGTCTACAAAGTGAGGCGAAAACCCACCCCAAATCCGTGTTAACTCAATAGAACAAGAATTTACTTTGTTATCGGAGGATTGTCATTATAAATCATGCCACACAGAACGGAATTTTTAATGTTTTGTGACATGCGTAAGTGCAAAATAGAAAAACAAAGAGGAGGTGGGGTACCTATAGATGAACTTGCATGTACTCTGTACGGCAAAACAAGTTCTACACACCTTATTCAATTAGTATATTCACTATTATATTTGTGTTCCCCCCACCTATTACGATATATATGTATATATACATATCCCATATCCTTATTATATGTCTATCATATTAGTATATTCCCTATTCATTAGTACGTCGTCTGCCCAGATAACTGTGGTGAGACGCGTTCTATATAATGCACATCTCAGTAGGTCGTACTGAAGTATTTTTGCGTTTCCTCTGCAAAGCTTTTGCCAAATTGGCCCTAGGGGAAGGTTTTATCAGCTGAAATCCGATGTAACGTTTCATTTCATTCTGCAGATGTTCTGTTGTTCATGTCTGTTCATTCCTATAGCACAGCTATGAGGTGAGCTATAGTAGATTAGGTCAGTGTTTCTCAAAGTGCGCTTCACGGAAACCTGGGGTTCCGCAAACAGTTTTTAAACATGTAAGATATTATTACCCTTCACAGGGATAACACAATTGCCAAATATGGTCAACACAGAAAAGCCTCCGGGGCGAGATTTTTGTGAGTTTTCGTGGGGGAATTTATTATACAATAATTTTTGCCACCCACGTATTAATTACAGCTCAAACTAGAGCTTATGTAATTTTGGAGAAAAAGAGACGCTTTCCCCATCCTGGATTCGAACCAGGGTCCCTCCGTTTAGCCCGGAGTGTCTTGGACCGCTAGACGAATGAGGACAGGAAACAACGCTCTCTTTCTCTTTTTCTCCAAACGATAAAAGCTCTAGTTTGAGCTATAATCTATGCATGGGTGGCAGAAATTATAGTTTCAGAAAAAAAAGTTTTGCAGAACAGAAAGTGTTGAGGACAGATTTTCTCTAGGTAAATATTTCTAAAAGCGAGATTTCCAAAAGTGATCATTTGCAGACATTTATTTAGAAAACCTTTATTTATTTTAAACAATATTTCTAAACGTTTCTTTATTATGGGGGGAGAGGAGGTGAATGATATATCTAACACATGTTACCTTCCATCCTTGTCAGAATTAGTCTTGAGGGTATTACAGTATCTAATCCTCCTCATATAGCACCCATCCATGCGTTTATAGTTTCCGTTTTTCTAGGTTTTCTAGGTTTTTCTAAGTGGGTTCGCTAAGTCATTTCTAGCCCTCCTAATTACGCCTGTGCCTTTTTTTCGTACATATCTATGCAGTTCGTTTTCATGTTATTCTTATTCACTTTCATGTAATTCCCACTCATTTTTATATAATTCCCACTCATTTTCAAATCATTACTGCTCACATTGATGTTGTCATTCCTATTCAGTACTATTGCATTTCTTCTCATTTTCGCGCATTCTTACTTATTTTCATGTCATTTCTATTCACGTTTGTGCCGCTCTTGCTTATTCTCATGTCATTCTTATTCACTTTTATGTCACTCCTACTTATTCTCATGCCATTCCTATTCACTTTCATGTCATTTCTTCTCATTTTCGAGTATTCCTACGCAGGGGCGGACTGGGTCTTCTCAAAGGGCGCATACCTTGGACTTTCATAGGGCGCGAGTGCTTGTCTATTCGGAGGTGCTAGTCCTATCGCCCACGAAGGCGCACCGGCCCGGCGGCCCAGTCCGACTCTGTTCCTACATATTTTCGTGTCATTTATATTCATTTTTGTGTCCCTCTTACTTATTCTCATGTCATTTCTACTTATTTTGATGTCATTTTTGTTCACTTCCGTGTCATCCCTATTTACTCTCATGACATTTCTTTTCACTTTCGTGTCATTCCTATTTACTCACATGACATTTCTTTTCAATTTCGATTCATTCTTATTTACTTTCATGACATTTCCTTTCACTTTCGTGTCATTCCTATTTACTCTCATGACATTTCTTTTCACTTTTGTGTAACTCCTACTCACGTTCTAATTTGTATTCAGGTATTTTCTTGGTCTTGATAATCGCTTGGTATTCGGTTGTTTCCGTTACCACAAAATTTGCAAAGTTATTGATATTTAATTGGAACAAGGGTAATGCGCAAAACATTAGTACAAAGGTGTGAAACAAACAAACTCAGTAACTTGGTGTTCTAGTTTTAGAGGTTACCAGGGGCAGACTGGGTCCTCTCAAAGGGCGTATACCTTGAATTATCGGAAGGCGCGAATCCTATGGCCCACAAGAGAGCACCGGCCCTGGGCCGGCTAGTTGGCGGCTCAGCCCGCCCCTGGGTTGAGCAGCTTTGTAGAATTACACGTGTTTACATCCCCCATGTCTATCCTAGCATAAGGATATCATTGTCTACTAGGGGCGTAGCAAACCAAAAATTATAGGGAAAGCGAAAGTAGCTTAACCCTTAAATGCCCTAAGTTTCAAATTTGATACCGGACTTTTAAATCGAATTGTACACTTGAAATTGTTTTGTTTTTAATATTTGGCTGTATGTATGTTAATATTATATTATAGATAACCCTTATTTACATACATATTATATATAACCCTTATTTACATTACAATGCAATAAATACATTGATATTTTTTTAAATTTAATTTGGAAAATCAGGCTTCTAAGGGTTTAAAAAAAAAACCAACCATTTTTTGTGATTTGGTGTTGCAAAGGGTGGGGATGTACCTTAATATCCAATGAGACAAACTTGAGCCCATTCCCCTTTCCTATGTCATCGTTATCTGTATCCGGCAAGTTTTTCTACGGAAGGGAAATTGTATTTTAAACAAAGACATTTTTTATTGGCTTGGTAAAACATATTTTTTCCTCTTCAGGGAACTCCCCTTAAATTCCTCCTCTTAGTTCAGGAGGGAAAATTATATTTACTTTTCCCCATCTTCCAGCCAATGAGACGAGTCCATCCCCTCTTTAGTGTCATGGGAAAGCAAACAGTTTACTTTTTCGGCAACCTTCTAAGAAGCTTAGCACCGTTGTCTTGTAATCCGATAGCTTACCACCTTTTCCCCTTTTCTTCCCTCCCCCCTCTTTTTCTTAGCTTGACATCCCCGCCCCCCCTTATTTCTAACAAAACCTTGACTGGAGAGACAATTTGTTATATAAAGTTGCGAAAGATTTCTTATTTATATGCTTTAGATCCGGATTTTGATACCTTTATAAATACGGAGCTACATCACATCAGACGTTTGTTTTTGAAGTGAGAAAAATTCAGCAACACTTCTGAAATTTTCGAACTAATTTTCATCTCTCTATACTTCAAGATAAATCTAAGTTTTGAACATTTCTTTATTTAGTTTTCAGTTTTTTAAACTATACTCATATGTATTCAAGCAAGCAAGCAATAGCATATGTTTGTTGTTTTTATTATTGTTGTTGCATGAAACGACGAAAAAATACATTGCCTTTTTTAGCTTAATTTAATAATCGAATACAGAAATGCGTGCATAAAACAAATCGTACGGTTATAATCAGTAGCGAAGCTATGGGTGGCAAGGAGGGCGCCACAATTCATGGGGCGAAAATTAGCCTTTGAAAAACAATGACAGAGACACACCAATTACGGCAATGACAGTCACTCGCCCCGGGCGGCAAAATATCTAACTACGCCACCAGTTATAATACACGATGTAACATAATTTCATCCCCTGAAAACTGTAATATTCAAAGACACCATAAATTGGACAATAGGATAATAATAGTCGCTCTACTGTAAGTTGGAGAGAAAGTAGTGAAAATATAAGCCCCAATATAGTAATATACAAAGTAGAAGTGGATATTAATGCTTGAAAATTCCCTGTCCTCATCTGCGAGGATCGGGGCCGGCGCAAGCAAACTTGGTGCCCTAGGCGAACGATCTGTGCCCCGCCCATTCCGAGAAAATCGACCCACCAACACATTTTAATAGAAAGTTGTGATTTGCTTGCATACGTAAAAAACGATCAATCACGTTATTAAGTATTACCTATATATTCCCAATAAATAATATCACATTATCAATATGTATTTATATTTGTCTTTTATATATTTATACCATTTCATAATTTACATATATATGTACTTATATTATTTACATCAGTTAAATGATACAAAACATTTATAAGGTGAGCTGTCTGTATAAGTACCGTGTCTATGGTTTCTTTTTTCTAACCTTCAAGTTAGAGAATGCAGGAACAAGTTCATTTTTGTCAATAGCTTGTGTTACGTCTTGATTTATTGATAGTCTGTCGTGATACTGCCCTAGGCGTCCACCTAGTTCGCCTAAAAGTCGCGCCGGCCCTGGCGAAGATAAAGTTGGGTAGAGTTACTTCTGGTCACGCCATCTTGAAGAGTGGTTTACCCAATTTTGAACGAATTCGTATTTGACGGCGGTCAGGAGTGACAAGGTTGTTTTCGTGGTAAATGTTCAAAGTTGATATAGTTTAGCGAATAATTGTTTTAAAGTGAAATTAGCATTGCATTTATCTCCTTTACCATGTTTGGCGCAGTATAGCCCAGATGCTCTTGCGCCATAAAAAATCCAAACAAACAAACATTTATCTTTCTAAAACTTTGAGTGGTGTGATAAAAGTATGTGAAGCTATTTATTCAACAACTTCAAACAACGTTTTCACAAAAACTTTTAAATTTCTTTTTGTCACTTAAAGGTAGACAAGAATCCCCCTTTCCGCTTATTTCTGTGCTTATGTCCCTCTTTTCTTCTGCCTTCATTTATAAAATTTAATGTTACCGTTTCGAACGCCATCTATGAATAAAAATGTTCCCTACAATGGAATAAAACCCCTATTAACGATGAAGGAAAAGAAGGAAATGGAAAAAGCGCCGCTCACACACACAAAAGTTTTAATGAAAAACGAGGTAACCAATAGCATCCTATACGTGTACTGTTCGTTAGAGCATCATTCGCTGTAATTATTTCATTCGTCGTAGCAATTCCAATATCATTCAAACATATTCTCTATAGTCTATACATACCAAGCTACTGGCGTACACAAGGAGGGAGTGGGGGAGGTTGATGGCCCCTTGGTTTATAACCCCTTATTGTGATGGAATTTTGTGTGTGTATATAAATAGAGAGAGAGATTACGCAGCGGAAAGCAAATATTACGAAATATTTGTAATTATTAGCTTACTTTTACAATAAGCATTCATACGTGCATTTAGTTTTTTAAATTATTGCAAGAAAAAATTTATAAAAAAAATATATAAAAATATATTTAAACATATTTTGTTCATGCCAAAATAGTATTTGCAAATCTAACGAAGTTCTGTATTAAAGCATTATAGACCTAATATATAAATTTACAACAAATTAAAGTCATAAACTTATATACTTTTCAAAAGGCATGCCATAAGAACTTTGGGACAGCAATTTAGTTAGTTTCTGCTGTCGTGGTTCTGAGAAAACGAGAGCTTTCTATTGCAATGTGGGAGAGGATTATATTTTTCGTGACTGTTGTTTTGGTTATATCGTTATAGATAAGAATATAGTTTTGTACTACTTTGGGGCCGTTCAGGTATTACATAAGCACATTTCTGGCTATTTTATACTCCCCCTCCCCCTTGTAAGAAAAAATAAGCAAATGCCTAACCCCTCTCATGCTTACGCGGACTTGTAGCCAGGATGAAGGGGCAATTAGGGCAAGGCATATGAGGCACCCAGAGATTGTTCTATATATATATAAAGAGCTCGATGAGTGCACAAGTATGGGGCAACTGGGGCCACGCCCCTGAAGGCCCTGGCTTGGTTACAGGCCTGCGCTTACTTAAGATTTGGTTCTCTAATTGTTTGGTACACGTTTTTGAACTAAAAATGCGACGTGTGTGTGTGATGCAAATTATAGTACTTATTTTCGTTATATCGTAATATTGAATACTTATTTATAAGTTTGTTATAATATAAACGCTTATTTATAAATAGAGAGTAATCACAATAAATTATCGCGTTTAAAAAAAGTTTTAACACGCTATTAATTGCTATTTTGATGGCATAAGGAAGTATTTTGTTACATTTTTATTGTTAATATTTCTTACGTTGTAAGCAAATAGTGTAATATATAAGAAATGGATTTAATAAAATACATTTATTAAAAATAATATATTTATGATAATTTAAAAATATTAGGGAGCCACGTAGAGCCTAAAGGGCCCAAGCGAAAAAACGTTAAGGACCGTTGGTTTAAATAATTAAATGTTTAATCACTATTACGTGTATTTTATATCTTCTACTCGCAGTGTGTCATGCATCCAGTTTTCAGTTCTGTTAAGGCGGTTTTCACTTCTCAACTATGTGCTAGTTTTATTATTTTTTATCTTACGTAAGCATAGCTCAAACCCTCCGTATATTAAACATACAATTGGTAACTGGCCCTCCTCATACCGTAAAAATCGGAAAGAGGAGGTTCTCCTTGCTAGACTTCGCATTGGGCATTCCCATCTCACCCATAGACATCTGTTGGAAGGAAAACCAGCACCAATTTGCCAAGTGTGCAATGAACCCATGAGTGTTTTACACATTTTAACTCAATGCCCCTATTATAGACTTGCCCGCACTCTTACTTTTAACTCTTCATCACTGTCTGACATTTTAAATGACCATGCTGACCATACGCATACGCATGTTTTTAAATTTTTAAAAAGTACTGGTTTTTACTACAGTCTTTGATTTTACCATGTTTGGCGCAGTATAGCCCAGATGCTCTTGCGCCATAAAAAAGCCAAACAAACAATCAATCAATCAATCAAACCCTCCGTTGTCAGCAAAAATAAGCAAATCTCTCCCCCTCCCCCAAAGATGCTTACGTAATATTTGAGCGGCCCCTTTAATGTACGGTACGTAATAAGAAATGAAAAAGAGAATAGTAATTTGGAGAATAAATCGAGATCTATTCCTCCGAAGGAGCAAAATGAAAAGCATATATTAATTTTTGCCACCCACGCTTAAGCTCAAGCTAGAGCTTTATGTATGGGAGAAAAAGAGACATCGCCCTGACCTGGAGTCAAACCGAGGGCCCAACGTATGACCCGTTGTTTCTCTCCTGCTAGGCCACCTGGAGAGGAAAGATGCTCCCTTTCTCCGTAGAGAAGGTTTCTATGTAAGGTATTAGAAAGAGGGTATCGTTCCAGTTCTAATGGCCAAGCAGGTACAGACACAACGCGTCATACCTTGGGTCCCCGGTACGACTCTGGGCCAGGGCGAAGTCTCTGTTTCTCCTATACATAAAGCTCTAATTTGAGCTTAAGCGTGGGTGGCAAAAAGTAATCTCTACAAAATTCCCCACGAAAACTATAAAAAACACGGTCTGGTAGCTTTGTATGTTGACCATCTAGCAATTGTGTTAACTCTGTGGAGGGCAATAACGCCTTACATAAAATGCAAAGCAGGTGAAGAACATCATGAAGCAAGTATCGAAGGGCGCCGCTCCGTATATGATTGATAATTAATTATTGCGGTCGCTTAGCATCGGAGACAATAATAAGTTCTCAAACTGTTCACAGTATCCTTCACTTTGTACATATTCATGTCAGAAAATCCAAAAGCAAACCTTACATCCGTGAAAGAACGAAGCAGAAATGACTCGAGTTCAGCTTATATCAAGAAACCTGCAGAGTTTAGGGAAAATATGATATTTTTCGAAGAAAGTAAGTTTAATATGACAGGTTTGGATGGAAAAAAGTGTGTGGCAAAAGACGAAAACTTTCCTTAATGCGAAGAACTTAATAAAGATCAATTATAAAACGCAGCGATGACCACGGGTTGTTTGTGTGTGCATGGCTTCAAATAGAGTTGGCACTATGGCCTGTATTGAAGGTAATATGTATTCTAAAGCGCAATTATATTAAGATTGATTGATTGTTTGGCTTTTTTATGGCGCAAGAGCATCTGGGCTATACTGCGCCAAACACGGTAAAATCAAAGACTGTTGTAAAAGCCAGTACTTTTTAAAAATTTAAAAACGTGCGTATGGTCAGCATGGTCATTTAAAATGTCAGACAGTGAATTATATTAAGACGAGGTAATTTGTTGGGCCGTACATTGAAATTGGGAATTAGGGATTCATTCTATTTTCAACAAGACAGCGACGACGAACATAATATCTACGAAACAAGGTTTTGGTTGCTTTAAATTGCGAAAAATTAGCTGAATATGCCTTCAAAATCTCCACACTTCAACCCTTTGGGAACTTCAGACTTTTTTCTTTTTTAGATTTGTAAGTACGGGAAAATAAAAATAATAAAAATTTCCAGAAAAACAACCATACTTAGGTAAAAACTTAGTGAAGAATGGATTTAAATCGGCGTAGAAACAACTAAAAGTCAGCAAAGTCAGTGACCACGCAATTACAAGCTTTAATTGAAACCAAAGGCATGCATACTAAGTGCTAATAACATTTTTTAATTTTGAAAATTTCCTGGGGTTTATTTCCTGTTAGGTGTGTAATACCCTTTTTTTGGCATGAAAACACGCTTTTTTTCATGCCAAATTCATTCTTTTTTTATAGAGTTATTTCTTGCAATTGTTAAGAACAATAATTGCACGTACCGATACTTGTTGCAAAAATAATTCAGTAAGTAAAAATATTTCGTAGTATTTGCTTTTCGCTCCTATTTATACGATATAATGCAGGTGTGCAAATATTTTTTTTTCCTGCGGTATAATTATGGTTCTGCAACCCACTTCTTATGATCAATCTGCATAATGTGTAACGTAAATTTATTCTTTCTATTCTAGGTAAGTCCTTTGGATTACAATAATATATTTGAAAATGTGATTGAAATCTTTGCTTCGAAGGTAAGAATATAGTTAATGTGACTCTTTTATAGCAGTATGTAGCATTTGAAAGTAACACCACAATAAGGTTCCTCAAAAGAGGACCTTCGCTGGACAGAAAAATTTGTCCGTAAAAGAGATGTATGATTGTGAAAAAAGTTTCTTGCCGGAGAATTTTTATCTAACCAAATTTGAGGGGTGGCCGTTAAAAGGACTTTACTGTATGACTGAGAAATATATGTACATAGGAGTAACTAGGTAATTCTGCCCCTGATTGAAACGCAATGAATTAGCCGCAAGAAATTAGTATGTTGTATACTTCCTACAGTACAGTAGATTAGGGGTAATGCACTGTTTACAGTGCAGAAATTCTGGGTTTGAATCCCGCGTGTATAAAGCATTTGCCGCTTTTTTTACCAATACGTATTTCGGGGTTTGATTAATGGATGACAGAAATTTGGCTGCTTTGTGAAAACCGCAGTTCCTGGTGCGTCCTGTTCTTAGTTGGCCTTGCCCCATAAAAAAAATGAAATCTCATCTTTTTCACCGTTGGCCATTATGACCCCAGGGACACTTCTAGTTATGCTTTGCGCATGCTCTGTACCAAAATAGTTGCTCATTTTTTCTTTCAAAACTCCTACATAAATTGATCTCGCAAATTATCATCAGATGCTTGACATTACTCTTCTTCGTACTGCATTTCACCTTTCACGTTAATTGCTTGCATTTTTTTTAATGCACAGTTGACAACCTCCAAATAAATGTTTTCGACTTTCCTAGATAAAAATCTAGTTTAGTGGAAACTTCCCCCCCCCCCCCAAAAAAAAAAATATGAAAATGGCTTGCTTTGCTCGTATATTTGTAAAGACGTTAGGTATGAACAAAAGCAACTGGAATTATGAGAACATTAATATAAAAAATATTTATTTCGTACATAAATAACAGCTTGTTAAACCGCTATGTCGCCCGTAGCCAAAAATAGTATTGCGCAATTGAAAAAATTCTGTTCTATTACAATCCACGAAAAAGACAAGCCACCCCATCCAATCTCGGTCGGGGAAAAACTTGCCCGCCTTCCCCATAAAATACCTCTAACAGAAATTTTGAAAGAGTAATGAGGAAGTATTCCAGAACAACTGTTTGCATTTTATGGCACAAGGACGATTAAAGTTATACTGTGCCATGTTTCCCTCGAACTTCGTGTTTGTCTAACTTCGGTCGCTCACATATGACTTTAAGCACGCCTTTGTTTATCGTAGAATTCCAGTAAGAGTGAATCTTTGCACCTTCCCAGAAGAAAAATGAAATGTGCAGTCGAGACCGCATAAGTGCATAAAATACTAAGCCTAAAACTTTTCCCATCATTTTAAGGTTATCTAAACCCACTGACCTGCATAAATGTAAGTATTTTTGAAGTCAAACTGACGTTTCATTATACAATTTCAACTTGATAAGTGTACAAAGAAATTTCCAAGAAATCGCGATTTCGTTTTCACGAAAAAGGGTCGCGGTGCACCGTGGGTAAAGCCTGCTCACCTATATCAGAATCCCGTAGGTGGCATAGAGAGCGAGCTACGTGACTCCTATAACCCATACTTTCCTTCAATTCCATTCATTTGAAAGCTTTCTAATACAACGACATACCATAAAAAATTTGTCTAGAAATATCCTTGCACCCATGACAATATAAGGCAGGCAAGTTGGTACTAATTTCGGTCAATAGATGCTCTCGTTTTCTTTTGGCCTACTTGTGGCAATATTTTTGTTTAACTGGTGTATATCGTGATGCGCAAGTTGCCGATCTGACGGTTCGGACATAATACTCTAACAAAATTGATCAAAGCTTGTTACGTTTTCTCTGTACCTAACCACTATTGTTTTAAAAATAACTTTGTCTGAGACAGCGCAACACATTTACACTACATTAATTGCCGTGTTTTATTATCAACGAGCATAACCTTACCCTGTAGTTCGGACACCCTCCCCCCCAAAAAAAGTTGGGTTCAATTTATTACTCAGTTTGAGAGACTCTTTCCTCGACGGTTAGTCAACAAAAACATATATATACACTTGGTTCTGAATGGTTCGTTTTACATCAACTCTTTGGAGTGTTCTCCTTTGTAGAATTCCTGTCTTAGTTCTTTTTTTCTTCTTCTTCTTCTTTCTTCGTTCAGCTTCTTTCTTCGTAAGCACCCGTAAAATTACAGTGCTTCATCCTATCTCACAAAGGTTGCCTCAAATTTATGATTTCAGCGAACAAAAGGAAATTCTCGAGTTCTGGCTAAGGGTTCGGCTTATAAACTCATGCTTTCAACTGCTCGGAACAAGTTATTTAGTTGAAGCTTTATGGCGCAAGGATAGCAAAGGTCAAGCTGCGCCAAAAGCTCGAAGCAAGACATACTTTTGTAGGTGTGTGTGTGTATGGGTGCGAACGCGTAACTTTGGATCTTCGGATTAAATTATTGGTGGTCCATGTTCCTTAAATCACTAAGGGCGATAGCGAAGTTGACAGGTACATAGGGAGCGGAAGCTATAACTTGTGTCCTTTACGGAGATGACAATAACTAGCGCAGGCTGAAATCCTATCCTTAATGCTCAGAACCAGAGTGTTTCCATTTGCGGAATAGTTGCATACAAAAGCCTATATAAAATGATGATACCCGAGGGCGTAGCCGGGGGGAGCTAAGGAGGCTCTGGCCTCCAAGTAATATTTTACGTACTATTTTAAAAAATCTTTAACCCGAGATTTTGTAAAATTAAATCAGAGAACCTCAATCTTACTCCTTCCCGAAGCTGAAATATCCAGCTAATCATCGCCGCTAACGGGACCCGTCTAAACATGAAATTAACAGTCACGAGTTTCGTATACGCCTCTTTCAGGTAGCCAAAAGGAAATTTTACACACAGTATTTTTAACTTTTGGTTGGCTGAATTTTTATGGCGCAAGGTCATTCTGAGCCAAAAATTTTATACTTGTCCATTGAACCATCAAAAAGTAAAGGTAACTTAACATAAATACTTAACAGTAAGAAATATGGACCCTACAGCGGCGCAGTAGTAACGCGTCCACGTAGCGTGCTGTTAATCTGGGTTCAACTCCTGACAATGACAAAAATGCTTATCGATTAACTGTTCACTGTAGACCGGGGATCGGCTTTCTAGTCCATACAAGGTTCATATTCCTCAGAAAACTGTAAGTTCACTACCCTACAGTGGCGTAGTGGTACCACATCTGGCTATCGTACCACTAACCCGGGTTCGACTCACGATGGTATCGTAGAACGCTTGCCATTACTCTGCCGACCTTTGCATGCGAATTTTTCTGCCCACCATAATCTGGGAATTGGTTCTCTTGGCAACAAGGATTCAGATTTCTCAAAAAACCTTAGGTTCCATGCAAGGCCGTAGCCAAAGTTCAAAAATTTTTACAGCATGTATTGATACAATCACAGCATGCAAGGCCGTAGCCAAGTCCCATTAAAAATTTAGTTTCGGGGGGAACCGGTCCCTAAGATCCCCCTCTTTGGATACAGGCATGAGTCCACACGAGCTTTGCTGCTCTTGTGCACTAAAAATACAAGCATTTGACTTAGTATTAAGAAGTGAATCGGAGTTGGTGTGTTCGTAGCTGCGAGGGTCATTTTTTTTCCTTAGGGGCGCCGAATAGACTATCTGCTGCACGCCTGCGACATTTTGACTAAGACCCATCAAATGAGGTTCGACCTATATGTTTCATCTACACGCTTAGCATGATGTGTATGATCGAAGCAAAGTGAGTTCCAGAAGTACATGCAAATGTGGAGAAAGTTATTCCGCACAATTTGATGTGTATCAGAAATGCATAAAGAAATATGTAGTATGAGTGCACGAGCTATTTTGTGTGTGATACAATATTTGTTCACAGGAACACAAAAATTTATGTACCAACACAGTGTTCCAAACTGTGCATATAATATTTAAAAAGTTTGTGTACATATTGTACAAACCACATTTCGCGTTGTATACGTTTAGTACATACTATATTATAGTGTCAAAAAAGGCTAGTAGGCAGCAATAATAAATTCTGAAAATTTTTATTTAACAAAATAAACTGACATGATACATACAAATGTGACACTTTTCGCATCTAACAACTGTATGGAGATTTTTAAACAATTTGTGTGATGCAAAAAAAACCACCAAAAACATTACTGGTAATTTTTTATCAATATAAAATTACTAAAAAAAAATGACGGTGCTCTTTTACAACACGTCACGGACTTGCGTTTTGGCAAGTGTTTCCTGTCATGCATTTTTTCTTACTTGGATTTCGGTTTCCTTCTACCTTTTTTAATACCATCTTTTTTTGTAATTTAAATTCAATTTCGTTCTTTGTTTTCTAATTTAAATATAAGTTAAAAAACGATTATTTTAATGAGATTTTTTATTATTTTTGATTAAAGGAATAACCGTAGTGTGGAAAGGCCTTTCCCCCACTAATTTGAATACAACTTCGGTTTCTTTTTTTCTAATTTAAATTCGATTTCCTTTTTCTCTAATTTAAATTTAACTTTTTTTTTCTTTTAATTTGAATTCAATATCGGGTTTTTTCTCTACTTCAAATTCAACTTCGTATGACTTTTCTGAACTCAACGTCATAACGAACACATATGCCCATCACAATTCCGCCATTTTGAAAAGCAATTTTCGTTAATCCACAAATATTTTGAATATGGAAAAAATTCACCACTAGTTTGCAATGCTCATTAACGTAACATTTGCTTTCGAGTTTAACATTGTAATTTTAATTTTGGATAATAGAACCGTATGCACGGTCTCACCTTGATTGGTGCAGGATGACTATTGTTGCCCTTGCGCCGGTTCAGTAGATGGCAAGAAGCATTCCCGATGGTAGAACTAACTGCCGAAACTATGGCAGAAACTTTTTACAGAGGGTGGATCTCGAGATTCGGAGTACCCATTCAAATCACAACGGACCAGAGTAACCTTTTTCATTATCTATTACGCTTTCTCGGTATATATAAAACCAGGACCACTGCGTACCATCCCGTTGCAAACGGTCTCGTGGAAAGCTTCCACAGAAGACTGCACTCATGTGTCATAATACTGGTAAGCGGTTTGACGTACTTCCCATCGATTTACTTGGGCTACGAACAGCAGTAAGCGAAAACCTGAATGCTTCAGTAGCCGAGATGGTTTATGGTACTACCTTGCGCTTACCTGGTGAACTGTTTTAACCTGCGCAAACTGATTTGACACGTCCAGCATTCGTAGCGAAATTACGTGATCGCATGCAAAACTTACAGCTTGTACCGACGACCAGAGGTCTACCAAGAAGGACTTTCGTCCACGCTGATTTATAGAAGACGACTCATGTATTCGTTAGACAAGACCTAGTGCGTAAGCTTTTAATATAACCATACGTAGGTCCGTTTCAATTGCTTCATCGTACCAACAAATTTTATTAATTAGATATGAAAGGAAAACCGACAAACATAATTTGGACAGATTAAAACCAGCTTTTAAAATTGAAGGTACACCAGAAGCAACTAAAAAGAGTACGCCCAGCTCCAACGCGTCACAACCACAATAAAAATCAGTATAAAACTAGATATGGTCGATGAGTGACATTTCGCACCTAGGTTACATCATGTTTCGCCTTTGGCTTGTATTTCTAGGGGGTCGCCCTGTTGTTCTCCCACCTGACGTAAGGAAACCAAACATTTTATTACATTTCGTATTTTTTAACTTTTTTCCGAGAAGAAGGAACAATAATAAGAAGTCATGCGCTCGTGTTTTCAAAGCTTCTGGGTTTTGTCAAAACGAGATTATTAAAGTATTATTTTATAGCGTTCGAATTTAGGTACATTTCCTTTGTCTGTCCTGCAATACTACCTTGTAATACCGCTATAAGTCATTGTCTTTCCTAAGGATCTTGAAGAGCCCGGCACAGCTTAGCAAAAATGTCTTGGGTGCTGTTGGACTTGGAACACCCGTGAGCGTGTTTACATTGCTCTCTTTTTCTTCTATGCAGATTCGTAGTGGCTGATTTCAATGTGTGTCAAGGTTGGTGAAAGGTCTTGCTTCTCCTCCTGCGTTAAGTAACCCCACCTTATGTGTGGATCCTACCTACGTTTCAGATCACCAATTTCACGTGGAGTTTATTTAAATATCGAAGCAAATTTCTGCCTGTATTTGCCCAAGGACGGGCGCGTGCCCAAAGACAGGCAATTCCGCTTCCATTGCCAGACAGACCGTTCCAGTCAAATTTGACATGATAAATAAGAATGAAAGTAACGCATTTCTTTTTGAAACAGTGTGTTTGCGGTAATTCGATTTTTGGGGACGTGTTTTAATGCATTTGTTGTTACCCTGGGTAAATTATGATGATGCAAGCAAAATAAATTATTCCATTACGAACCGGAATGACAGCTGAGCAAGCATTATTTATATTCGGGGCCCATTAATTTTAAGGGACCCTTTCCTTCGGAAAATAAGTGCGGTAAGAGAGAAAGAGAAGGCATAAACACACTCCATAGACACTTTTCAAGGAAAAGTATTAGTCATAATAAAGTACCTTAATTTACTTATCCTTCTCTTTTTGCGCATTAAATTCGACGCAATTAGCTTTCCCTCTTATTTCAATTTTCTTTTCAAAGAGCGTTGGGCTAATTTTGTTTATATTATTAATGTAAAGAAAAATATACAGAGAAAGACTGCAGTTTTATACACAGATTCCAATTAAACGTTTTAAATTTGTGATACGAGTATTTAGCGCCACCCGCGCCCACCAGTGCCTTTGAGCGTCCTTTGCCACATAATCTAGCTCAGCACATGAAAGCTTGTAACTGTATCGGCATTGAACTAGAATCCTTCCACTTGTGAAACTAAAATATTTTGCGCGCGGCCTGTAATTTTTTCAAAAACTGGAAATAACAAAGTAAAACTACTTACGTGCGATGCAAAAGGCGTGCATGTTCAAGTTGTTTAGTAGTGTGTATTATTGATTCTGACGGTGTTAAAACTTTTTGAGTTACACTTTCATTTTCTGTCAGCAGTTTTATTTTTTACGATTCATGAAAATTATAAGACACAGAAAGTCTGACATTACTTTAGAATCATCTGGCATATTAAAAAGACTATCGAAGGCCCAATAAACTTCCTCCACCATGGATGGATAGATGCAAGTAATAAGAAACGAGATGCTGACGTATGGAAAGCACTTGAATAGAAGATTTTCACCCAACAATGACAGATAGATGGTTTTGCATTGGCGTACGCAGGGGGATGTTGATGGGGGTTAAAACCCCCCTTAAGATCAAATTTTGTATATTTAACATAGAAATATGTGAGTTGTAGCTCTGTAACCCCCCATTAAGCCTATAACTCCCCCCTTAAATTCCCCCCGAACTTTCTGCGTATGTCTAAGGTTTTGATCATTAAGTTATGCTAGAATTCTATTAAACTTAGCCGTGTGTAACAATCACTTGATGCGGATGGTACATTAGGAAGTCCGTTCCATCTCAGAACCTAGGATTGACGATCTAGAAAAAACAACCTAGTGGGGAGGGGGTGTTCTTTGGTAACTAAAAACGAACTAGTGGGACTAGCGAAAACGAGGTTATAAAAATTTGTTTCGAGTCGTCGTTTATTCAACAGGCGTGTGTTTTGATTGGCTGTCAGTTGCCTTGAACAGTCCAGTTCATGTCATTGAAGACATGTAATGAATATATTAACTCAATGGAAAGGACACCTTATCTTGTGGGCGACTCCAGCACCCAGATAGGTGTTGCCAAGTCTAATTCGATAAACTTCTGAATTAAATATTCCAAACTCTCCCTCGGATTAAAAAATAAATATACTCGTACAATGGGAAACTCAGCAAGAATAAATCGCTGGTCATTGATAGATGACATTAACAACAAAAAATCCATTAATATTTTTTATCATAATAGGCATCCTTGATTGCCAACAAACAGTTTGGCGCAATCCTAATAGACAATCCGATGCTTTTCTCTGGCTTTTCATTTCATGGTTAATGTAAGATATACCATAATATCAATTTTGTTCCAGCTTCATCTCAAATTTTGTGTAATAACACATTTTCAAAGTGTTTCGTTAATTTTCCTAAGCAGTGCAGTTTTCGCAATACGCTACGTAAAGGCAAAGGCGATGATGTACTATGGACCAGTAGTGTAGCATTTCAAAAATTATGGGGGGAGGATTCCGATAATTTTAAAGACGATCAGGTGATGCGGCCTTAGAGAAAATGATGCGTTTTGATAGTCTGTGGAGAACTTGAACCCGAAAGCCCCTTTTCTTTCCACGTCTGCTATGGACTAAATTAAATCAATCGTTTATTACGGATTAAATAAAGTCAATTACATGTGACGGGCTACATCAAGTAAATCGCTCACTGTGGAATAAATGTCAATGGCGCGCTATAAAACTCGTGGTGAAATAAAAATTCCAAAACAGAGAGGCAAGGCTTTTGTCCACTACCCCGTAGTCCCGTTTGGCTCCCGGGGTGAAATAGGCCAGTTGGGATGCAAATTCCTCATAAAGCTGTAGATTTCTTCCCTCGATGGGTCCTTAAAGTGAATGAAAACGTTTCGTTCACTTACAGAAATTATCTTTTCCTTTCAATTTCCTGTCAGTGAATGAGAATGATGATTCTATTATCATTTCCTATTTCCTTAAATGGGGGTAATTACTCTCATTTCGTGAACGAATTAATATCTCAGAATGAGAACTAGTTTCAAAAGATTACATTCCTTTTAAAAATTCATTCGCCAAGGAATCGTGTACCCCAGGCCTATAGCCACACCAGGGCCAGCAGGTTCGTGGCTCCAGTTGCCCCACTTGCCCTATTAAGCTATTTTTAGATATATGTATATATAATATTTAATAATGTTTATATAAAAATGTGCTAAATTTGAATGAACATTAACGTTTTCCTTATGGGCAGCCATGAGTTTTCCAATAGGGCCACTATACCTAGGCATAAGAGCGTCGTAGGGGAAATTTTTCCTCTTCCACCCAATTCCATATCTATAAAATTTAAAATACAAACCTTGGTATATGCTAATATTGCAGTATTTGTAATTTCAGTAAATTAAAAGAGCCCTAAATGAAGCGTCAAATTTGGATTTGTAGTGACATATTATCCAAATTCTCTACCGCTCCTGGCAATTATTTTATGCTCGTGAGTTCAGAAGTTCCCTGTGCCCCAGTTGCCCCTTCATCCTGCCTACAAGCCTAATTTACCCACACTTTTACTTTGACCCAGTTTACAGTAAACTCTGAGAAATGCGATCACCTGTGCAGGTCATGGCGGTCACTCTTTATAAGAATACGCGCGCGCGCGCGTTGAATTTTCCTAAATGTACTTAAAGAGAGTCGTAGGTGTTGGAGGAACCCATTTTAGTTCTCCGATGACTTCATCTGGAATAATAACCTGAGACAACTGCAGTTCGCTTTTAAAAATTTTACTCTCCATTTCTATAAAACAAGATTAGAGTTTCAGAAGGGACCATCAAAGAGAGTGGCAACAGATCATAAAAGAAACGTTGCCTTTCCTTTTGTAAGCAGGTCAAAGCACATGCGTTGACAGGCTCTGTGTATTGCACAATTTTGTGAGGACAAGCGCGATTTTATGTGAACTTATCGCAATAATTTCCACAGTACCTTATAAAAGTACCAACAATCCAGCAGGTTACGACTGCCGCTCCTTTGCTATTTCTTCATATCTACTTTCCCGTTATCTGTCATTAAATGAAGTTTTTATATACGCTGTAATAAATGCATTTCTGTTGTGAGATCGATCGTGTTTGAAAGAAGATAACAGATAAGATGGTAAATTTCTTGCGATAAATTTTACCTATAAAACATTTTTCTCTACAAAATTATCTTCGATAATCCGGATCTTGAGATGTGAAACGTCAAAGTAATCAGCTTATGATGCTCATAAGAAGTATTGGAAGTAAAAAAAAATAGAAAAGTGCAACGGAAACTCGGTAATGCGGCTAAACTAGTGACGGACTATTGGAAAAGAACAGATGATGGGCGCACAATTAAATAATAAAATTTGATAATTTGTCATGTACATACTATGCAATCACAGTTAAAAAAATAGCGTAATTTAAATTACCTCAAGAATAAAGTTAAACGTTTTATGTAAAACGATTTACTTTTTTTTTCCTATTTTACCTTCGGGATTACGGGATACATTATCTGACAAGGACACTGCTCGATTGTATCGTGTAATGAAGGATATCTACTCATCTTCCTTTATTCTGGCGCAGAATGACCATTGCTGTCCTTGCGCCATAAAACTACAACTAACCTTCTTTTATTCCAACATCTTTATGTTATTCAATTATTCGCCTTTCCGGAGAACATTTTCTCTTGGAAGTTGTGTACAACATTTGATTTTCCTTCGTTGTAAAGCTCATCTCGTTTTGGCTTTTTCATTACAAATTCAATAGAAAAAATGTTCTCAACCCCAAATTGATTTGCTTCTCTCTCACCGAGGTGTTTTTCATTTTATTTTATTTCTTCTAATTTTTTCAAGTGCAGATCTTTTATCACATTTTAGTTTAATGTGATAAATTTCGAAAACTTCCCAATTCATTTTTATTAGAAGATTTTTACCCTGTAAATTAAATGTTTCCTGACTTTACCGAAGTCTCATGTGATCGCAAGACATCATATGATCTCAAAAATAGAAGCTAATGTCATACAAGCGCTTTTCTTTATGCAAATTAGACGCTGTCCTAAACGATTTTTGCAATTCAAGCTTCAAAATTCTTACTCCACAATTAAATAAACACAAATTATAGCAAATATTAAATATGTTGAACCAAAAAGTCTATAAAATAAGCAGATTTATTATTTTATTAAATTTAAGTTGTGATTTAAATTATGACGACCATCTTTAAATTCAAATATTATCTGTTCACTGTTTGATACAGATTTCTCCAAATGCTTTACACTTTCTATTTAAATCCAACCCGAGAAATTTGTTTCCATGTCACCCCAACTTGTTTTCTTATTTTACCTACCCATTTAGTCTAGAAACGTTTTTTAGCTCTTTTGGAATGTGGTTGGGAATTTCAGTTATCCGTCATTGGTCAGTTCTTACGATGTGTTTATGAAATTTCAGTTCTTTTACATTAACAAATAATAATAATAATGCCTCCGCCTTTGTTTGATTTCTCATCCATGTGTTTCCTTTCCGGTGCCTCGTAATTATTCCAGTCGCACACCTCTCCATACTCTTTTGGGTTGTTTGCAATTTTCTTGTCATCAATCAACTTCATTTCAGGCGAAATATACATTTTCTTTGTTTTTATGTATGGTGTACGAGCATTGGTAAACTCCACTTGGGCACCAGAAAGAAAAGACTAATAGATCCGATAATCGCGGATTGTTGATTATTTTTATGCCAAAATAGCGATCATTGCGCCAATGCGGAAAACCTTTATCGCCAAGGTAAATGAAACCGGAAGTGTACAAGAAAATGGCGGCTGATGCGTCGGCCTATAATTCCAGGGGCTCTAGTCTATTGTACCCCTTACTCGGGTTCTATCCTTGCGTCATAAGATACAAATTTTTAGGTATAGTAAGAAAATTTAATCGGTTCTTCTTTTCAGATATATTTTAACAATCGGTTAACACGAACCTTCTCCAGCTCTCCGCTGGAACGGGGCATATACCAGTCGGAAGTTCTTGAAGTGGTAAAATGGAAAACACAGTTCAAATTTTATATCTGTATCCTAAATATAGAAGTTAATCTGCTTGGGTGAGCTTATTTTGCGAGAGCATGATAACTAGTACAGTACTATTAACTTCAAGCACCTTGGTACGCTAACGCACATTTCGTATTACTATCTAAGTCTTCCTACAACGTGTTTTATGCCAAGTGTTTTTTGATATTCTTCTTGTGAAGTATATTCTTTCAATTTATATTCGGATGTTCTTTCCACCTGCCCCTTCTCCTTAAGTTTTTCTTTTGTTTTCCAAATTGTTTGTGTCTTTGGATTTTTCATTGCCCTTTGTATATCAGTTTCAGAGTCTTCCTTGTCCATGATATTCTGCTCTGTGTGTATGTGTACGCATTTCGGTCTTTCCGCTTCCTTCTCCCTGGAACACACATATAAAAAAAATAAATAGCTTTTTAGTCAAAGATATGATTTATGATACATTTCATGTTGACAGGACAGTTCTGAGATTCTTTTCGTGTTCTGTTTTCGTTTGTTCTATTTTTATTTCTTTCGCAATAATGTAACCAGAGCGTGTGACAGTAGCTCGCTCGTGAATATTATTCCATCGAGTTAAATGATTTCGTTAGATTCAGGATTTAAAACTATCCTGCGCGAAGGAAGGTCGGTTACAAAATAGACAACCGTCTCCGCGGAGGTCAGACTTGCGAATGTGCTGCCTTTTCTTGAGCAGAAACGATCTGCATATCTCCGGTAGAAATAGGCAGGGACGGACTAGGCCGTCGGTTCTCCGGCCCTCATGGGCGACCGGACTCGGGCCTTCGAATGAACAAGGACTCGCTCCTTCCGAAAATCTAGGGTATGCGCCTCCTAAAAGAGTGCATCCAAGGTATGTGCATTTTGTATGAATCCAGTCCGCCCCTGGAAATAGATGTTTTTTCCTCAAAACGAGAGGCGTTTTTCTCTTTTCATTGATGTCCCCTACCGCCTTCTAAATATCGGCGAGACGTGATAATGTCTAAAGTCTAAGGAGCGTAACGAGTAGGGGCGGACTAGGTCGCCGGCCAACGGGCCTGTGCGCCATCATGGGCTCACGCTATATGCGTAATAGCGTAATCACGCTATAATTCTATATAGAACTCACGCTCACCGATAATCCAAGGTATGTGCCCTTTGAGAGGACCCAGTCCGCCCTTGGTAGCGATGTTTATCAGCATTCGGGGTGGGGGGAGGAACTCATAATTTCCTTCCCTTGTTATTGACGATCAGGAAAAGGCATTATTTATTTCGCTTGCAGAAGGAATTACAATTTCTTTGTTAATTCTTAACTTCTCTATGGGTCCCGCAAAAACGTCCAGAGACATTGTAAACACGTCTGGAGTAAGTAAGGGCAAACGGGCCCCAACGCATTTTACCATACCTCCGGTAATCGCATATTATGCGTGAGAAGCTTGCTGCTGCTGCAAGCAAGCATTCTACTCTCGGTTTACCGTGGTACAGAAAAAGGGAGACTTAACACACATTCACAAAAAGAGGACCCTTGGCAAGGCGCTCCACCGTTTTGAAAGGTTTCCGTTTTAAGAGCATTATTCTTAATGCTGCCGTGAACAAATTAAACAAAAATCACCTTCGCGGCTGAAAAGAAAGAAGGGAAAATGGCAGAGAGCTAAGCAAGCATGGACCACTAGTTCTTCTACTCGACAGGTCAGTTTTCGGTAAACATCGAGGGAAAATCCGAAGAAAGAATGCCTTTAATCGAAGACCTTGAGAATGGAAAGCAAACAAAAAAAGTACTTCTGAAAGGTAATGTGCAGGGAGTGAAAAACGGGTCCGCCATCCTACAAATATTGTTTCAGAGATAGAAGAAAACGTCAACTCAGCTGTATATTATGCGAGGGGAAATGGTTTTCTAAGATGATTTCTTGGTGCAATAATGCCATTAAGTCAAGAATGAGAATGATGCTGAATCGGTTAATTTGAAAAAAATAAAATATATTGAACTACTGATGCAAAGCGGAACCTAGAACTTTTTTGGAAAAATCTTCTATAGTCGAAGACCTAAACCTAGAGTTGTAAATCTGCATGGCTATCGTAACACCGGGTGGCTGAGAAGTGCAATAGAATTGGCGTATAGTATCTCTGTGAAAACAAAATGACAAAAGAGAAGCATCTGTGCGTACCATTAAGGTTTTTTATGCATTCAATCTTTTAATTGCAATTCCTTTTTTATGTCAGCAATTTTTTCTTTGTACGTTCTGTCTTCCAATTTATTTTTTATACGATGTTTTGTCTGATGGTTTGGTATTCTCCTGCTCTCACGTCCATGTCTTATGTGTCATGCGATCTTTTCTTTGTGCGCCTTTTGTCATGCAATGTTTTCTTTGTACGTCTTGTGTCATGCAATGTTGCCTTTGTACGTCTTGTATCATGCAATCTTTCCTTTGTACGTCTTATGTCATGCGATATATTTTTCATAGGATGTTATGTCCAGTAATTTTGTATTCGCATGCACTTACATGCATGTCTTATAGCGTACAATCTTTTCTTTGTACGTCCCGTGTCATGCAGACTGTTTTTCATACTATAATGTGTCTAAAGATTTCGTATTCACATGCTTTTACGTTCATTCCTTACGTCATTTAATCTTCTTTATGTCATGTTATGTCGCCATTATCCGTTCATTACATTTTACGTAATCACGTTTTTTGAAATGCTCAGATTATATGATCCCATAGTTTTTGTTATCGCGAAAACGTGTATGTGATTTTTTTCAAACGATCTTTTGCTTATGATTATAAACCATATAAACCAACGTCATTCTGAATATAATTGCATTAATCTTTGTTTATAGATCTTTGTCTTAGTGGTGCCTGTTGCCAGAGAAAAACGTAGTTAATAGTCGAAATTAGTAAATTGTCTAACTAATGTCGGCTATATTGTAAGGACCTTTCTAAGCATATTTTCCACAATATTCTCATATTTGTTGATCCGTACCAAAACATTCTTTTGCGAAAATATATCGCATATCTCCTCTATTCATTAGCCAAGAGAAGAGTTTGAAATGCCTCTTATACAATAATTTTTTTTTTTTTTCCCATCCACGTACATATAGCTCAAACTAGAGATTTTTGTTTTTGGAGAAAAAGAGACGCCGTCTCTATCCTGGATTTGAACCAGGGTCCCCTTCGTTTACCCGAAGTGTCTTAGACCGCTAAATGAAGGAGGAAAGGAAACAATGCTTTCTTTCTCCGTATATAAGGATGTATGATATTACTACTATATAATTACTATACTGCTATATTATTACTATATTTTATTTTAAATGCTTCATTCGATCTCTGTCGAAAATATCGTCCTCTGCTGCTGCTCTCACAGAAGTTTTTTAATAAGAATGAAAAAATGAATATTATATGGTACATACATACACCTATTAACATGCCTATGGATGTCCGCTTAAAGGAGTCGCTGAAGTATTAAGGTTAAAAATATATATTTATGTGTTTATTTTGGTAAATGCATGCTTTGGACTTCTTTCGTCTAGATGTCTAAACACCGTTGTCTAAGTGTCTAAATACTTTTCTTGTAGTTGTTTAAATACTTTTATCTCCAGTTTCCTCGCAACGATTTGCATGAATTCCCAATTCATCCTAAATTCAGCTGTAGCAAAAGTTAAACATTTTTCGTCTCAGCTAATAAGCTTTCCCCAAGCACACACGTATCACATTCCATTTTCCCGAGGTTCGCAATTGTAAAACAAAAGGAAATTTTTGTTCTGAACCTGTCACTCTCCCTCCGTTCCACGCTATGTTATCACAGAGAAAGAAGAAAATAAATGTGGCTTCAGAAAAAGCGCATTCCCAACACAAGCAGATAAACCGAAATGATCTACTATGAATATTAAATGCTACGACCAGTAGAAGATTTGACAGTCATTTATCTCTGTGTGTGTGAAGATTAAAATGAGCTAAAAATGGCGGATTTGTTGTCCTTCCTTCTTTCCATCCTTTCCTCGTCTTTCTCTCTCTCTCTCATTCATTTCTTTGATATTAGCGGTTCCTCCCATTAGTCACTTCGAATGTCAGGTTGCTCTAGGCGCGATAATGAAATGTGGGTGTCTTCTCCGCCCACAACCATTCACACCTCTCGTCTGCATGAACCTCTCTTTCTCTCTCATTATGCCAAATGTTCTCGTGTCTGCACAAGCTTATTATTCCCTCTTTCGCTTGGCATCACTTTTCTTCTTCTTCTCCTCCACCCCCTATTTTTCCATCATCCATTATCGCGTCCATAACTCTTCCTGCTCCAAAATAATTGTAGTGCATGAACTATTACAAAGTCTTAAAATAATATAATTAGTAATAGAGAAAGCAGCAAGGTGTTTCCATAAGCAGTCGTTTGCACTTGAGACACGCACTTCCTTTTACTTTTGATAATCTCTTAAGTAATAACACGTTGACGAGGAATATTTCCTCTTGTCCCTCTGCATTCTCTCCAACACTCCATCTACCGATTCTGTGAAAGATGTACGAACTATAGACTGGTTCATTCTTTTCCTTTATTTCTATGTCGCAAGCGATATCAAAAGGACAGGAGAGGGAAATTATGGAACGCCAAATCCATCGTTGATGGGGGAAAGGAGGTGAAACGGATTCATTATGATTAGGGTCCATTTTTCCTTTTCAAGATGTGCCAATAATTTCACCTTTTTTTTAATTTTCTGTTTTTGTGGTTCCTAGCATTTTATTAAACGTTTCCCCCTTAGAAATTTTACAGCGTTTGTCATCAAGGACTACGCACAAGTTGACCTTTTTCTTTAAATTTACCACAAAGAAAGAAACTTGTTATATGGTTTTGAGGTTATGTTGTTCCCGGAAGGTTTCAATATATTCAAGTATATTGAATCTGCAAATTATTCATTTTTTATTTTGTCTGTCTGTCGACAGTAAAATGGGTAAGGTAAAGGGTTTTTGAAAATAAAATACAGCTATCATAATATATAGCTAAATACAATTATAGCTATTGTTAACATTGACGAAATTCCATCACAAGAAATCGTTATAAAATACCGTCAATAGCAGATATGATGTTTATCGAAATCCGCTAAATTTAAATATCGACCTTAGTCGACTCTCTTTTGCCTGTTTGTACAGTTCGGTTAGATACACATATTAATGCCTCTAGCAGAGTCCCAGAAATGTAAAAAAAATTAAAATGTTTGGTATATCCGATTGTGTATCGACGGTTAAAGTTCAAATTTACTAAAGAAGGAAACCACCATTGTTAAGAAGCTTAAAATTGTAAGATATTATTACCCTTCACAGGGATAACACAATTGCCAAATATTGGTCAACACACAAAGCCACCGGGGCGACAATTTTGTGAATATTTCGTAAGAGATTTTATTATTATTATTATTATTACAAACAGGATGCCAGGACGGCGTCTCTTTTTCTCCTAAACAAAAATAGCTCTAGTTTGAGCTACTAATACGTGGGTGTCAAATTTATTTGTAATAAGCTTAAAATTGTACATTATGTATATGTATACAAAGTATCTATATCCCATCCAGCAGCAAGTCTATGTGATGCAGTGGGCATATATCCTCCATTAGTATTTTCATCCTAAACAGCACCTACGAAAGGGGCAACATTTCTTCATATATTGCCTATTTCCTTACCTTTGTTCCCCTCATGGGAAAAACAGATATACAACTCTACTTCCATCATCGAACTCATGACGGCTAAGATGTAACACAGAACAAAAGAAATTACTTCGTTTTTCGCTCTTCATTAACCATTATTACGCTTTCAGAAGTTGGCAATGGTTCGTGATTTCTTGATCTGTCGTGGGCTCTCGTAATTGTTTCTTCCCTAACAATCATTAAACCTAATATTACTTACCTTCTTCCCCTTCCCTTTATTTAGGTTTCTCATGTAGGTTAAAGAGGGTAGAGAGGAAGATATTGGCGTACGGACAAAGCAACCCCCTTCCCCCCATCGACTAATCACGAAAGTAGTCTTAGAAACAAAGGAACTGAATGTCGTTGATTTCCTCAGAAAGCACCGATACTAACGACTGTCTATTCGTTTTTGTTTGTAAAAGTCTATTACGTGAGTTCTTCGTGCCTCTGGGAGCAAGCTGAGTGGTAGTATCAGCATTACCTAGAGAGGCCATCCTCAAGTTTAAAATTTTGTCTATTTTCCCTCTCGTCTTGTATATATCTTACTTTTTTCCTCCTCCTTCTTTTTCAATGGAATTATCTCTTCTGCTCCAGCAGCGATAGTTTTCCTAGAGCCTGTTGTTGATGATGGTACTTGGAAAAGCCTGTAATTGAAAACGTGCTTTTCACAGATGAACCGCGGAGTCAAGTCTCTGAAAAAACAGAGAGAAAGATAAAAAAACAGCGTTCGTTCAGTTTCTCTGCAAACCTGGAAGTACATGAAAAAACTGCTTAAATGCGAAATGTGCTACAGTAAATGCATTTGTGAAGACTACTTGCTCAGCGAAATGGAACGCTAATGTATTGATAATAGTGCTTGCTGATGTACCCCTCCTGTCTCCAAAGATAAGGAATCAGATTCCAGGAAAGGGTTATCCGTATAACGGTAATAGAAATGTGGCAATCATTGTCCTGCAAATAGACCAGATTTCTTTGTAGTTAACGCGTTATTCAGGCATACGTTAATATATTCATTGCGGTAAGGTTCAAGGACTCGAAGTACAGTTGAGTGCAAACATAAACTTGCCCACGTTGAAATGTAAAATACACTTGTGCTATCGGAAATCGTTATTTTCAACTTCGTACCAATCATAAAGAAATCATTTGTGTGAAATTATTGCTTTCCATGGAACATTTTTATATCCTTTTTTTTTTTAATATGATGGTCTTACCATATGAAACTACTTCAACAGAGTCTTTATTTATTGCCCTCGCCACGGGACTTTCAGATGAATTTTTTAGCTCAGTAAATATTTTAAAAGCTATAAATGGGCCATTGACCCCTTCAACATCACTGGCATTATCATCATGGGCAATAATAATCTTATTTGCCACTCAAAGTTATGTTAAATTGGGGGTGAGCACAGACCACTTCTCTATTCGATGCTGTGTCGCTAATAAATTTTGTTGTCTGAGATTAAGGATATTTGAAGCGGATATCAACGTTTTCCTCGTTAACTGAACATACTTCTTGCATTTTCTGAAGCAGTTCCTACCAAGAATTTTATCGATCTTCAAATGGCACCTTTCTAATATCATAATACAACAGAAACCTATTTTAAATTATAATTTGCAATTTTAAATGGCTCAAATCTCTCTCCAAGGAGAGCCTTAAAGTCTAGACGAATATAAGTTTTCTGTTATTCATTCCAACCATATTTCTTCTACACGATTATAACTTTTTTCTTTTTTTTTACATTTGTGAGAACTACACCTCCCACATTTTCTCTCATGAGTGTCATGACAAACATGGCCTCCTAAAATTGTCATTTCTTGACGTGTAATCTCGCTTTCGTTCTGCTACAATGGCTGACGAGCAGCGAACCATTGCCACTGATATCTTTGAAAGTTGACCACTCTGCAATTACAAATGTGCAACTTCAATACACACAGACTTAATAGCTGAAATAGAAAAAGTCGCTCTGGCATGAGAAAAAACAGGCACCTCCTTTTAGTTTTTGTAGTGCTGTGATCTTCTCCCCGCCCCCAAATACCAAACGAAAAAACTCCCAAGAAGGAGGTTATAAGCATACATCGTCTGTTTGTTCACATGTTGCTACTTTATTTTACAATACTACATTTTTTCAAATTTGAGGGTTCACTCCATTCCCTTATTTGTTGTTTCCGAGTTAAGCTTCTTGTAATTATTCATTGGCCTAGTTGATGGAATCGACAACTTGGAATAACGTTCGAACTACGACATTTATAAACATTCGAACCGACCTGGCTGGACCTTCGAACTCAGGCCCACTACACATAAGATCACAAATTCAGTCACCAGGGCCACACCCGCTTGTTCCATTCAAATCTTTACCATTGATGTAACTACACTCGGAAATCTTGAGGGGCTATAACCCCA
This sequence comes from Dysdera silvatica, assembly GCA_006491805.2. Lineage (NCBI taxonomy): Eukaryota > Metazoa > Arthropoda > Arachnida > Araneae > Dysderidae > Dysdera > Dysdera silvatica. The sequence goes on along the minus strand of QLNU02014802.1, from coordinate 174,860,001 downwards.
ATACCTCACATAGTATTCATTTGTACTTACCGTTTTACATGGGTTAAGCCGCCGTAACTCCAGTTACAGCAATGACATTTATTTTTGTTATAAGAAATAGAGGAAATTTCCAACGTTGAAAAAGTTTCCTTACGTTGCTTATGAATAGTCATAATATTTCAATGGTTAATTATTTCGTTTAAAAGTAACGATTTCGCTTTTCAAAAGCGCAGTGAAGTTGAGCAGCACACCCGATATGAATGAACATGGGGGAAAAATGGCAAAGTGAAACAAGTGAAGTTGAGCAGCACCCTTAACCAGTCAAATGTAACACAATTGGATGATCTTTGTCCTTTGTACTGGATGTACAGTAACTAGGCACGTAATTTACGTAATTGTTCGCTGACCTATTTGAGATGGGACCGACTGCTTAAAATGAAGTTCGAACTGCGGCATTTGTAAATACTCCAACTGACCTGGATTCTATCTTGGGTATTTTATTCAAGTATAATGAATGCAGCCCATCGAAGACGGTGGTTTGGGTGAAGTCTTGAAGTCAAAAGGTATCTTCGAATATTCCTGGAAGTTAAAGATTCCCTTCGGATAAGTATATAGGGAATTCAACATTATCGAATTGGGGACAAATTTTAATGACGTATTTACAACACTGTGTTTAACTGCCTTACCTAAATACTAATTTCTTCAGCGCTTCATCTCAAACATGGTGGCTTTCTGATGAACTACAACACCCATTTCATGAACTTTGAGTCAACCACAATTCTTCCATAGCCCCTCTAACTCCTATTTAAAAATACAATCTATGTTCACTATGGAAACTACGACCGCTTTAATGATTTTACTTTTTAATTGCGAGGAAACTGCACTGAGTAAACTGGCCCCTTACACAAAATGACCACTCATTCGTCTTCTTTTAACTACACGCACCCATTGCCTTTTTCATTTGATATGCACTTAAATATTCTAAGTAAATGCATATTAAAACAATAGTTTGAACAAAACGAATTATTGGGTTTTAACTTGCGAAAGAAAAATTTGCATAACTCTCTATATTGATAGTGCAGTGCATAATTATTTTAAATGCAAAAATATACTTGAAATAAACGCAGTTTTGAAGCTTACACCAGGGGCGGGGAAACTTGGGCCTTTTAGGCCCGTGAGCGCGGCCGTTTGCATGAATCTGAATTTTGCAAACCAAATCCTTTTATTTTTATTAATGTTATTTTGTTCATCTTATTTTTTTGTTTATTTACTTTATCTTTATTGCTGTCTTAAATGAGCGCATTTAATTAAAATACAAAAGATAAAAGTATAGTGAGGATAATCTAAAAATTCTTTAAACAACAATTTTCCGAGTAAAGGTCAAAGAAATTGAAATATTTATCCAAAAACACGTTTAATTACATATTATTAAACAAATATATTGATAGTAAAGAACACCATAGAATATCTGCATGCGTTAATTTAGATATTAACTGTTTTGTAAGTAATCCGATACTTATGTTACCAAATTTTCTCATCATATTCGATAATGTTGTAATATTAGATGATAAACTTCTCACAAAGAAAATAATGATTTCATGGTGCCTGGCGGGAACCGAACCCACGATCTGTTGGTATCCGGACAAGTGCTCTTCCAACTGAGCTACAGGCGACCGATCATCCTCCCCTCTGCGAGTGCATGTATAGCCTTACTATGGAAGTGTTTTGAAATGGGAGCAGTACTTGGACTGCTTTTTAAACAAAATTGATGTCAAAGAAGCAAACATCCGAAAAGCGAGACATTAGTCTCGCTTTTGTTCAAGTGGGGAAACCTTTTCTCATCATAGTCGATAATGTGATAATATTTAATGATAAATTGCTCGTAAAGAAAAGAACGATTTCACTATGTCTGGTTGGAACCAAATCCACGACCTCTTGTTGTAACGAACTCTTAGAAGATCATTTGGCCGGATACAAGATGGTCGTGGGTTCGGTTCCCACCATGCGCAATGAAATTTTTTTCTTCGCGAGCAGTTTAATATCTTTGTGTGTGTGTGTGTGTGTGTGTGTGTGTTTTGTGTGTGTGTGTGTGTGTGTATATATATATATAATGTACATTTATCTTTTTATATGTCCAATATCTACTATTTGTATTGGTTTCTCTTTTAAGGCTGCTGTAGTACATTAGAAAGCAAATATGAGCATTTTTATCGAAAACATATAACGAGTATTTACTAAAATAATAATGACAATAAGTATAGTTGGCCATTACAGTTAACGGAGTTCAAATCGGGGTACTGCTACATATATATATATATATAATCAGTGATGTAGGAACGGGGACTCAAACCCCCATTCCGTAGCAAAATACATTCTTCCGTTTAACGCCAAATCACATGATCTCTTAAAAATTACTTCAGCCGCCTCCTATAATTTTTGAATTGCTGCACCCCTTTGTCTCATTGAAATTTCTTGAATGCGGCCTTCATTGATTATAATTAACTTAATACGGCCTTTCAGCATGAAAAAGTTCCCCACCCCGGCCATATATGAAGTTGGTGGCCCGTAGGCTCGAGCATTTCAACAATAATCTGAAATAAATTCGAGATTTCCATATATATTATAACGCATAAAAACGTACATGATGTACTTCCACAATTTTGAGAACTCTACTTTGATGCCTTTGGTTTTCACCTTTAGGTCAATCTCAACTAATTTTGCAGTACGTTTTTAAGCGATAAAACATTATCACATTTAAAAACTTTCTAAACTTTATAATTTATACACTTACATAAATTTAAAAATTTGTTTTGCATTTGCTTATTTACATACTTTTCCCTTATTTAAAATCTCATTTTTTATTTTAAAGAAAGAAAGGGATACGCAATAAAAAAATTATACTCAAATATTTCAAAAAGTGTAAGAGTCATCTGTTAGTTTGCAGCAAAAACATTTTGCTTTTCCGGGTTTAGAAATAAAAATAAATAACGCAATGTCACTCAGAAGATCGTTTGGCCATGATAGATCCTTCTTAAACTAAAAATTGTCTGTCAGTATTTCTTTTTCTTTGTCAAAGAAAGCTGGCAACATGCTATTGTCTTTTGTCTTTGTTTTCTCTCGTTCTATTATCAATAAAATTTTGTTTTAAATCCACGCAGATGTAGATAGGGGTTTGTCCCCTCCCTCCTCTTTTTTTTTATGTCTACAAGGAATATTTTTCTCATGCTCTTTTCTCCAATTGCATAAATTCTCCTTCTGTTTATTTGTTCAAACAACCTTTCCAAAAGTACTTGTTTCCTTTCTTAAATCGCTTCGATTATTTAAATTTCTTCGACCTTTTAAGCTTTTTTCCTCCTTTCGTCCGTAAGTGAATTTTTCCCCTTTGAAACGGTAGAAATATATACGGCAACACTTTTGTATTTTGAACTTATTTGTAATTTTAATACATATACACATGCACACAAACTCTCATCAGTGACATGTACACGAAACTTGTTGTGGTGCTCACAAAACGCGAACGCTAGCTACTGATGTGACAAATGATTTAATTTTCAACGATATTAAAATATGCTAATGCTTTTGTACAAATATATATATATAGACCTCCATCCTGCAGTAAATTGAAGATAATTGATAATATATATCTTCATAATATATGTATGTATACACTGAAGTGCCAGAAAAATTGGTACACCTACCTAATATCGTGCAGCCCCCCTCCGTGCGCATGCCAAAGTGCCGCAACACGACGTGGCATGGACTCGACTAATGTCTGAAGGTATCCTGGAGACAATTCACACCAGGAATCCTGCAGGGCAGTCCACAAATCCATAGGAGTGCGAGGTGGTGGAGATCTCTTCTGAACAGCACGTTGCAAGGCATCCCAGATATGCTCGATAATGTTCATGTCTGGCGATTTAGGTGGCCAATGGAAGTGTCTAAAGTCAGAAGAGTGTTCCTGGAGCCACTCGGTAGCAACTCTCGATGTGTGGGGTGTCGCATTATCATGCTGAAATTGTCCAAGTCCGTCGGAATGCACAATGGACATGAATGGGTGTAGGTGATCAGACATGATGCTTACGTACCTGTCAAGAGTTGTCTCTAGACGTATCAGGGGTCCCATATCACGCCAACTGCACACGCCCCATACCATCACAGAAGCTCCACCAGCTTGAACAGTCCCCTGTTGACATGTAGGGTCCATGGATTCATGAGGTTGTCTCCATACCCGTACACGTCCATCCGCCTGATGCAATTGGAAACGAGACTCGTCAGACCAGGCAACGTGTTTCCAGTCATCAACAGTCCAATGGCGGTGTTGGCGAGCCTATACGAGGCGTAAAGCTTTGTGCCGTGCAGTCAACAATGGTACACGAGTGGACCTTCGTCTCCGAAAGCCCATATCAATGATGGTTCGTTGAACAGTTCGCACGCTGACACTTGTTGATGCCCCAGCATTGAAATCCGCGGCAATTTGAGGAAGTGTTGCACGTCTATCTCGTTTAACGATTCTCGTCAGTCGTCGAAGGTCCCGTTCTTTCAAGGTCTTTTTCCGGCCGCACCGCTGTCGGAGATTTGATGTTTTACCGGATTCCTGATATTCACGGTATACCCGTGAAATGGTCGTACGCGAAAATCCAAATTTTGTCGCTATCTCGGAGATGCTATGTCCCATCTCTCTTGTGCCGACTATAACGCCACGTTCAAAATCACTTAAATCTTGATAACCTGCCATTGTAGCGGCAAGAACCGATCTAACAGCTTTGCCAGACATCTCTTGTCTTATATAGGCGCTGCCGACCGCATCGCGTTACGCTGATTGGTTGCAAAGCTCCGTTATTTGCATACGCACGCCTGTACCAGTTTTTCTGGCACTTCAGTGTATATATATCAATATCCCAGTCTACCGTGAAATGAGCTCTACTGCTCTTCGCTATGTCTGGCGAAGCCTTTCAGCAGGAAATGTAACGAGAGTTTCCATGACAACAACAACATGGAGGGAGCAGACGGTGAACAATGCTTATTGGCTTCGATAAGCCGAAGATGGACTTAACGCACTCGCTTCGTCGCCTGAAAAAAACACAATTATTTCGCTAGAGTGCTTCGAGCTGTCATATATGAAATTTCAATGAATTAAGGCAAGGAACATTGTAGAATTAATAAACTAAATAAAAACACAAATTATCGCAGTTAAATTTTAATACATTGACAGCTGTTTCACTAGCACATGGCTAGTTAATTCAGAATGATACCAACTAATCTGTTGGTTAACGCTGCCAGCTAATAAATAGTTTCTATCATGAGAAACATAAATCCTTCGTTAGTGAAAATTAAAACATGAAAGTACTGTTCGTTCACGAAAAGAAGTCCGATGGAACAGTTAGAAATAACCGGTGACGTCACTAACGGGCTAGTTGATTACAGCAGCGGATGACTACAACTTCAGAACTTTTTTTGAACGAATGTTTTTTCAACGAACGTTGATCGGTGCCATTATCAAGTTCTGAAATTGGAGTCCTCCTCTGCTGTAATGGGATAGGCCGTTTGTGACGTCACCTCCCGTTATTTCTAACTGTTCCATCGGACTTCTTTTCGTGAACGAAGAGTAAGTCATTGGTGACGTCTCTTGTCGCAGCCCAGGAATCAAGAAAATGCGGTTAAAGCAAAGGGGCAGATAAAAAATAAAAATCAATGCACGGAAAAACAAAATTAATGAGCGGAAAAGCAAAATTAATGGAAAGTTAGGGGGGAACAGTTTCCTATAAAAATCCGGGGAAAATGCACTTTCACTCGTAGCGTATTTTCCCATTTGAAAGATGTGATCCCCCTTCTTCAATAAATTTAAGTCCTAAGGACAGCGTGCTCTTTCTAGCAAGTTAGAATTGGAAAAGGCAAAGTAGTGGCTATTGTTTCAACAATGTTTGGCTATAGATGATTAAGGAATTCTTGCTTGCGGACATAATTTTGATGGCCATTGATCCTAAAACCGAGTGCTCTACACGTCTGTCCAAAATAACATTTACGGCAGTCTTCACATTCTATTCGATAAAAGCTGCAATTGTCAGAATCAGGAATGAACCTGAGAGCTGTCCATATATCTTCTTAAAATATAGGCGGTGCCCAGTAAGGCAGTTTTTTGTAGGTCTGTTGTCGTTATGTCAGTAATGTCCAGTTTTTCTAGGAAGTTTTTTAAATTAGGTGTGATGGCCCCCAGTGCACCTATCACAATCGGGATGACTGTTACTTGTTTTTTCCAGAGTCTATTAATTTCTATTGCAAGGTCACGATATTTGGAGATTTTTTCGAATTCCTTCTCTTTAATTCTGCTGTCACCTGGTATTGCAATGTCGATGATAAATACCTGTTTATTATTATTATTATCATTAGATTTAGCAAACTTACATTCTAAAAGTAAATGTAAACTTATTTTATATACGTATTAAAATTTTTTATATCTAAATGTGTTAATCAAACTATGCAAATATTGAGTACGATATGTCATAATTAATAAAATAAATAAATCATAAATAGTAAGATAGATAATTACTAACATCCCAAGTTGGGCAGAGTATGCGAAGGAAAATGAGAAAGCACGGTGCCCGATGAAGAGAACTATAAATTACAAAACATTGCGAAATTTTTTTAGTTATTTCTTTTGTTTCTCTTTCTTACCTTTTAATTTTCTCCTCTTCTTTTTTCATTGTTCTTCATTTTTGGCAGTTTATTCACTTTTAAAAATAAATTAAACTTCCTAATTTTTGTCCTTTTAACATTTTAACATATGGAACAAAAAACAAACAAAAAAAACCACTCATTTACTTTTCATTCTGTTGGTACTTTTTCCACATTCATTTAATTTGTATAATCTGTATTTCTGTACTATCGTTTCTCAAAATGAGGAGAAGTCTGCTGCTATGTGTCCTTAAAGTATATATTTCTGCTGGGTCTTCGCTTGACCGCAAACTTTTCGCATAGCCTTAGAGACAAGGCCACATAGACATAGTGGTTTTATGTCCCCCCTCTCGCTCTCTCCCTCCCTCTATGCATAACTCGTGATTCGGCATTAAGTGCTATATATTCCTTTAGAAATGATAAATGCGCTTTCCGCTGTCACAGAGAAAAATCATCTGCTATTACGTAAAAAGTGTCCAATTGCTAAATTACCAGGGGCCTGGTTAAATTATCTTCTTATGTTATATTCAGATATTCCGAAAAAGAAAAAGAAAAAAAAAGGAGTTTTTAACGTCATCAACTAAACTAAATATTACCGATTATCTTGAAAAAAAAGGGCACTTACATCGCAGCTTCGTGTTAGAGCTAAGGTATAAGTGTGCACAATCGTAGTACGATCGACGTCATTAGTCATCAGTGATACTCTTGAAATCTGTCATTTGTCATCTGTTCTTTTCTTATGACAAGAAGTTTGTTAATAACATTTCATGAATATCTGGATCATTTTGTTTCATCTTCCTTACCTCGCGGGAAGAAAACTGGACAAGAGAGTTTAGAGAAATTATTTTTTTAGCAGTTCAGAGAGCGAGAGAGAGAAATGTAGAGTACAAGTACGTTTTGGCCATCGTCGTCATGTCTGCCTTCCTGGAACGTGCACCATAGGTTAATTGGCTGCAAGAACATAGAATGAAACAATATATTGTTCTACAATCCGGAAAAAATAATTAAATAAGTATACGCAGACCACCCATAAACTTTCTTGGCGGTGCGTGTAAAACGTCCCAAATGCCTAGAGCAGCTCATAATTTCCTAATAGGAAAATGTGCATTGTGCAGTACGTTTCCCTTTGAAATTTGGTCTCTTCTGTGTACGAGGTGTGTTTCTGGGAATCAAGTAATCGTTTTTTCACATGAAAAACTGTATTTTCTGTATGACATATACCTATACAAGACGTAAGATGCATATTATGTAATGCGCGTAATGATGGCTCGACAAATTCGGTCGCTCCTTGGCGACTAAATTTTTGCAGTTGATGAATGGGAATCCTTTTCCTAATAAGTTCCTAGGATTTCTTTTTAAAGCAGGCAAGTATGCTTTGTCGCGATTTGTCGAGCCCTGCGTATAATACATAACATGCCTCTACGATATAGTGCATACATTATGCCCCTACGATATAATGCATACATAATAATACAATTAAATAAGATAATAAAATCAACACTATGTATGTGCTTGCATATTTTGGATTTCTAAATATGTATCCTATCATTTAAAATCACGCAGCTTATCATACTATAGTTACTCTATATTATTAATAATAGTGATTTACTATATTACAATTACCATGTATAATACTATAATTACAATGCAATATATTACTGTTATAATTGTAATGCAATGCATATCATTGCTACAATGGTAATGAAATATTTATTATTAGTATAATAGTAGACGATATTGCATTCCTATAAAAGTTTACCATGAAAAGTATTCATTCATTATGGTTCCATCGTTAATAATAGTTATATCATGATATATGTAATGTAATACATAAATATACGCGGTCGAATTCGGTTATACTAACTTTCCAGGGATCGCCGAAATTTTGAGGTTTTAAACGATAAATAAGCTGGATAAATAGGCTCGCGAGAGCAACTTCAGAATTTTGACGTAAGAGCCGAGTTCTTGCTATAACCGAAATTGTTAAAACAGGGTCTGACCGTATATACTTTTATATTGTGCGTTATACAAACATATCCACTAGCTTTAAAACTGCTACCGAAAAACTTGCACTGCGGTAAAGATGTAAAATGGGGTGCCCCCCCCACAAATTGTTAGTTTATAAAATTTCTTCTTTTTCAGTGAAACAGCCTCCAAAGGACCTGGGCCTCCATTACGATTGTCACCCATTCTCCTACATCCAAAGCTTTTCTTCGCAATTATTTTACTCTCATTCTTCTCAGATCTTCCTTCACTCCATCAAATCACCTTTTCCTACTTTTCGTTCCACTTTTCTTCTTCCTGTTGGATTCGTTCTCGCAATAAACTCAGCCAGCCTATATTCTCCAGTTTATAAAATTTGCTATTTTAAATTATCAGCAATATATATATATATTTTAATTATTAAAAACGAACGTCCACTTAGAATCACAATACACCCCACGTTAACTCAGTTAGCGCCTCTTTGTTTTTTAAACTTAGAAAATTGCTCTATTTGCCACACCGTGGACCCCTGGGGTCCGCGGGACTCTATCAGGGGTTCCGCGAGATCCTCCCAGTGCCCCACAAAAGTTCGGAAAAGTACTAAGACACGAGCATTTACTCTTTAATGCTAAAAATAAATTACGAGGGAACGAAAAATTCCTTCCTTAAATAGTGAAAATCAGTGATGAAACACTAGAAATAAATGTGTGTAATGCAAATTCTGGGCTTTAAACTTTGAGTTAATTCTTGGGGGTCCGCGAGGGTGAGGGACTTCTGAAAGGGGGGTGGGGTCCGTAGTCTAGGAAAGTTAAAGAACCGCTGGTCTTAGATATTCTTCTCTGTGGAATAAATTATGAATTAAACTCTGTAATAGCACAACCTCAATAGTTATGAGAACTTGGTTTTTATCTCCAAAATTCTGGTCCCCTCACAAAACATCATAAGAATAATGTTATTTTGGCTTGACTGCAATATTTTAAATTTAAGGAAAAACTCGGATATTGTGTTAAATAAGTGCCTACCATTGTACATTCTGATATAAGGTTATTTTATATATCCTGTTTATGTATTTCTCGGGATTTTTTCCTCTCTGTTTTAGTACATTTATTATTCTACATTAAAATTATTATTTTCTTATTATTTGGTGCATAAGTTGATTATTTCGTGGTTTAATTCAACATGGTCTATTTAAGCATCTGACTTTTTACAATTTAAGTCTGTGTTTCTCCCCCTAAAATGAAAAAATGTTAAAATTTAAGTGTATAGCATTGGCGTGCGCAGGAAGTTGATGAGTGCGAGAGCTAAGAAGCTACTCCTCCATATATTCATATGTACTCGTATATATACAAAATTGTATCGCAATAAAAGATTATGACCCCCATCAACGCCCTCCTGCGTGCACCAGTAATGTATGGGCTCTAATATCGTTTTGCAAGAAAGTGTGTGTGCGAACACTACATATCAGTATTTTTAAATTATTCAGCGCTTGTAGCTTCATCATAATGTTAAATCAAAATTTCGACAGTACTCTAAATAGCATTATAATTGTGTTCGACTGAATGTGTATTATGAACAAGTGAATAAAAAAACGAAGGCTTCTATACAACTGTTCAACCTGTATAGTCAGCATTTTTAACGTGTATGGTCAACACTTTCCATTTGCCTTTTGGGGATGGAAGAAACTTGGAGACCTTTCCATCCAAGAATAAAAAGGTAACGGTTCTGGAGGAAAATAGGCAATTGATTATCGATACAAAATGATCATCAACATAGTGTAAAAAAATTTATAGTAATATACGAGATGAAAGAAGCATATAATCCTAAGAAAGTATTTATAATAGAAAGAGCTTCCTTAGTTATTCTGTAAAATGAGCGTTACATTGAATTTCAAAAAACGAAAAAAAAAAAAAAAATGTTTGTAGTGGAGCAAAGGAAAGTCGTCTGGAAAAAACCAGATGAACCTGCAGCCATCATTACATGTATGTCACTACTGTCCACCAAATTTCAAAACAATCCTTTGATGAGGGACCCTTCATTCGTAGAGATTTAGAGCAATGTGATGTACACGTCTGTATCTGGACGACACATGGCAATGTCATGAGGCGCCAATAGGACATTCAATCTAGCGCTGGGATGATCGATCACAACCCTTTGGCGTTTAAACCAAATATTAGCCAGGCGGAAAATAGAGTCAAGATGCGATGAACCCGATGATGTCAACGTGGGTGGTTGTATCTTTTCTTGCTCTGTCGGGTGGCAAGCAATGCAACACGTTATGCATTTGGCAAACATAATAAGGGATAGAGATGTTAAAATGATAATGGACTTGTTCGTCTCTCTTTCAGGGCCAGGCGAGTTTCCCGCTTCCGGGGCTTCTGCTTTGCTTATCTTAGGCATAGATTTTATTAAAAAATATTTCTCTCTTAATCTTCAGCTTCTAATCTCCCGGGAGCCTGTAACTTCGTCCATCAGTACTCTCATCATGAAATTAATTAGTCAAGATCATCACAAGGATTGAATTATTCTAGGTCACCACTGGGATTCGATTATTCCATATATATGGTAAGACTAACTCTATTGACTGGAATTGGGCAAGACCGGTAATTGGGAAGGGTGGCCGCTGAAGCCGGCGTTGTAATTCCAGGAGTTTGACTCCATTAAACTTCCATATTTTCCACTATAGGCAAATGCTGAACTCTCGCCACCAGTGTCTCAAATACCCCTTTAAAAAACCACCACGGGAAATCTTTTTTCTTTTATGAGAAGCTGAAAATATCACCTTGTCTTCGACACAAATAGCATAAACGAACGACCTGTTCCTCCAAGGTAAGTTAAAAAAGTGACATAGCAGCATGTCCCGGCCATTATAAAGGGGCCTTTATTCCTCTCAGATGTCAAATACGGAGAAAAAATTACAGTAACGCTAAGGAAATCCCAAATTATGGCACGCCTTTCTACGGCTCCGTAGTAGTCACTGCTCAACGGCAACGACAAACAACAGCATTTACGCTTCTTTGGTGGCTAGTGAGCCCCCAGGGGGAAAAGAAACTGGTCCAAGAATGTGGCATGCACTTGGTGCTCCTGCAGGTCCTGGTCTTACTCTCATCTACGACTCACTTCTGGCGATTTGAATGAATGTATCCAACCCCTCGCTTAAGAAAAAAACAAAAACAGATTATGCAGTCTTAATTTTGTGTATTTTCAATTTCGGTTTGTTTGATGAAGAAGACGCGGTTAGTTTATTTAAAAAAAGGGACTTTTTTTGTTCTTTCTACACAGCTCTTTATTAACTTGCCATTGGTGGCCACTGTATAGTGCTATAGGGGCAGGTTTGTCGCCCTGTCCTCGCTGCATTGGATAAGATGCCAGGATACAATTGCCAATAACGAAATATAGCATGGATTTGTTCGTTCTTACGTTAGTGTGAGTTCAAGCGCAGCTGTTAATATTTTTTTGTTTCGTCGGGAATGTATAGATGGCGCCACGAATCTTGCCGAGGAATTAAAAAATGAAAATTTGACCTGATATTTTCCCTGTCCCGATATTCACGTTAAGCTTTGCATTTGACAAATGTGAAACTAAAGAGAGGGATTACCTCATTCAGAATGCACTCTGGCGTTACTTGAAACCTTTGAAGGCTAAAATTATATTTAAAAATTATTACTTAATTTTTATTAATTAATAAATTTGAATTAATAAGTTTCAATTAATTAACAAATTTCATTAAAATTACAAATATTCATTAATACTTGAAAATCTAAGAAAACCGACATTTTGCACCAATATACAGGGTGTTAAAAAACACTGCACTAACCACGGGCGAACTGGGTCATCTTAAGGAGTGCATACCTTGGATTTTCGGAGGGCGCACCGGTCCGGGGGGGCCTGTGGTCCGGCGGCCCAGTCCGCCCCTGGCACTCTCTGTATATTCTCGTAATCCTTGCGCCACATCGAGCAAATTTACAAATGGTTACCATAGTCGGAAATCCATATTTAATAAGATATCTTAGGTAATATGTTGCCCAATGGAAAAGAAGGGACGTTCCAATCTTAAAACGAAAGGCCAAACTTTTCGTTTATTAGTTATCTAAAGTTGACGTCACTCTGGAAATTCAGAAATCTGGTTTAGAAAAAAAGCAGCCTTATTTTTGATGTGTGTGTGTCACAATAAAACCGCTAGTGATTGGTTTAAATTCAACCACCAAACTGTAAAAATAAACATTGAAATGTTTTTCAGAAAAATTTATTCCCAACTTATAAAAATGTAAATAACATTTAAAAGTTGAGTATGATTATTACACTGCTATCGGTTTCGCTTGTTTTTTGGTTTTACGGCTCAAAGACTACAGTGGTCATGCTGCGCCGGGACCTACTGTTTTCCGAGGAATCCGAACCTCTTAAGGCCTAGGGAACCAAACCCCGGACTACAGTGAGCAGTGCGATCTTTATGAGATCTCTGAGTAAGCGTTCTTTTTGCACTGCTGGGAGTCGAACCCGGATTAGCCGCGCAATAGGAGAACGCGTTACCACACTGCGCCACCGCAGGGCCGGTTGTTTTACAAAGGAAGCCTAATAATTCTTGATTATTTTTTTACTTCGGCGTCATTTAAGGCTCTTTGAATATTTAATTCGAACATTTTAATAAGTGTTATATATTATAAAATGAAAAAATGAAATAAACTAAGAAATGATATATTTTTAAAACAAAAAAACATGAATGTAGTTTACTGATTGATTTATGATAATTGATAAAAATGAATTGTTAATGTAGTAATGACGTTAATTTAGCTCAGAGTATAAAAATTCTAGGTATATGGGAATATAAATTGTTTTATTTAAGATTTGGAAGTAACATATGGGGAGGAATATCTGCGGAAATTTTGTTTTTGCTTGAAAAAACGAAAGATTATTTTTAAGCATAAGTAAACATGCTGCGCGTTATTAATAGCAATTTCTTGTGAATAGGTAGCTTATATTCGGTTTGATTTTGTTTTCAACGATACAACAATTCTTAAATCTACTCTTGGTCTGTGTGTATTTAAACAAGGTTTGCTGGTTATATTCGAAATATGATCGCGCATATCGTCAACCCTGAGGTACTAAATAAGTATGTGACCATGTTTGTTTGCTTCTAAAGGTTATACTCTTCCATTCTTTTCCAAAACTTTCTATAAAAATATGTAGAAAAAAGTTATAAAGAACTTCTTCACTGAGATTGGCTCAATTTTTGTACATGGATAAGTTTGATGGTTTTTTTTTTTTCAATAAGCATGAGTAGTATTAAAAAATTCTATTTATAAATTGTACAAATGTTTTAGCATTTTCTTTTTAGTCTACAAATATATCAATTTTTTCATTGTTGAATAAAATAGTCAGTTGTAATATATTACCCTTCACAGGGATTCTGGTTCGAATCCAGGACGGGGATGGCGTCTCTTTTTCTTCTAAACAAAAAAGCTCTAGTTTGAGCTAATAATCGTGTGGGTGTTAAATTTAGTAGTAATAAAATGGTAAGTTCCAAAAATCATTCTCGTACTCAAAAGAAATATAATAAAAAGTAATTATTTAATCCCGAATGGCTCATTTATAATTGCAGCTACTTGCACTTACAAGACAATTTTAAAGTAAACAAGAAATAAATAGAATATATAGCGTATACTAAGTGTACACACTTAGTTGAAACTTCAACTAGATAAAGGTAAACTTAATTCAAGTTTACGGTTATTCGCAAAGTGTAAAATAGGCTGCATTGACCAAAATATGTGTATATGTTTTATTTATCTTTCAATAAATTATTATGAACAAAATATCTTAAAAACCACCATCCTCCCGATGGGTGAAATGTATATGTCGTAGACCATTGTACTTTTTTTTTGCTTTACATACATATAATTTTAATTTTAATATTTTTACCTACAATTTATGTGTGGAATGTTTATATTGTTATTATTAGCTATGAGGCAATAAACCAGTAAGGTTAATAATAATAATAATTGCTTTATTAGTAATAATAGAAATTGCTTTATTAATAATGATTATAATATTTACCAATAATAAAATAGTTGGTAAAATTGAGAAAACGTTTAGTAAAAATTTCGAAATTGTTTTTAATATTTTATTTCATATTTTACTGTTTCGGTTACGAAAATGTGCGAACATAGCCTTTTCGTTTTTGCAAAAGCGCCAAGTAGGAATTCCCGAAAAGTTTACGTAGTTCGCAAAACCAATAAAACATGTCTTAGCTATCTACTTTCAGCTAACTCTACTTTCACATATCAATCAATTTTTCAGAACAGATTCTTTATAACTATTGGCCGACGGATCGCAACATATTATCTTAAATCTCTTATTAAATACTGATTTAACCATTACTATGATAACCATTTGGGAATTAGCTCAGTATGGAGTAACGATTACGCAAATTTTACAGTTAATGCGGTGTTTTTTAAATACCCTGTATATAGATCATCTGCAAATCCTCATGCAGATAATCCCAATTTCCCTGACAAAGAAATCTGGCTTCCTTTCTTTATAGGACTGGGGACTACTGACCCCTAGGCAGTTTAGCTGATCGGACCCAAACCAATTAGGTTTATGTTATTTAACCACCTAGCCTCTGGAGCCGTATATACAGAGTGATTCAAAACTAATGGAACAAACTGAAAGGGGTGGTAAAGGACGCCAAATAAGCCATATTTGGCGAAATCCTCATGTCCGCAAAGGATCCGATTTGGCTGTAGAGTGAAAGTATTATTTACATCCACATCGTTACTACGTAGGCAATTACATGAACAAAAAAATTTTTTTGACGCATAATTTAAGTGATTGACCTAATAATGCAGCAGATTAAAAAAAATTAGAAATTCCCTTCCCCCGAGTAGTGTCGCAATTTAGTCATCAAAGATGTGAGAAACGATTGTTTTACCATACTGGAGGCAGTTGGGAATTGTCAAGCATGTGTAATAGGTGAAGGAGATCAAAAGAAACAACTTTGGTCCAGTGAAACAATGTCCGAAAATGAGCCGTTCTGGAACTATAGGGCTGCTATTATTTACATCCACATTAGTTAATCATGTAACAAAATTTGGAAAATTTGCCGTTTTAGCCTAAAACCATATTGGAAAAGGTTTCACTACTTACTATAGTCCAAAATAACTTCCCATGGCCAAATTAATGCAATTCGAGAATTTATAGCCCAAAATTCTCAACCTATTGAACACCTATTGCACCTAAAATCCAGTTTTATGCACTAATTTTGGTTTGTTCGCAGAACCCCCCTCCCTTTTTTTAGCCCAATCGAGCACTCGAAATTTTGTTACCTATTAAATTTATAAGTGGGGTTTATGTCATTGATATGTGAATGGCTGTTTCCAATAAATGGTAAGAGAGGTTTTCTTTTCTTAGTTATGTTAGGAGAAATAGGCGGAAATGGCTGGAGTCTAAATGGTTAAGTTCCTCGCAGGACTCATTTAATATCCTGGGCCTGTCTAGTCTGGGGTTGCAGTGCCGTCTTCGGCAGCCACTCTTCCCAGTCCCCCCCCCCTTTCCTCCAAAAAAATATCATGGGCCATTGGCGTAAATTGTGGGTTAAATATAGCGTAAACTGGGGTGGCAAAAAAAATGAAACCCAAAATTGTATGGGAAAAATTACGATTTCGCCTCTTTTCTAAACTTTTCTACAAACTGGGGGCAACTGCCCCTTATCCCCGCCCAATTACGCCTATATCCTCAACCCTGGATATTTTTCCCTTTTGCTCCGCCCTATCCCAAGCCCTGTTTCTGTCAATCAATATCTACGGACATTCCTTTGTCCATATCTCCATATTCTAGACGTAAGTTAATTATTATTATTGATTATAAACAAAAACGCTAACTTGTGCTTAGAATAATTATAGTTATATTATATATAGCTTGTGTCCACTTTATTTTCTTCAGTTAATTTATTCCAACTTCAACATTTAAGATAGTCTGGTATAACTTCAATAAAACCATCTTGTTGGCAACTTTGATAGCTGCGTCTCTAATAAATTTTGGAATGAAAGTAAAAATGACGAGATGCCGGGAAGTGGGGGGGGAAGGAGACTTATCCGGACATCCGCCCTCTGTGAGCGTCCCTCAGTGGTGTGATGTAAGAATGTAGTCGAGTAATAATGCCCTCACTTCAGGCCCGTTGTCACGTGGCCTCACGTCAGGCACAGGAATTGAAAAAAGGGTTTTTTGGAAGAAATGAAGGAGGAGGAGTTTCCATACAGAATTTCTTTTCTCTCAAGAGAAATTTGATTTTACAGCCAATATGAGTGTTCAGATATGTGTGTGAATAGCGTTTAGTCTCCCCCCTCCCCCAAACCTCGTTGTTTATGACTTTGCCTTATTTAATATGTAAATGTCAACCTAAAATGGAACAAAATGAAGCTAAGCAAATTTTGAAAGCAGTGTATGCACTAAAGTATGTAAAAGAAATATATATATTAATTATTATTCTAAAATAAAATTGCGTTAACTTATCGATGTGGATCGATAACCTCACAATGACTGTGTAAATTTGATTTGAAAGTCAAGGATTAATTCAAGATATCCATTAATAAAATTGTCCAATAAAATTGTCTAATTAATAAAATTGGAAATAAGTTTTCATTAATTTTATTATGGGGAGATTTTAAGTATTACGTAAGCACTTTTAGGGGGAGGGGTTGCTATTGTGCTTGTTTTCCTATGTCAGCCGATGTTAAATTTTGTTTACCTGGGAGGGGTATAAAATGGCCAAAATATTGCTTATGTAATACTTGAACTCTCCCATGCTAATAGAAACGTTGATAATCAAAGATTATTCTATAATTAAAAAGGGGCCAGAGGCAGGCAAAGCTTATTTAAGGAAAGGGACAACATATTTTTGAGGGCATTTCAGCACGAAAGGTAGGCCGCTTATAAGCGAGGACCTAACAAAAAACTTAATTTTTTGTAGTTAATATTTTGCTTATTAAATTATTAACCAATGTTAGACAATTATGCAGGATATCATTTACTAAAATATTTATAATAGTGAAGTGATTTTTATTTCAATTATTTAGCGATATGGTGACCATTTTGTCCGCAATCGATATGCCGATTGTATACATATATCGAATAGCACAAGCAAAATATTTCTGTTAGATGGGACAGGGACGGACTGGGTCCTCTCAAAGACCGCATACCTTGGATTTTTGGAGGGCCCGAGTAATACCGCCCATGAGGGCGCACCGCCCCGGGGGCCGGCGGACCAGTCCGCCCTTATGATGGTGTAAGCATTTACCTTTGAAAATCTCATGAAAGTTATCTGTAATTAATGAAATGCATGTTTAAAACGGAAAAAATAGTTTTGTTATTAGATAAAACGATAGGTCGCCTTAAATAACGATGGATACCAAAAGACGTTAGGCAAAACTTGATGCGTAATATTCAATATTAAAAAGTGCAAACCGTTATGATATAATGAAAGGCATAGAACGTTATTTGATAAGAAATGTGTATTGGACTACTTTTAGTTGGATGTGAGTATTAGACGTTGTTATCTAGTTATGATTATTCAATTATTTTATTATTTTCTTAGATAGCCATTTATTAAGTTATTAGAAAGCAATTTATTCAATTATTTAAATAGCAGCGAATTAAATTATTAGATAATAATTTCTTATGTTACCAGATACTAATTTATTAAGTTATTAGAAAAAACAATTATTATAACGTATGTTTAGATAGCAATTTATTATAACATATATTTAAAAAGCTATTTATTATAAAATATTTTTAGATAGCATGATATAAATTTTTTACATATCTCAATCGGTGTAAAACGTTCTTATATAATTAAAAATTGGTATAAAACTTGTTAAATACTAATAAATATGAAAAACTGTTAGAGGGAGAGAGTAGTGGGCATGAAACATTTATTTCCAGAAATGGGTATGAAATGCTGCTTTATGGTAGTGGGGGATATGACATATCGTTAGATAGCAATTGGCATGAAATGTTATTTCAATTAAGTTTTATGAAAGCGGTTAAAAAATAGAAACTTGCGGAATTCGAAGGAAGAAAGAGTGATGTTAAAAAAATATTTTATTATAATTACCTATATTTATTAAAGATACAGTAAAAAAACTTTTTTACATAACCGTCTTTGTTTTATTTACTTTTACATATATATTTATTTTCACAGACGTGTAAATTAGGAGTGGGTGTTTGCGACTTTACTTGCTTTTGGACATAATTTCAAAACTACGCTCGTAAGTTTGATACTAAGTGCCGAAAGAGTACTTTTTTTTATATAAGGGGTAGAATTATGACCGCTTTTCCAGCTCAAAATTTTAAGGGGCTTAAATTATGAACGTTGCCCCAGAACTATTACTTTCATTATAATTGTCTGATTGCCGAAACTATCGTAGTATTTTGAAATGAATAATCAAAATCCTCTGAATTGCCACTCTCAGTATCAACCTTTAACCTTTAAATAAATTATATATATATGTGTGTGTGTGTGGGGAAGGGGGGGGGTTTGAAAATCCAAACTAAAATTAAAACCAGTAGTATAAAATATCTATTTCGACACTGGCGTAAGGTTTAAAAACACGACGTTTCGGGAGCCAACTGCTCCCGAAACGTCGTGTTTTTAAACCTTACGCCAGTGTCGAAATAACTGTTTGTTATGGAATCTCCTGGTGAAACTCTGTATTGTTTCGTTAGTATAAAATATCCTATAAAAACATAATTTTATGTGTTATATAAAATATGTTATGATATGCACCCAAAATGAAAGTTACAATAGGTGAAAGTGATTTTAAAAAGTGTTTTCTCAACATTATTATATTAAAAAACCACGTATTTAAATCCCAAATTTCACCCATTTTAAATGATGTGAATGGTGTGATGTGTGTTGTGTGTGTGTGTGTGTTTTCTTGAGTAAAGCAAAGCATTGATAACCAAGCACCCCGCTCTCCCTTCTTCACGGAAAATCTATTTTTTAGAATAGCGAAAAGCAAGTCAAAGCTTCTGTCGTATTTCACTAGTTCATAATTGTGCACTTGATATCGATAACCACGACCGTAGACCAAACGAAGAATGTTAGATTCACACGCAACGCAAATTCCTTTCTGCTTCTCGGTTGTTATCGTTTTATTTTTTATAAATTCATAAGCAGTTAAAACCAAAGTAGGAAAGCTGCCATTACCTTCAGGCACATGAATCTCTCTGTCTTTACCCTCGTATTATTTTTTAAACCGAAAAACCGATTAGTGCTTTTTTAACTGCTGCCGCTTGTGGCACTGTGGCTACTGTTTTTTCCCCCTTTTTTTTTTTCGTTTCCTTCTTGCCATTGCCATTTGGACTGATGCTAGCGTAGCCCCTTTTGTGGTTTTTAGCAACCTCTGATCACGCAATTGCACGAACTCGTTTGCCCTTACCGAGGGTTATTAGGGTTACAGTCGCCATTCCTGCTTCTTTTTCTCGCTCTTTTAATTTTTTTTTCTATTCCAAACTTTTGAGAACAAAGAAACGAACCTTTCATTCAAATATGCCGCCCCCTGTTGACGATGGTCGTCAAAAGCCCACGAGCGAAAAAAAGAAAACCGGCGTGATTGGACTTTTTCCTCTTCTCCATACTGAGAATTGATATTTTATTCTTCATGTTTGATTTGGAAAAATAAAACAGCTTCTATGAAAACAAACATTTGCCTTTGTGCACTTGTCTCGTAAACTAGCGATTAATGGGGGGGGGGAGTCGATATTTCGAAATTTTTCTGTTGCTCAGAATTGTATTGAACTCATCGTCGAGAAAAATATGCTTGCATATAGTCGTTATTTTTTAATTATGTTGTTCAGAAGATATTTTTATCAATTTCAAATTTTTTAATGGATAATTTTTTTTATCTTCAATATTGCAGGAGCTGACTTGGAAGAACTAAAATGTAAAATTCCTGGAAATGAAAACTTTTAAATAAAAAATAATTACTTTTTTTTTTACATATAATAGTAGGACCTCATTACCCCAATCAATTGAAACTGAGCCTATGTTGATAAATTACATATTTTTATAATGGGTATACATTTAGCAAGGAAGAAATATAGCTATTTTAAAAATAGCTTTCCTTGATTTTTACCTTGAGGATTATTTAAAACATCTCCAAAAGATTTAAAATGAAATTTTTTTTTGTCACAATTTGGACTGTCTATGTTTTGCAGCTCTATTATGGAGGTTTTTTAACAGCTTTAGATCTGTTAAATCACATATTTTTTCCCCTGCTCCAACCATGTCAAGCCCGATTGAAAAAAAATCGCTACCAAAATGGATGTGGGATAACAGAGTTCTAGGTAAAGGAGAGTCGGATGACAGAAGTTCTAATGTAATTTGTTCTCTCAAACTAATTTTACTTCCGCCATGATTTTCGATCATTTCATTCCTCAAATCTCGGAAAAAATTATTATGATTTACTATAAGACAATTGCAAACTTTTAGTCAATCAATTAAATGATCGACTAATTCGTTATTCATATAGAAGTAAAATGTGTAAGTTATTAATCTCTTCCTGTCTATTTCACATATATATGTTCTTGATGATCCAGAATAATAACTTTGAATCGTATCATAAATTTATCGATATGCGTCATAAAATGCTTGTATATTTAGCAAATAACACTTAAATACAGTTTTTAATCTTTTCATACACTCCAAATGCCACAAAATTGAATGTTCTTCTAGAAGGCTAGCAGGAAAATGTAACAACTGTTAAAGAAAAACGTTTATTTTTAAGTTAATTCGAATCCTTTCTAAAAGGTTGTAATGTTATCCTGGTTAAAAATCATCGAATTGCGAAACTTCATGCAATAAAAATAACAGGCTTTCGGGCAAACCATTCAAATCTCTCTCTCTCTCTCTCTCTCTTCCGCACTTTGTACAGTTTCCTAAGTAATACACTAAAGGAAAAACAATAACGAACATTATGAAACTACTGTTACACCTCTAAATATCTTAATACAAAACCACTCCCTTGCAAATGACTTTATGCCACCCCAAGGTACATAAAGTTTGTGTAAATAGATAATATTTTAGCTTCCGCGTTTTGGAAGAGTAGCTGCAGTATAATAATAACTTTTTATTTTATTTACTTTCACATAGCAACGCAACATACATTTCTTCTTGTTTATGCGTGCATTCTTAAATATATATATATATGTATATTTGCACATATCTCATACATGTATTTACATGGACGCGGAAAGCAGCTGCTCGTGACCTACATAAGTAAAAAATAGTATAAAGCGGAAAATAAAAATATATCTAAATAATAAGAAGGAAAACAACCCTGTTGGATGATTTTAATTATCCATGTGCGACTCCAGATTATTTAGTAACCATATTTTTTAATATTTTCTTAAATAGTTGCACTTTACTTATTTTATTTAATTCCCCCTGATAACTCGTTCCACAAATTGATTCTCGAATAATTTAATGGAACCACAGCCAATGTTCGTTCGTAATGTCTGTAAGTAAAAATCATTTTTTACACTATTTCTTATCCCATTAGCGTTTCCTTTTCTGTAATTCTTCGTTTCCATCAAATTTCCCTGCCATCCCCCTCTCAATCTTTTAAACATTTTTACTCAAATACACCTGCTTTCATTTTTTTCAAACCACAATTTATTACTTCAAGCTTCTCCTTAATACTTTCCTCTTCCGTTCATTAGTTGGATCGTTATAACCAGAATACCTATACATATTTAGACGCGGAAGGACCTTTAATGTCCTTGCGCCATAAAAATTTAAGCAGCCAACAGAATTATTCATGTTTAGCATGCAGTATCATCATAGACGTATGCAGAAAGTTCATAAGGGAGTTACAGAGTTACAACTCCGTATATTCATATGTGCATATATATAAAATTTCGTCGCAATTGGGGTTACGGCCCCTTAATCACAATCTGCGTACGCCAGTGAGTATTATATGCTTTCATCAAAAAGAAAAAAAGAAATACTGAATCGGAAGAGTGGAGTAAGCGCGATGAACATTGCTAAGGAAACGTACCTGGGTTAACTATGGTAAGACAGGGGAGGAAGAAGATGTGGTGTATGCGTAGTGTTTCTCTAAGGGAGGGTGGGTGGACCAAAAGTTCACATAAATTTTAAAAATCCATAGGAAAATTACAAAATCATCTCATTGAAGTGCGAATTGCGCAATAAATATTATCTGCGTGTGGGATTTTTAACATTAAAAAAAAAAGTTCAAAGGTCACCGATAGGTGGCGCTTTGGATATTTGAAAACAATAAAATGGGTATCGTGCGATACAATTTCATTAACAAAGCTTGTTTTGGCAAAGTTAACATTTTTTCAGAAACATTTTCTTTACACAGAGTTTATTAATAAATCGAGCGAAGAACGCGCCGAGCACTTAACTCTTTCGTAACAGCTTTATTTGCATACTTCTAGCGAATGAGTTAGTATCCTCGCCACCTATAGGTGACCTTTGAACTAATTTTTTTTTTATTGTGTTAAAAAAACACATCCAGATAATACTTTTTGCACAAACCTCACTTCGATGCGATGATTTTTCTCTTTTGTTTTTATGAATTTTTGAAGTTTACACGGACTTTTGGTTGACCCTAACAACAATCACTTGCATTGCAATTGATTTCTCGAATCCTGTATGTATGTATGTGTGTGTATGTGTGTGTGTGGATTGAAAATCATAGAAAAGCAATCTTTCTCAACAAAACGTTCCCCCTTATAGAGATACAACACGACATTATATATAAAATGTAGTAATACAATGCATGAAATATATACTGATGAAAAAATGTATGAATTATTTATTTATCTTCTAGTAGAAAAACAAGTGCATATTTTGCTTCCATTGCAACATGTAGAAGACTGCCGAGTTTTGCCTTTTGATAATATTACAAATAGCTCCTTTATTGCTCATGAACCACCATATACAGGAACAGCAAGTAAACGTACATAAACAGCTAAGGCCTGATCACCGCAAAGGCGTCCAAAGCCCGAGTTTTTGGTCCCGCAATTTTAGGTGCCCCTCAGGAAAAGCTAAAATGTTATTTCATTTTTATATGTAAATTTTTTTTTATTTTTACCGAATCTTTCCCTAAAAAAATAATAAACTGAAATTGCAACGCAGCAACAGTTTGTAAACAACTACGTTTTTTCAACTTTTGTGTGGGCAGAGGGGACAAAAAAGGATCAAAAATCGCTTAAGATCGACATTATGAGAAAAACTGGTTGGCTTGTCAATTTCGTCTATCCGGAAGGATGACTTTGGCACTTTATTTTGAAGACGTGATTGCAAATTTTGCTTTAACAAAATGCAGGAAAAATCTAATTAACTTAACAATAAATAGACAATTTCTTATATTAATATATGTTTTCATTTGCAAATTGGAAGCCTTTACTTTCAATTTATTTCATGTTTAAATTTTGTCATATTTAATACATTTTTTCAATTTCAATTTCATTTTTTACTCAATTGAATTTCCTTTATTTACTAAGACCATATACAAAATAAAAATTTTAAAGAATAATACTACCAATAGAAAACGTTTTCTTAATGGGAGATCAGGAAAAAATCTGTGTAAGTACAGTTTGAATAGTCCGAATTTTGTCATGTCTAAATTGAGCATCAAATTAAATATTAATTTTTAATTCTTCAAAATTAAACTTTTATTATTTATATGCCTTCCCTTTTTGCATGACCTTTTGAAATTTAACAAGGTGTAATTTATTGTTAATGAAAAAAGTTAGCCGTGTATACCTTAGTTGTTAATTAAAAATACTTTTTGGGTATGCAATCATCATAGGCGTAGAATTATATGGGACCCGTGGGCCAAGCCCCCCCCCAATAATTTGAAATAAATTGCAATTTTACATATATTGTTGTGCATAAATGTTCGTAATATCTGCTCCCCCCCCCAATAATTTAAAAACTCTGCGTTGGTGGCAATCATGATATCTGAAAGCAGTCTCAGTGTGATAATTAGTTAACATGTGACATGACAGATCTGAATAATTTATTTACTAATAGCACAACGTCATCTATAGTCAGTAATAATACATTCTGAATACTAACCGAATCTTTGTCCCATCCCTAGTGCATTGGCGTATATAGAGGGATGTTGATGTGCAATGAAATTTTGCATAACATAGGAATATGTGAGTTGTAGCTCTGTAACCCCTCCCATTGAGCCTATAACCTTAAGAACTTTCTGGGTACGCCTATGCCCTAGTGCCTACTAAAGATGGCTTAATTTTCAGAGGTCACTATAAAAAATAAGATTTGATTACAAAAAATTTGATTTTTGAAGTCTTCTTGCATCAGAGCATGTGTGAAGGTTAAACGTGATTTTGCTTGTTTTTGTTACCTTTGACAAAAAAAAAAAATTATTATCACAGTACATCCCAGCATCAGAACCCTTTGAATCGGGAAAATTTTGCCTCAATATAGCCAGATTTATTTTATAGCTTGTTCTGGCAAAGGCATTGTATGTCACGGTCTGCTAATGATGCATTTGTTATTATTTATTTACCTACCCAACTTACGATGGGATCAATTCTGTAATGTCCCTCCGAACTGGGTTCAACTCACTACTGAGGGCGTTTCCAAATTTTCGTGAGGGCAGGAGCCTGAAATAGGTGCCTGGCCTATGGAGTCCGCAAAGGCATGATCGGGACCTGTGACAGCGTCATGAGGGTATAAGAACACAGGGTAGGATTGAGGTTTCTTGGGGCCCCCCAGAACTTTTTTTTCTCGGGCCCCTTGTAGTATAAATTAAGCCTATGTGTTATAACAGTAGGGCCCGTATATAACGAGAGTCTTGGGGCCAACGGAAATGCCTACATAAAACGCTATATCCGTTCTGAAACTTAAATTTTAAGCTTTGAAACATAAAGTCGCTACAGGTAACATATTTACTTGCAACGAACATACAAAAAACTTTAAAGTTTGCGGAAAACATTGCGGAAATTCACTCCTAGGCTCTAAAACGTTTGGGTTCGAAAAACTGTAGGTCCCGGCCCAGCATGGCCTTTGCTGTCCTTGCGTCCTAAAACAATAAATCCAACTTATACATTCAGAAAAACTTTCGAACGTTGTACAAACATATGAAACGCGACTTACTATGGGATGTGACAATTGGTGCCGCTAGCCTTGAGATTTTAAGGGAGCTAAAGCCCTTCGCCATTCTCTGCACATAGCATTAAATTGTAGTTTTCGTTTTCCTATCGGAGCTGAATTTTTTCCGCAGAAGGCTAAGTTACCCCCCCCCGTAGTTACGCCAATGGATGTGACTTCCCTTAACTTTTACACGTTCCCCGTCGAGGTTTTTTCCCCCTCCAGTCAGGTGATCCAGCTTCAATTCAGGCGAATTTACTGTAAAAATAAATGCATCGCAAACTAGAAGATACACTTTTACTCAGCAGTCTACTTTTTTGCAAAAACGAAATATCTTCTGTGAGATAAAAGAACTAAATATATAACGGACAATATAATTCATGGAGTTGCAGTTAATCTTTATTTTATCTCACATATGCTCATTTTTTAGCATGTGCAATAGAGCAGGGCCGGGGAGAGGATTTGCGAGCCCATAGGTAGTTAACAAATCGGATCCCCCCCCACAACCAATCCTCATGTCCATCCCCAACTGTCTGTCCGCCCTTTTCATACTTTCATAAGATTTCGGTTCTCTAATTATTTGCTACAGGTTTTGGAAATAAGAATGCAATGTGTAGTGCAAATTATAATATGTTTTTATGCTATTATTGAAATATTAAGTACTTACTTGTAAGTCTGTTATGATATTAAACGTTTATTAATAAATAAAGAGCAATCGCAACAACTTACCGTATGTGAAAAGTTTTAATACTCTGCTAATTGCTATTTTGGTAGCATTATATAGTATGTTTAAGATTTTAAGTAGTTGCATTTTTCTTATTAATATTTCTTATATTGCAGACAAATAGTGAGTAATAAATAAGAAATGGATTTGATAAAATATATTTGTTAAAAATAATAAATACATTCATTATAATTTGAAAATGTCGCCCTGCGATGACGCGTTCGCCTAGTACGCCGTTAATCCGGGTTCGACTCCCAACAGTGCAATGAAGACTTACTCAGAAATCTCATAAAGATCGCACTGCTCACTGTAGTCCGGGGTTTGGTTTCCCTAGGCCTTAAGAGGTTTGGATTCCTCGGAAAACTGTAGGTCCAAGAAGTTCAGATTCCTCGGAAAATTGTAGGTCCAGAGGTTCAGATTCCTCGAAAAACAGTAGATCCTAGTGCAGCATGACCATTGTAGTCTTTGAGCCGTAAAACAAACAGACAGATTTAAACTTTTCAAAAGAGCCATAGGGAGCCTAGAAGCTCCCTCCCCCCGATTCGAAACAGGTTCAGCGTCACTGGTTTAAATAATTAAATATTTAATTGTGATTACGTGTATTTTATATCTTTTACTTGCAAGTGTTTTAAGTTTGTCTGTGGTTTTACGGCTCAAAGACTACAATGGTGATGCTACGCCAGGACCTACAGTTTTCCGAGGAATCCGAACCTCTTGGACCTACAGTTTTCCGAGGAATCCGAACCTCTTAAGGCCTAGGGAACCAAACCCTGGACTACAGTGAGCAGTACGAGAGTGTCTGTTTACAGTTTATGAGATGTCTGAGTACGCAAGTGTTTTACATCCAAGTATAGCAATTCTGTCAGGGCAGTTGTCACTTTGTGGCTGTGTGCTAGTTTTATTATTTTCTGTGTCTTACGTGATCATGGTTCTGACATCCCCTCTCCGTTGTCAGAAAAATGAGCAAATCTCAACCCCCATCCCCTCGCTCCCACAAAGAAAGATGCTTACGTGATACTTAAGTGGACACCAATGACAGCAACCAATCAACAAGGAAGTGTAGCAGCAAAATGTCTATTAATAGAAGGTGTGTTTTATGGTCGTGTCATAATTAATTGTTCGAACTCATGATAGTTTAAAATATTTCCTTTAAAAAAAATGATGATATTCACTGAGTACATTTGTTGGGGCCGGATCCTCATCTTATAAAAGAAATAATAATAATTTACCGGACTGTGGCTACATGGAGGTTGCGAAACACTGCTTTACACGGACAGTCAGTGCCGGCGCAAGCGAAGTCCTCGCTTCGGGCGAACCACCTGTGTGCCCCCTACCCTCTCTCGGTATGAAAATCGGTACCCCGATATATCTTGCGACAATAGAAAGGTAAACAAATATGGCACATACTGTCCTCTCACTATATTTTAGGTTGAAACGAAGTACGATAATTACAGCTTATCTCATAACATACAAAGGATAAAAAGCAAAAAAGTAATCTAGGATTTTGTTGTTGAAGGACAAAACTGCAATTCTCAATGCCTTGTAATAATATAATGCACGAAGTTATCAAAAGGTAAAAAGCAGCCTCCAAGCTTCTAGTTCGATAGCGGTACTGCTCGCGCCAGAGAAAAGTGTAGTGACAATGAGAAAATGTTATGTACAGTTACGTAACTTGGTTAGCGATATGCTTATTCAAGAGAAAATAATCCATTCAATTCCATTTATTTATTACCAATTTTATCCCATTCATCCTACCGTATTATCTTAAATAAATACATAAAAAGGAATTGTCATGGTTCCGCCAAGGCGGCACCTAGTTCGCCTATATTGTAGCGCGGGACCGTGTGTTATGTGCGACCAATCCCGATTCTTAGGCGGGGGGTGGGGGGGGTGAAAGGTGACCACCGAAGGCGGCACTGTAATCCTAGTGCGACCATCCCCACATTTACTAAATACACTATAGTACGAATGAATACTTCCCTACCCCCCTTGACATTTATATCTATGGTCATTCTCATGGATAATTTCGGTTTTGCCAATCGGGATTTGTTGGATCTGGACATCAGAAGATCTTTGACCTGACCGTTTAGCTCTGCACGAAAAGAAATGCCGCTCAGAGGCAAATTAACGGCTACGTTGTCATTTGACTGACAATCTAATGATGGTGAATCCTGCCGCGACTTGCAAAACTGCTTGTTTATTTAGAAAACCTGTTTTGCAATTACTGTCTTGAGCTACTTGAACGTGGCTGCGGTTGTTGCGTTGCTCGCCTGCTCTTCTCCGTTCTTTCTTCTTCTTTCGGAAGGACTGCACAGAACGTCGTCTGGAAAGAAAACGCCAAAGGCCAAGACGAACGCGAAAAAAATTAAAGCATTTCTCCGGGAAAACAAAGGGATTTTAAAATCGGCCCTCCATCGACCAACAGGTGTCTTTGCAACTCACGAGACCGTAATGGCGATGTCGCTCGTTCCAAGACGCTGGACTAATGGCATTTACCTCGTCCAGTAAATTATCACAAGTAACCCTAACTTCTGTCCAGTAAAATATTGCAGTTATTATACACTTTCGCCAATATAACTCTCAAAGTTATTAAAACTTTTCAAGTCTTCCCGTCTAATCACACTTACTTTGTTCTGGACTGCCTTCCTAGTAAACGTGGAGTCTGCAACTATGTAAGTTCAAAGTTCACCTCAAATATTCTCTTCCGTCCGATAAAGCCCATTGACAGTCTTGAGATGTAGGAAAGTACAAATACCTAGTACCTAAACCAAATGTACGTATTAATATATATATATATATATAAAGAAACAAATATTGAATGTCCTTGTGCAATGATATAGTTCTTCACTTATTCAGCAAATTCCAAAATTTACTCTATAGAATGGAACTTTAATCTTTTCTCATTTTACCTTTTTCCCCCGCTAGCAAATTTTAATTCCATTTTTTCGTTTAGTTTTACTTTATTTTCCCCGATTTTTAATTATTTCTCGATATTGAAATTTTTTACTATTCATGCCCACAAATCGAAGCATTCAAGTATTACGTAAGCAATATTTTGGCCATTTTATACCCCCCCCACCCGTAAGCAAAAATTAACATTGGCTAACATAGGAAAATAAACACAATAGCACCCCCTACCAAAGGGGCTGTTCAAATATTATGTAAGCAAATTTTTGGCCATTTTATACTCCCCTCCCCCTTGTAAGAAAAAATAAGCAAAGGTGTGCCCTCCCCATGCTTACGTAAGATTTTGGTTCTCTAATTGGTTGGTACAAGTTTTTGAAATAATCCTACTACGTGTGTGATGCAAAGTATAGTATTTATTTTCCTTTTTATTGTAATATTGAATACCTATTTGTAAGTAATATTAAACGCTTATTTATAAATAGAGAGTAATCACAATAAATTATCGCGTTTAAAAAAAGTTTTAACACGCTATTAATTGCTATTTTTTTGGCACAAGAAAGTATTTTGTTACATTTTTATTGTTAATATTTCTTACGTTGTAAGCAACTAGTGTAATATATAAGAAATGGATTTAATAAAATATATTTATTAAAAATAATATATTTATAATAATTTAAAAATAGTAAAGCCTAGATGGGGCTCCCGAGCTTAGGAAGGTTGAAAGCCACTGGTTTAAATAATTAAGTATTTAACTGCGATTATGTGTCGTTTATTTTATATTTGATATCTTCTACTAGCAGTGTGTCATGCATTCAAGTATTGCAGTTCTGTTATGGCGGTTATAGCTCTGTGACTATATGTTAGTTTTATTATTTTTGTGTCTTGTGTAAGCATGGTTCAGATTCCTCCCCTTCCCCGTTGTCAGCAAAAATAAGCAAATCTCTCCCCCTCCCCCAAAGATACTTACATAATACTTGAAATCTCCCAATGTGGTAAGTGCACTTTTGGGAGTAATTACGCTAAATGTATAAAAGATTACATTTTTAGGTAACAATTCATTATAAGCACACGTGGCCATTATTTATTCCAGTTTAAAGCTATTGGCGCCATCGGTAAATATAGTGGCTATTTGATTTAATATACAGGTGTAACCTATTAAATTGCGTTTTCTCGAAATTTCGATTTTTTTTTTTGATTTACGAGGCACGTATCACATTTATATGTTATACCATTAACATGACACAGTTGATATAGTAAAATCTCTGTTTCGCTACATGCGAACTAAGAACACTGAAATACGTGCATAGGGAATATGCCGCATCATTTCATTATATATATATATATATGTGTGTGTGTGTGTGTGTGTGTGTGTGTGTGTGTGTGTGTGTGTGATTTTTTCCCTGGTGGGCGTTTTGACGAAAATAGACATTCACACCTGTCAAAAAGACGGATATCATCTACATAAAACCTTATTTTTGCATGGAAAGGTGTTATTCTTATTCATTTTATGTGAAATTGTTGTTGGATCAGCAGGGTTATTTTTCCTTTCATCAAACCAATTAACTCATGATTCCCTTTTCCATTTCGTTTGCTTGATATTTATTGAAGGCATTTTCCACTGAATTCCACATTTGATGTAGTAGTTCCTGCTTTCCGCCAATGTGTCTCAAAACTTAGAGAACCCTACACACTGTTCCCACTTTCTCTAAGAAAATTAATGAGATTGGAAAACCCATCCGTTGAGGCCCTGTCCCGCTTCAATTAAAATCGCCCCTTACTCCCACTACGGGGGGTTGAACTTTGAAACAAAAACGAAATCAAGAACTCGTGTTGGGCTGTAGTTACCTGGGCTTTTTCTCCCTTTATTTCACTTTTGGTCCCTATACCGCCCCCCCCCCCAATCTCATCATTCATGATCTCCAGCGAAGCCCTCGCTAGAAATTGAGCTTCACGTAGGGGGCGTTGACAAGTCCTACCAGTGACCTCTGGCCCTGGACCCCCCTCGTATTTCTCTCCGGGACACCGGCCTTTACATTTCTTTGGCTCACTCAAAGGAAATAAAAAGCACGCGCAAATGTATATGTAAACAACAACACCGATAACTAACCTGTAATGCTGCAGTGAAGAGACCTGTTTACTCCAATAAAAAACCCACCTGCGTTAATGCACAAAATTAAAAACATCTATAAATTAATTTAACCTTAATTTAGACATGTAATAAGAGAAATTGGGTAATATTTTGGATTGAAAGGTGGCAACAACACTGTGGAGCGTAATTTTAGGGCTGGGGAGAAACATTCTGATGTGGTTCAGCCCTTCATTAGAAACCGACTGAAGTAAACGCTAAATGACCACAAAGTATTGCTATTTCGTAAAACTATTTTAAAGCTTAAAAAATTACAATAAAATTCAATAAGCGGGATGTAAACACTGGTTGTGTGTGTATGCTTAATAGTGACTTCCATTTGTTGTTGAAATAAGGAATGGATCTATGATCATTACCGAGATCATTTGGTTGCTCAAAAACATTAAGAACTTCCAGAAAATCTAAGTCCAAAGACGATCTATATATAAGTTGACAAATAATATAAAAGTTGTAAAAACTTAAAGTTGCGATTATTCTTCCCTCAATGGACACGGAGTTGGACAATTTTTATATTTCGTCTTTCTTGAAAAATTTTTGTGCTCGTTTAGCCGACATTTGAAGAATGTTTAGTATAGTCGATATGTGAACAATATTATTACTAAGTTTTAATATATTCGGCATTGATTTTTGCGCTTGATATTAGGTTATATTAGGAACAAGTTGTGGAAAATCTCTAAATGAACTTATTTGGCATATTTAAGATAGATGTCTTAATATGCATAATGATATAAAACATGTAATATTATTTTACATAATACTCCCTTATCCGGCCTTGCTTCAACCGGATACATGCCTTTCGTGGGTTTTCTATGAGTGCTATTGGAGGCTATCTGCTTTCCATATACTTATGAAAAAATCGATTGATTTTGTTCTTAAAATCTAATTTTAATTAAAAAGGACCAATGAGGTTACCTATATACCATATAAATAAATATCGGCATTACATTTATAAACGGTATTTATATTTTTTATTTAATTCACAGACCTGCAAGCCAGATCGTACGTATTTTTTCGGATTAACTTGTTATTCGATTTTCCGATCTAGCGTTCGGTGCTGTAGTTACCAGTTAATCAAAAATCTCCGATGTGAAATAGTATTTGAAACGCACATGTTACACAAGTAATGATAGATGAATAATTTTAAAACGTACTCGTCTGTGTATATATACAATGGGACACGTATATAACGAGCAACTTGGGACTAACGAAAACACTCGCTATATTCGATCGTCCGTTGCGGAATTTAAAATTTCAAACTTTGAAAATATGGTCTTTATTGGTAACACATCGAAATTAAATTGTAATGATTACATATATAAAATAACAAAATAAAAGTAAAAGCATAGAAATTTTGAGAATATTAGGTAAAAATCTACCGCAAAGATAATAATAGAACTATAATATTCATTGATAAACAGACATCTGATTTATTATAATAGTGTTCGGGGTAATTTGGACATGGTTAATAAAAATATATTAAAGAACTTACAACAGAAGGTAATCGAATTAATAGATTGGAAACAAAAAATATGTTACTAAAATATAATATTCTACCTATTAAACAAATTTATAAATATATATATCATCTTGGTCAAAATGTATGAGATGATAAGTGATAATAAGCACAGTTATATTCTGAGGACAAGCTTCAACAAAAGAGATAGGGAAAGATGTCGAGACTACGTTCAATTTTCAAATCCAAAAATAAGAACGGAAATTGGAAGGGGTAGTATCACTTACATGGGATCTAAATTTCGGAATGAGTTGCTAGCTGCATTGAATTCTTTGAACAATACGGGAAATTTTAGAAAAAGACCTAAGCAATACTTAATAACGCAGATGTAAAATAGGGAAACGTTAAAATTAAAAAATGATGCAGAGAAAATAAAGAGTGTGTTAATGAGATGAATAATAGAGTGAGAAAATATCCAAGCGGATGCTTGAATTTTTTTTTTTGTATGATAGTGTTGATTTCATGTGGTCATAATATTTAAATAAGTTCAAGGTCTCAACTCTGTTATATCTAATGATATTTTCTTGGGATCTTTCCTGGTGTGGTCATGTTTTTGTTTTCTTTTTTGCTGTGCTATATAAAGCGACACACGCTATAACATATAACACTTATATAAGGCAATGTAAACAATATAGTGCAAAATGTTATAATGTAAATAATACAGTGCAATCTTTATATGACTGCACCAGAAAAGAATAAATAAAGGCGTATTATTATTATTATTATTATTATACGTGCAAGCAATATGTATATGTGTTACCTATGCATATTCGGCTTTTAATTTGCCTAAAATTTTATGAATAATTTATTACATAACCACTTGAAATTCAGTGCCATAGGCTGATAAAAATCAACACGATATAAACGAACTTACTAGTAGTCATTCTCAAAATGAGCTTTGCTTGGAGATAGTAAAAGAAGTGTTCCATTGTCGCTTGTTTTATTTTGAAGTATTTATGTTCATTTACTTCTCACCGTAAAATAGTTAGTGCATTAAAGACATGGTTATTAGTGTAATCCATTACATGAAGAAAGCGTTTAAAAATTTCTACGTATTCAAAAGCAGTAACACGCCAGTGATTGTTTGCATGTAGCCGGTTTCTTATATTATACAATTATGAAAGTTGTACTCTACAAAAAGACGGTGCCCTGTCTTTATTCTTAACGCCACAAAAGAAATTCTCTTTCAAGAAACAAGTGTTTTTTTATTGTTTTTTTTTGCAACAAGTTGGTTGGTGTTTGCGAAAGGATATTGTGAATTATTTATCATAAAAGATAAGGTTTCTCAGAAATTCTGCCGTTTTAAGTTCTGAGAAGTTTTTTCATGCGCGTCTCAGTTAAAACATGCTTTCAATGACCTGTTTTTCTTTTCTTTCAATGCTATTTAGAATTTTGTACCTTGTGCTTTTAAATTATCTCTCCATTTTTCTTTAAATGCATGGAGCGTAAAATCGTGCTCGCTAAAAGCGGTTAAATCGTATTATATTTTAGCATTATGCGAAAAAATAATCCATATTTTCCTCGTTAAATGTGTGTGTTTGTTGTAAGTGCGTCCTACTGCGTGTGTATACATATGTGTGTATATTATATAACAAATACATATCATGCAGTCAACATATTTCCCATCGTTACATCGTATCAGTAGCGTATCAATTCATAACTCACCGAAGGGGGCGTGCTGAAATGGCTTTAAAAAAGATTATATGATGTGGCCTTGGAGAAAATAATGCGTGTTTTAATATTAAATAGGGGTGGGGCTGGAGACCCCTGAGCCAATCTCTCCTACATCACTGCATCGTCGTTTATATCTCAGTTACCATGCCTACTGTTGTTATATGCAATACCACATACATTGCTGCTCAAAATGAAGTAATAATATACTGAGTATATGGACAAAGTAATGAATGTAATGAAATGAACTCTATCCGTGTTGTGTAATACACTTACCAATACAAAGGTACAGTATGTATGCAAATGTGCTAAAATTTATTAATATGTGCAACAAATGGGGTGAGGCTTTGTTACTTTAAGTTCGAGCCCAAGTCAGGGTTCTATCGCGTATCTGAAAAATATGGAATTGACAGGGAATTTGAAATCGTCCCTAAAAGTCAGGGAAAACCCAGATTTTTAGGACAAACCTGGAGAGATCAAAGAAAACCTTCGTAATTTCTATTTTGGATAGATAAATTTCCGGCAAACGTGGAAATATTTTCCTTGCAAACAAAGTTCGCTTATATTTATTTGCAATTGATCAGGGAAATTTTCGAAAAATGTCAAAGAATTTTTCTCTAATATTAGTAGTAGATTCCCTGTATATACATATATAGCACAATGCAATATATATATATATATCACAAACATTGAATTGAAGACGTTCTACCAATTGCACAGCTGTAAAATTGAGTGGTTACTACCTCTTCCTCTTTTAATCAATATATATTTTATTATATATTTATATCAATATGATTTATGAAATTTTACCATAAATATAACAAGTTTGCTTTAAATAATCACCTGGTTTTTTCTTCGTTGTTTAAAAGATTTTTCCCGCGTGATTATATCCACATTGGCTAAAGTAAAAACCCCTAAAAGAAGACGAAACGTTTAAGAAAAGTTTGCTCGTACATCATTTCAAAAACAAAGAAATTAAGATCAACTGCGCATCAATTCCATAATACATCGCTGATACTCATGCTGTAATTTGATTGATGTTTTAGGTGTCCGCAACAGATCCAGATTGCGGTGTGAACGCCATGGTAAACTATACTTTTGGTAGAGGAAAAGGATCGCCATCTTCCCAAGATTTTGTCATCCAGCCCGTTAGCGGGGATCTATGTATAGCGAAACCCCTTGATTTTGAAACTCGTACGTCTTACGAAATTCCTATATTGGCAACAGACAGAGGTATGAAAATTTCTAGCCAATATCATTTTCATATAATATCAGCGCGTCTGAAACATAAATAATTGCGATTTAAAAGTTCGTGATATTTTAAGAGATGTTATTTTTTAATAGAGTGAATATTTTTCTGTAGGAGGACTAAGTACAACAGCCATGATAAAAGTTCAGGTATTGGATGTGAACGATAATCGTCCAGTCTTCTATCCTTTGGAATACAATGTCAGCTTACCGGAGGGGGTGCCTATATTAACTCCTGTTGTTGTGGTCGTAGCAACCGATGAAGATTCTGGAACGTTTGGTAAAATATCATATGAAATACTAACTGGCAACGAATTGGGACTTTTTCGCATAGATCGGAGTTCAGGTGAGCTTTCAATCTATTATGTTCTATAATCAATATGAGTTATGCAATCTATATCAGTGATTGTTGACTAGGGGGAAACATGAATATTTTTGTAGCTACAGGTTAATTTCGTAAAATTGAAAGAAAGCCAGTGAAATTGTAATTCAATCAAACAACAATATAAATCAACGGCTATTGGCGTGGTGATACCAGCGTCAATGTTAATGACGTGGCTAGATGGTGAAACGTTCGGAAGAAAAGAAATATTTCTGCGTTCGGTGGGATCTAAAATCACGACCTTCCATAAAAAGAAATTGAAATTGTTAAAAGAAATACGGGTAACAGTCGCAAGTTTGGCAGGAGGCATGAAAACTACTAAATGGGCTCAGAAAAAAGTTCACTTAAAATTACCATTGATGTAAGAAATAAATAGGAATGATATAGCAGCCCAAGTTAGATTTTAAAAAAGAAAAATACACATTTTGGATAAACAGTGAAATTGCAAACTTTCTTTTCCTTAGTTAATTGTGTGTGTGTGTGTGTGGCCTGCAAAAGGGTTACTGGTATCTAACTGGAAGGAGACCCACAGGCTGAACGCATGTGACGATGTGTGGTGCGGGCCAGGATGAAGCAAATTAATATTTGCTGCACGGATGGAAAGGCGGAAGGGGAGGGCTAATTCACCAACCCGTCTAGCCAGCGTGGTGAAATGATGGCTAATTCCTCCAATATGCTAATACACCAAAAACCATGGCCCCTAGTCTCCAGGTGCTGGAGTGCTCCTGATCAAGGCAGCGGTCAGCGTGGCATGAAAGCAGGGGGTGCTAAGAATCACTGGAATGGCCCAGGCTGCCGTTTGTTATTGACCTTGGCAACGTATAATGGACGATCCCTTGCTTCTGAAGCAAAATTTCTGGAATGGAAGAAAACCTTGAAAGGATAAAATGGAACATTATAGAAAGTGAAATCAGAAGGAAAGGTGAAGAGTTGGTGGAACTTAAAAGTGGACATTTGTTTTATTATAGAGGAACGGAAACTGGAAGAACAAGTGGTGTTGGCTTCTTAATCAACAAAAGAATTAAAGACTACCTTCTTGAAGTCGAAAGCACGTCAGATCGAGCAGCGAGGCTCGTTGTTCAACTAACCCAGCGATACCAACTTCAGATAGTACAGGCATATGCACCAACATCAAGCCATACCGACGAGGAGGTT
This sequence comes from Dysdera silvatica, assembly GCA_006491805.2. Classification (NCBI taxonomy): domain Eukaryota; kingdom Metazoa; phylum Arthropoda; class Arachnida; order Araneae; family Dysderidae; genus Dysdera; species Dysdera silvatica. The sequence goes on along the minus strand of QLNU02014802.1, from coordinate 174,822,478 downwards.
GAGGAATTCTATGAAGAAATCAAACAGCTACATACCAAGGGGAAACAACACATCAAGCTCATCATGGGAGATTTTAATGCAAGAATTGGACAACAGGAACAAGGAGAGACATCGGTTGGTAAATACGGATACGGGGAAAGGAATGAACGTGGCGATCAACTCATAGAATTTGCCGAAGCTGAAAATCTTAGCATCATGAATTCATTTTTTAAGAAGAAACCGCAAAGAAAATGGACATGGAAACACCCCAATGGAGGAACCAGCGAAATTGACTATATCCTGGCAAACAAGAAATCAATTATTGAAGATTGCAGTGTACTGAACAGATTTAATACTGGAAGTGATCATCGAATGGTGAGATGTAAAATGCACTTAAATACTAAACTAGAAAGGCAGAAGCTCATTAGGAAACAAGTATGTAAGAGGGTGGATTTAAAGAAATTAAAAGAAAATACCGAGGCATTCAAGTTGGAATTAAAAAATCGCTTTTCTGCACTGGAAGGACTTATTGAAGAAGTTGACATCTCAGAAGCAAATGAAAACATTGTTAAGACAATAATTGAAACTGCTGGGGAAATTGGTGGTGTAATATGTAAAAAGCAGAATAGCAAATTATCTGAGAAGACGAAACAACTCATGAAAAGGCTAAGAAATATGAAGGTGGGTAATCAAAATACCAGTCCCAGGATCGTGTGTAGAACTTTGTAAAACTTTGCGCAAAAACATGAAAGAAGATATAAGAAAATTCAATTGTGAGTTAGTAAGGAAGGCCATTGAAAGCAACAAGAGCCTTAGGGTTGTTAAAGGGAGTTTGTCTATTGGGAAGAAACACATCATTGCATTAAAAGGAGAGGATGGCACTGTAACAAGAAATAGGGAAGAAATACTTAGAAGAGTTGAAGAATTCTACAGAAAGCTGTATGAGGGAAACAGTGGATTAAACGAAGACTCTGAGATAGTCGAAGGAACAGCTCCTAAAATCTTAAAAGAAGAAGTAGCATTTGCAATAAAAAGTATGAAGAAAGGAAGATCCCCTGGCGATGATGGCATTACATTAGATATCTTAAAAGAAGCTGGAGAACATGTAGAAGACATACTCGCAAAATTCTTTACCAAATGCCTCAACAGTGGTAACATACCAAACCAATGGGATTCTGCAACAGTAATTCATTTGCATAAAAAAGGGGGTTAAGAAGACTTGAAAAATTACCGACCAATTAGCTTATTAGCTGTTATTTATAAAATCTTCACAAAACTGATAACACATAGCCTGAAGAAAAAATTAGATACAGCTCAACCAAGAGAAGCAGCTGGATTTCGAAGTAAATTCAGTATAGTAGACCATATTCAAGTATTAAGAAAACTAATTGAAAGAACACATGAATATGAGCTTCCATTGTGTGTGGCATTTATTAACCATGAGAAGTCCTTTGACTCTATTAAAACTTCAGCAGCCATCAGTTCTTTAAAATCAACAGATGTCGAGGATGTGTATATCGACATGGTGAAATGTGTGTATAAAAATGCAAATGCAAAATTTCGGCAACATGAAAATTCCAAACCTATCAAAATTTGTAAAGGTGTGAGGCAGGGGGATACCATTTGTCCAAAACTATTTACTTCAGTTTTGTAGATGATTTTTCAGCTGATAAATTTGAATAACAAGGGAATAAAAATAAATGGTGAATATTTAAATCATCTGCGGTTTTCTGATGACATTGTTATTTTTTCAACAAACCCACCAGAACTCCAAGACATGGTACAATAGCTCTTAACTAGCAGTAGAGAATTTGTACTCAAGACGGACATACAACAAACTAAAATCGTGTTCAATAATTTCGCAGAGAAAACAAAAATACAGGTTGAAAACATTGAGCCAAAAATTTCTGATTCATACATTTACCTTGGCCAACTGATTTCAATGGAAGGCAACATTGTAAAAGAACTCAACAAAAGTATTAAACTTTCCTGGAGTGCATTTGGGAGAAACAGTTTTATCTTGAGGGGGGAAATTGCCTTTTTATCTAAAAAGCAAGGTCTTCAACCAGTGTATATTGCCAGTCCTCTCTTGTGGATTAGAGACATGGAGTCTAACAGTTGGAGCAATACGGGTGTTACAGGCAACCCAAAGGAGTATGGAGAGATGCATGCTTGGAATAACTGGGATAGATCGAAAAAGGAACACTTGGATGAGAGAGCAAACTAGACTAGAGGATATCATTGTTAAAAAGGCTGAAATGGCGATGGGCTGGTCATATTGCAAGAAGGATTGATCAGTGATGGACAACAGAAATTCTCAACTGGATTCCAAGAGAGTACTGAAGACATAGAAAACGTCCTCAAATTAGACGGGTGGATAAGATAAGAAAAGAGGTTGGGGTGACGTGGAAGCGAATTGCTCAGGATAGACTTGTGTGGAAAGCATTTGGAGAGACCTTCATCCAGCAGTGGATAGATAATGGTTGAATATGATGATGATGATATATATATATAAAAGTTTTCCTCGCCCATTCTTGGCGGAAACAGGCTTTGGGACGGGCAGAGCGCCATGTTCCCAAGCCTCTTTTTACATCACTTCTTAATGTGCCATGTCTAGAAACTTCCTGACAATGTGACACGTGTTTAGGATTGTGGCTTTTTGTATTTCAATGTAGGTGTTTGGGTCAATGTTGAGTATCTCCAAATTCGTCGCAAGCGTTTTTGGTACTATCCCTGTTGCTGAGATGACTAACGGGATGATGAGGATCTTTTCCATACCCCATATATCTCGTACTTCATGTCTGAGATCTTGGTACTTGGTGATTTTCGTTGTGTAGGTTGTCTGTATGTTATTGGTGTTGGGTACTGCTATGTCGATTAAGTACGTGGTCTTATTCGATTTATCGACGAGGGTTATGTCAGGACGGTTATGTGGGACTGTCTTGTCTGTTATGATTGCTCTATCCCAGTAAAGCTTGTGTGTTTCGTTCTCATGCACGGTCTCTGGCTCATATTTGTAGTACGGGCATTTTTCTGTCAGAAAGCCAGCATTCGCTGCCAATTTCTGGTGGACTATTTTCGCTACTTGATCGTGTCTATGTTTGTAGTCTGACTGCGCAAGGATCTTGCATCCTGCCATCACGTGTTGGATTGTCTCCGATGCCGCATGACAGTGTCTGCATTTGTCGCTTTCTATGTCTTTTCTCTGGATGAATTTCTGATTGTTCCTTGTTGCGATCACTTGGTCTTGGATGGCTAGCATGAATCCTTCTGTCTCTGGCTGGAGAGTGCCTTTGGCCAGCCAAGAATTTGATGCCTTTTTGTCAACGTGTGGTTGTTGCAGGTCATTGTAGTGCCTGCCATGTAATGGTTTTCCGGCCCAAGTTCTCAGTTTCTGTTCGTTGGCTGTTTCGAGGACACGCTCTTCGGTACTACACAGGTTTAGTGGCGTGTAATTTGCATCTGCTTGTATTATGGCTTGGATGAGTGGCGATCGGGGACTCTTCAACTGGAAGTATTGCCTCATGCTCTGGATCTGCTTGTCATGTAAGTCTTTGAGGTCCGCTTGTCCGCGTCCTCCTTCTTCCCGGGGTAGTGTTTGCCGTTCAATTGCCGTTGCAGGGTGTAGTTGTCCGGCTCTTCTCTGGATGGTTCTCATTTTCCGCTGGAGTTGTTCTAGTTCAGTGTTGGACCATTTGATGATCCCGAAGGAGTAGGTGAGCACTGGTACCGCATATGCGTTAATTGCTTGCGTGGTGTTCTTCCCGCTCAGTTTCGTCTTCACAATGCTTCTAAGTCTTTCTTGGAATGCTTGCGTGAGCTGGACTTTGACTTTCTTGTGCTCCTGCTGCCGTTTTTGCATTATCCCTAGGTATTTGTAGGTTTCGCCCTCGTCCAAGGTCTTCAGTAGTCTCCCGTCTTCGAGTTCGATGCCTGGTAAATCTTCTTTGCTATTCTTCTGTATTTTGCACTTATCGAGGCCGAATTCCATTCCTATGTCCTTGGAGAATGTCTCTGTTATACTGATGAGTTGTCGGGATGACACATGATGTAGGTTTCTCTTGTCTTTCTTCAGCATGTATCCGTATTTACTTGCGTTCAGCATCCTTGACAAGGGGTTTAACGCCAAGCAGAACCACTGGGGGCTTAGTGCGTCTCCTTGAAAGATTCCGCGGCGGATGGGGATCTCGGCCGTTTCTATTTTACTGTCTGGCGTGTTTAGCTGTAACCGGGTTCTCCATTGTTTCATGCTGCTCTGTAGGAATCGGATGATTGAGGGATGCACTTTGTATATGCTGAGTATTTCAAGGAGCCACGAGTGCGGAACAGAGTCGAAAGCCTTCTTGTAGTCTATGTATGCGGTGTTGAGTTTTCGCTTTTGTTTTCTTGCTTGTTCCAGGATAACTGAGTCGATGGTAAGCTGCTCTTTACATCCCAGAGTCCCTTTCTGGCATCCCTTTTGTTCTTCCGTCATTAAGTTGTTGCTTTCGCTGTGCCGGCTTATTTTTTCAGAGATGCACCCCGTGAGTATCTTGTACAGGGTGTTAAGGCACGTAATGGGTCGGTATTTCGCTGGGTTACTGGTATCCTGGTCCTTCGGTAGGAGGTAAGTTATTCCCTTGCAGAGGAATTCAGGCATTTTGCTGGGGTCTTCAATTATCGCCGTAAGTTCCTTGGCTAATGGGCCATGGGCGCTGGTAAATTTCTTGTACCAGAAGTTGTGTATGCCGTCAATACCGGGTGCTTTCCAGTTGTGCGTACGTTGGATTACCTGCTGGAGTTCCTCTATCGAAATCTTCTTCCATTTTCTCCACGTCCCTCCTCTCTTCTTCTTCTATGCTTGGTTGGGGCGGTTCTCTTGCGCTAGCTGGTGCTTCAGGGTTGGCCACACTGGTTGGAGTGTTTGCTCGGTTATTGGTGTGTGTGTGTGTTAATGAAGGCATTTGGAGAGACCTTCATCCAGCAGTGGATAGATAATGGTTGAATATGATGATGATGATATACAGGGTGTTTGGAAAATATCTGGCAAAACTTTAAGGGATGATAGGGGACACCAAATAAGGCATGTTTGTCCATATCCCCGTGTCCGCAAAGGGGACGGTTTGGCTGTAGAGCGTAACTACTGTTTATGCCCATCACGTTGCTACGTAGCCAATTGCATGAATTAAATACAATTTTTGATACATAATTTAAGTGAATGAGCTAATAATACAGCAGAGACAAAGAAATCCGGAATTCCGTTTTCTGATTTTGATCTGTGTTACTGTTTAGTGAAAATAAGCCTAAAAATGCCTTTTTTAACACACTGGAAAAGAGTTGGGAACTGCCAAGTATGTGTAACAGGTGAAGAACATCAAAATAAACATGTTTTTATCAGTGAATTATTTTTTTTCCAAAAATTAGCCGTTCGGGCACTACAGTGAATTTAGTATTTGCATCCACCACATTCAAGGTTTTCACAAATGGCTACAATGCGCCATTTCAAGAATTTTTCAAATTATTTAATGTCAACAGACGTCGGGCTCTCTCCGGCGATTTTTTAAAATCAGTTAAATTCGCCAGAATTGTATGTGTAGAATTCGCCGCTTCAGGTGCGATTGTATGAATTCTACACATACAATTCCGGTGAATTTAACTGATTTTAAAAAATTGCCGGAGAGAGCCCGACATCTGTTGACGCTAAATAATTTTAAAAATTCTTGAAATGGCGCATTGTAGCCATGATGGACGTAAAACAGTACTTATGCTGTACAGCCAAACCGGCCCCTTTGCGGACACGGGGATATGGGCAAACATGCCTTATTTGGTGTCCCCTACCACCCCTTAAAGTTTTGCCAGATATTTTCCAAACACCCTATATATATATATATATATATATATATAGCAAAACCTCTCTTAACGTCCACCTGTATTCAGCGACTACTTCTCTTAACGACCGCTTTTCTGGAACTAAATTTCCTCGCACCCCCATAGGCCCAATGCTAAATTTATCTCCATTCGCAGACCACCTCTCAAAACGACCTCTTTTCCACGGAACAGACGGTAGTCGCCTTAGGGAAGTTTTACTATATATATATCAAATTAATGATTTTTACGAAAATTATACGCATTAATAACGTTTTCTTTCTATGATGAAATAGGGCTACAACTGTCCCTCACTATTCGCGGGTTTGGTATTTGCGTTTTCGATTATTCGCGGTTTTGTTTGTTTGTTTTTTATTCTCAAGAAATAAAATTTCTAGTAAAATTAGAAGATTGTAAGTAAAATCACATTATAACGTATACATACTATCTTATAGTATGTATACGTTATATACATACTATTAGATATAAGCCTACTGTATAACATACTAAAAATAAACGTATATAGGTGGAGTACACACATACGTGAACATTTCGCATTTCGGGTGTTGTAACTACATGCTAATATATAAGATTTTAAACTTTTTTTATTTTGTATAAGAATAAATAGGGTACAAAAATAACGGTATATAAAACATATTTATTTTTTCTAAATTTTTTCGTAAATATATTGTAGTAATGTACAGCATTCAATATGCAAGACAATTATTATGAGCGTAACATTTCTTTTCAATTGTCATAGCTTTGGTTTTGCTATTTGCAGTTTTGCCATTCGCAGATAGTTCGTGTGACGTAACCCCTGCGAATAGCGAAGGAAGGCTTTATATAATACCATGGTTATAGTCAGTGGCAGATTTATTAATAGGCTGATTAATCAGAAAGCTACAGCTGCGGCGTCAATTTTTTGGCAAAAATTTTACAAAGGCGACACTGTTTTTTTTTTTTGTGGCCAACTGATTTATTAATTTTGAATTGTCATGTTTCAAGGCGTAACTAGGTATCTGCAAAGGGACAATATCCATAGCCGCCGACTTGAGAAACAGGCTGAAAAAACACTGAATTCGCGAAATATATTTTAAATAACTGCCAAAGGCGTTGAATTAAGAATTCAATGAAAGCGCTCTGTTTGTTATATCTCTAGTTATGTTTGGTAAGAATAGGTGGCAAAATCTGTCAGAGTACAGACGGTAAAATCGTAAACCCGCCTCTGGTTATATTTCAGATGCCGAACTAGAAGAATTGTCTCAGTTTTTTATAGTCAACTTGTTTATTTTAGGTGAAATATTTGTGACCAGGATTCTCAGCACAGAAAGGTCTGTTCATCATCTCATTATTTCTGCCAAAGATGGGGGAAAACTGGTAACCAATGCTCGCTCTCACGTCTACATCAGTGTGATTAGTTCCTCCCAACAACCTCCTGTTTTCAAACAAGCTCGTTACACTTTTTTCGTTCAAGAAGATGCTGCACCACAATCGGTGGTGGGCACAGTAGTGGCTACTAGTCGAGATTCTCGTAAGTATGGTATTGAAATTGGATTACTTTTGAAGATTTGAAAAAGTGTGTTAATTAATTTCCAGTAATCAGTTTGCTGATTAGTATGTACCAGCTCACATACGAATTACGACGTGTCAGCGCAATTGGGTATACAATGTTGAACCATCAACATTATATATCCTATCAACCATAAGCTTTTAATTACAGTAATTACTATACTTATTATATTTACAAATATATTGTTTTAACCAAACACAAATTGTTCACATAGCGGATATGAGAACATGTTTTTTCATATTTATACTCTAATAGTTTATGGAATATTGATTATTTTTTCTTGTTATTAGGTTCGGGTCCCGTTCGTTATGTGATATACTCTGGTGATCCGGAAGGATTTTTCACTATTGATCCTTTGTTGGGTACCATCAAAACTAAAGGTCGTCTAGATCATGAAACACATCCATCACTTTTGCTCAACATTCAAGCCACAAGCGGTAGACCACCAACGTATGGTCATACTCAAGTACGTGCTTTTCTGCTAACAACAACCAAAATGACTTCTTTTTTTTTACTGCTAACAATACCCATATTGTGTAAAATATGTAGAAAATGTTTGCCATTTTGTGTTTCCTGATAAAATGTGTTTGTATTTAGGTGAATATAACAGTCTGGGATGTGAATGATAATGCACCAAGGTTTGCCAGCAACTCCTTGAAGATCAGTGTACCAGAAAATGCAGATTTGAAAACTCCGATTTATGTTATTCATGCCGAAGATCTCGATGGAAATAGAAATGGCGAAGTTCACTACTACCTAATGGATAATCCCGATGGTATCTTCAGTATTGGGGAAAAATCTGGGAGCGTAACACTTGAACGGCCATTGGACTATGAAAGCAGACGACACTACGTTCTTGTTCTAAGTGCTTCAGATGCTGGAAGTCCACCATTATCATCCAATGCCACCCTTGTTGTCGAAGTCCAGGATGTCAATGATAATGCCCCTGTGTTCGAGAAGACTGAATATAAGGTCAACGTTTTGGAATCTCTTCCAGTTAACTCTCAGTTTGTCCAAGTAACAGCTACGGATATGGATACAGGAAACAATGCAAGACTCACATACAAGCTCCAAAAGGCAGAAAGAGATGACAACGATGCTACAAATTCGGAGAGTTCAGACACATTCAAATTTGGAATTTTCCCGAATAGTGGATTCTTGTATCTGAAAGAGACGTTAGATCGTGAAACAATTGATTCGTATTATTTGACCATTGCTGCATCCGACAACGGTAGTCCACCATTATCGGCAACAGCTCTAGTTCGTGTCCAGGTTTTAGATGCAAATGATAATAATCCTGAATTCATTGAAGATACATTTGTCTTCTCGGTACGCGAAAATATTGAGCAAGGTGTTCATGTTGGTACACTTTCGGCTCGGGATCGGGATCTTGGAAACAACGCTTCCTTGAGATTTGCCCTCTTGAACAACAATGGTAGTTACCAGATCAATCCCGTTACAGGTAAGTTTTGTACCGTTTTATTTTGGATTTCTAATTTGGTGCTTAAAAGAATAGAGCATCATTTTTAGATGTGTTTACGCGTTCTTATTTACGTGTATTCTTGTGTGCATATTCTTATTTACATGATTATATATATATACAGTAAAACCTCTCTCTTAACGACCACCTATATTCAACGACAACCTCCCTTAACCACTTTTGTGGAAACGGATTTTCTCCCTCCACCCCATAGACCCAATGCTAAATTTACCTCCATTCAGAGACCGCCTCTCTGAGCGACCGCTTTTTTATGGAATCGACGGTGGTCGCCCTAGGGAGGTTTTTCTGCATATACATTCTTACTTGTGTATATGCATCCTTCTTTGCACGTGTGTGCATTCCTACATGTGTACGTTCTTACAGGTGAAATATTTACAAAGATGACACTGGATCGTGAGACTAAGTCAAAATATGAGTTAGTTGCTGAAGTGAGAGATCAAGGAACTCCTCCTAGATCGGATAAATCTCTCGTAGAAGTTCGAGTCGTGGACGCTAATGATAACTCACCTATATTTACCGAGCCTTTGGAAAATGTAATCGAAGTTCTGGAAGAACAACCCTTAGGGACAGAAGTAGTGCAGATAGTTGCTGAGGATGCCGATGAGAACGAAAATGGGGAAATTTCTTATGAAATCGTCCAAGGTGTGTAAATTTCGTACTGCACTCACATTTTTTATGCTTCCACATAATAAAAAAGTTCTTTTTACATGCATATACGGTCGATTCCCCTTATTCGAGACACATCGGGACTAGGATATTTTGGCCCAAGTCTGCGGCTGCCCCAAATAGGAGAATTTCACATAAAATTAGGCAATGAATGTTTTCTCAATACTACGAGTATATACAAAATATACAAAACACATAAGAAAATAATATATGCCCTGATATGAAATTCAGTTTAAAAATAAAACTTCCGTTTTACCCGCTCGCAAGTCGAGATCTATGACGCCAATGCGCGTCACGTGCGTGCCAGCGCTGCTTCACCACACCGTCAGTGGTTAAAATTATAATTTTAAATTTTTGTCCCAATTAAGCGGAATGTTGTCCAAGTTAAGCGATGTGAATTACTATTTGTCTCTTGGTTTGGGTCCCGTTCCTTGACATTTGACTCAATAAACGATTGTCCTTTTCCGATTAAGCGAACTCGACTATGTGTGTAATACATATATATATATATCCATCATTATTTATTAAATCAAACAACATAAAGTCAACGTTTATTGGCGTAGTGATACCCACGCCGATATTATGGCATGATTAGATGGTGAAACGTTCGAAAGAAAAAAAATATTTCTGCGTTCGGTGGGACCTGAACCCACTACCTTCCACTTCAGGTCCCACCGAACGCAGAAATATTTATTTTCTTTCGAACGTTTCACCATCTAATCACGCCATACCATCGGCGCTGGTATCACTACGCCAATAAACGTTGATTTATATTGTTGTTTAATTTAATCTGCGTAGTGTTCGATTTATATAAATAAAATAATTACTTATTATTTAAAGATGAAGTGTGGTGAATATGCTAAGATCTCAACATGTAAACTTCAACTTACGAATGAATAATCAAAGTTCTGTGGAGAATTTAGCGTTGGTTTTTTTTTTGTTTTGTTTGTTTTTAAACATCATGAGTTTTTTGTTCTATCACACAAAACAAATACGTTTATTTTTTACTTTCATTCACTCATGAGTGGATTATGTGATGTCCTTTGATCAACGAATTTTGTTGCCAAATTTATTAATATAACTTTACCTTTTCCTTCAAGGAAATTCGAGGAAGCTTTCATAAACAAATATTTTAAGTTTTTCGCCACGAAAAAAATGTAAAATATAGTTTGACCGATGTAATCTCTATAATCGAGTCAAACGATTCAATAATCAAAATTCAAAAACATATTAAAACACAGAAAACACGTATTTAGAAATATAATGATTCGAAATTTTATTTTTACATGTCCTTTTATATTTTTAGGCAAGGAAACAACAGATGGTGCTGACGCCTTCGACATCGACAGCAGAACAGGAACCATTATCACGAGGAAACTATTGGACCACGAAGAACAGAAGTTATACACATTAACAGTTGTAGCTAGAGATGGTGGAGCTCCTTCAAGACAAAGTCAGCTTAAACTGCAAATTCAAGTAACAGATTTAAATGACAATCAACCTGTGTTTCCAACATCCAGCCTTTCCTTTAAGATAAAGGAAGGTGTTGGTGTAGGTCAGGAAGTGGGAGTGGTTCAAGCTGTGGACGAAGATGGTGGGGAAAATGGTCGCGTGATGTATTCCATCGTTGGGGGTAATTTGTATGGCATTTTCGATATTGTGCGATCAACAGGTAGTCTATACACCATTGCTCCAGTAGACTTTGAAAAATCTTCCGAATACCACCTGCAGATCAAGGCAGTTGACAACAGTGCCGTAAATCCCCATAGCAGTGTCATTAGTGTCAAGATCGAAGTTGAGGACACAAATGATTGCGCTCCAGTTTTTAAAAATGATCCAATCTTGTTTTCTGTACCCGAAAGTACGCCCAGGGGCACTGTTGTGTGGAATTTTAGCGCCACTGACTTGGATAGTGGAGTTAATGGACAAGTTGGATACATCGTTTCCCAACAATCGCCAGCGTCTGTGTTCAAGATCGACGGAAAGACAGGTACACTTAGTTTAATTGAAACTTTAGATTATGAAGCCTTCGAGGAATACACAATCGTGGTCACTGCTACAGATCATGCCAAAGATCCTAAACAACGATTAGCAACTAGTGTGACCTGCAAAATCATCATTGAGGACAAAAACGATAACAGCCCTGTGTTCCAGACCCGCGAAAGAGTTGACATCATGGAGAATGAACCCGTGTCCTACCCCATAATGCATGTCATTGCCACAGATGAGGATTCTAGAGACAACGGAAGAGTCACTTATGTCATTACTCGTGGAAATGAAAAGGGGCATTTTTCTCTAGACTACGACAGCGGTGAGTAAAATTTATAAACCTAAATTACACCTTTTAATTTTATTATTGATATAATCTATACCAAAGAGGTAACTCTAAATGGTCCATGTTCCTTCTGGTCCTTCACAAAATATTTAGTGTCAGAGCCCACCTAAAATTGAGGGATAATAAGTAATGAAATAAAGTGCATATTTGAGAATGAGAGAGATACAGCATATTAAATATATTAATTATTATTATGTTTTTCCTTTCTCTATTTAATTCCCTTGATTGCACCCACGAGTTCTTTTACTCAGTCCCCCTAATATTTTCCCCAAGTTGGCTATATGTATGTCAGTGACGTAGCCTCGGTCTAATACCTGGACTATCTTCCCTCCTCTTCTCACACGCTGTTTCAAAAAAAAAAATAAAAGGTTCAAAGTTTATTTTCCAATTATAAAAAAGTAAAAGTGGCTTTTTATGTATAATATTACCGCTTTAATTATTATTATCTGATTATACATAATACTTAAAATATAAAAGATGTACTAAAATAAAAATGAGGATTAGAATTTTAACACTTTGTCTTTGAATATTTTATTTCTACATGAACTCCATTACCCTTTTCTTCTATGTGAATTTAAGTATCACATTTTCATAACAAGTTTCTTCAGATTACCTTTTCACACTTCGTCAAGGGAGAAAAACATTCTCTTAAATGAAAACAGTTGCTCAAGCATACTTGTTCTTATGTGGCTCTAAGATATGCCTTGGTTTTTTTTAATGCGGAAAAACTTCTTTCGGTAATTGCAGTATATTTGATGGAAAAGTTATTATTAGTTCTACTAATTTTTACGCATCACTAAATTCAATATCTAATTTATTCAGCTTCATATAACAAGTAATATCTGTTGCTGTTTTGTTTGTTTTTTCGTCGAGGGAATAAAACACGTTCAATTACTTTTCGAGTCGAATTCTATCAAAGCGTGAAGCATAAGGTTCTTTAAGCTACGACAGTAAACGTTTAGGAAAGCGTTCACAAAATTTATCAAATTAGTTTGAATCTAGCAAAGTAACGAATTTATGATAGTTTTAGGTTCAAACCTCTCTTTTGTTTGAACCACTGGAGTGTCCAGAATTTTGTTAAAAATACATAGATATTCTTAACGATCGTCATCATTATTATTCTGTCGGTTTAGTCTTGGTTCATTTTCTTCATCTTTTTCATGACTTCTGGTTTCTGTCCATGCGTGATCGAAATTTTCCTCTATAATTTTTTTTTTAATCTCGTAGATCTCATTAACTTTTGTATAGTAAGAAATGTACATGTTTTACCTTTCAGTATGTCAAACAAAATATCAGAAAATGCGAATATTTTGTGGAAAGTAGTAAAAAAAATCTTAGTGCGGAACTTAGAGAAAAAACTAATAAACCCTAAAGCAGATTCATTTTTTCACTTGTCTTATCACCAGGCTCATCTTCGATTGACGAATAAAACTTGATAAGATAGTCTCTGTAATCTTTAACAGCGTTCACAATTTGTAATGTAAATTTCCTGTCAGTGCTGTTTACGGAAATTTCCTTTTCATGACGTTTTTAAAGCATTTATCTGGACAGCGGGATGGGGAAAAAAAAACTAAATATCTCGGAGAGTAGATTTAGAAGTAAATACAACATTATAAGCATAAGTAATGTTGTTAAGACGTTTTATTTCAACGTACGTTTCTGACGGACTTGGCCGTCTTTCGTCAGGAATACAAAATGGGAAAATAAATATTAAAAAACTGGAGATGGTGTTATTGCGTGACTATTGTGTTGCCAGTTGTGGATGAATAATTAATGTGAAAATTTTATTAAACATTTCCAATCTTGACCGAAAGTGGGAGTAGATTTTGGTTCATTGACTATGATAGAAGAATTCTTATTGATATGGAATGCTTCTAAAAAATCTAATTCATGTATTGATCTTGGTTGACAGATAATTGTGGGTTGGTTGAATTTGAATTTGTGGTTATGTGACCAGCAATGAACCGCAATGGCAGACTTATGGAATTCTGCCTTCTCTACGTATTTAGATTGTTCCGTTAGTCTGTGCTGCAAGGCTCGTTTAGTCTGGCCTATGTAGGACAAGTTACATCAGCAGCAGATTTGGTAAACACCCCAACGTTTTAAAATTGGGATGTTGTCTTTAAGTTTAGAGATATGGATTTCGTTGAATGGAGAAAGAATTACTCTGAAGTTTGCCTTTTTAAGAATTTTGGAGAGAAGGAAGCTAATTTTTGGGAAAAAGGGAAGAATTCACAATTGGATGTGTAAGAAAGTGTGGTGCTAGTAACAGTTTTTTTTTTGACAACAAGAAAGTTCCTAGCACCACACTTTCTTGTGCCTCTAAAAACATTTACTTTCTTTTTTAACTGATTCATTAAACTTGAGACATAGACAGCTAAAAATTCTGAGAGCTCAATGTACATACCTGTATTTGTCGATTCCTCAGATGCATTATGACCCCTGAAAGCACACTACTTGTTTTCCCAGAAATGCGACTACATCAATCTTAAATTCACTTAAATTCTTTTACATCAATCAATTTTTTTAAAAAAATAATTCCATTTTCTTTAGCCGTTTCATTTTGCAAATTGTCCGCTGTTTGCTTTTGTATTTAAGGAATGATCGATCCTTTGAAATCCAAAATGTTTGTTAAACGGTGAACACTCTTGTGTGACCGAGATATTTCTGATGTTTGTTACAGGCCGTAACTAAACAATTTAAACTGTTAAAACCAGTCTTGTTCCAAGACTCCGTTTCAGTTTTAAAAAAAGCAAACATTGCCACAATTTCTTTGATTCATTTGATCCTGCTAACCATAAGTATTTTCACTGAAACCCCTAGTACTGTGGAACCCCTCATTAGCGGTGAATTGCCGGGTAGAAAAATTTGGCCGTAAAAGAGGGGATTGTTCTGAAGTAGCCGAAATAGTAATTATTTACACCATTTAAATACTTCATATCTCAATATGTATTTTTAATCACGTAAGACAAGTTTAAAATAACGAACATAGGCATTTCTGGATATCACAAGTAAGTTTATAACAAAACGTCAAATATTAAAATTTAGTTACCTTAGCAAAAGTTTGTCAATTGCTGTTTAGTGGGTTTTGCTCCGCAGTCCTTCTCCTTCGAAATGTATTTTTAATTGATAGATTAAATTCACCGTTTTTCCATTGTTACGCTTACAGGACCTGTGTGTTAGTCCAGTAAACGACAATAATAAATATAAACTGCGGTAGTTTCCTGTTGATAATGATTTATTAGTTTCGTGCAGTGTATCACTACATAATGTGTTTATTATCAGTCTTCGTTAAGCATTAGTTATTTGAATCAGGACGAATCTGAGTCAATTGTCACTTTTCGTTAATGGAAGGAAAATTTTCCCTCGGATTTTAATTTCTCACCTTCTATCATTGGCGTACGCAGGGGGTGTTGATGGGGGTTGTAACCCCCCATTGCAATGAAATTTTGTATATTTAACATAGGAATATGTGAGTTGTAGCTCTGTAACCCCAAAAACCTATAACCTCCCCTTATGAACTTCCTGCGTACGACTATGTCTTCTATTTTCTATTATTACAACAGCTCTCTTCTGGGAAAACGGTGCCTCAGAAACGGACAACTTTCCCAAACTCTCTTGAACAATCAACAACTTTAGCTCTTGGCTTGTTTATCCTTAGTTTTCTGATGTAAGTAACGCCGTGAAGATCGAAGTTCAATTTTGTTACTTTTACTTTTTTTTGTATTTTGTCCATCGAAGTTCGTATTTTATCCGTACAGGGTTTCTGTTCTAATGAAATGAATCATGAAAACAGTCTCCGCGTTCGTATCTGAAGGTAACCGCTAAGCAGTAATTTGAAATACTTTATTGTAAATCATTTTCCTTCAGGGGAATTTTTATCTGACCGTAAACGCCGGGTAACAGTACCTGAGGGGTGTCCGTTAAGAGGGGTTTCACCGTATATGATTTTTTTTTGTGTGGCCGAAGTATAAAAATTCTTTTCGTTTGGGCCTTTGCCGAACATATTTCCGCTTTTAGTGACTGTTGCCAAAACAGCTATTGTCACCAATAAACCATAACATTTAACTTTCGGTAACTCCTCGAATATTCCACTTAGAAACATGAGAATTATTTTGTTTTATTAACTATATGCAGATAAACATTTTTCTGAATGGAAGATTTTCAGTAGAGAGCCCGTGTAAAAAATTAGATTTTATATTTTTATACATATGCAACTTAGTGTAGAATAAATGCTATGTAAGATATTATTACCCTTCTCAGGGCTAACACAATTGCCAAATAATGGTCAACACACAAAGCCACCGAGGCGAGTTTTTTTGTGAGTTTTCGTGGGGGAATTTATTATACAATAATTTCCAGCACCAACGTATATAGTATAAATAAACTCAAACTACAGCTTTTTTTTTTTTAAGGAGAAAAAGAGACGCCCCCCATCCTAGCTTCGAACCAGGATCCCTCCGTTGAGCCTAGGGTGTCTTGGCCGCGAGACGGACGAGGAATTTTTCACCTAAACAAAAAGTTCGGTTTGAGCTTATTTATGCGTGGGTGTTGAAAATTGTATAATAAATGCTATATACGATTTGAAAACTATTTTAATTGGAGTAAGCTTCCATAATCAAAGGGTTAAAAGATAATCGCAGTAATATCTACTTTGCAACACTAAATATTAATCACCAACTCAGCATTTTTTCATTGGAAGACTTTCGCCAAAAAAAAAAAAACCCTGTCTGTGCGCTTTCACACTGGTACCATGGCAACATCGGTTCTTAGTTTTCATTGTTTTCCAGTAGCGGAAATTATTTGAATGGCCTCGGAATTTTTTTTCCCCAGTGAATACTATAAGATATATTTTTGCTTTTTTGGTAATTGAACCATTGATACAGCGTTCACTAGCTTTTAATCGAAATGTTTTTAATTTTAATACATATTATGTAATTCTTTTAATCATGGAATATTTTTAAATTTTCAACCAGTATTGGCTATTTCAACAATATCTGGTATTATCATATCGTTCGTGTTTGATGTATTTAATACAAGTTTGCTAACTTGGTATAAGGTTTTTTTATCTTTTATTTTAAAAAACCTTATGTCAGACTTCACCTGGTTTGGCACAAAATGGCTTTTGCTGTCTTTGCGCCATAAAAATACAACCAAAAAACTGAAACGACATTATTGAGAGAATTCACTGTAATTGAATTATGGTAGACTCTCTCTCTTTCTCTCAGTCGCGTGCCTTTGGGCTACCCTCGTTATAGTGACTCATGGTGATATAGCAAAGGGGTGAGATGACCTCCATACATTTTAGAGCGAGTTTGATATAACAATCATTGATATAACTTCCCTGTGGCGCAGGAGTCCTTTCAGGATCGCTGTTACATGAGTCTACAACATCAAACAATCTAACGAACATTCATTTTTCATTTTCATGATTCTTCCAGGGTTGCTTTCTGTGGCAAAGTCCTTGGATAGAGAAGATGTCCATCATTATAAGCTGAATATCACTGCAAGTGACCACGGTCAACCACCAAGATCTTCCTTCTTAGTTCTTCATATCTACGTAGAAGACGTAAACGACAATCCTCCTATGTTTAAACAGCATCTATATCGGGCCAATGTTTCAGAAGCAGCTCCCAAAGGCACCTTTGTACTTAAAGTTGAAGCTACTGATATCGATCTTGGTATGTATTGATTTTTGTATGCTTATAAATAGCATGTTATTTAGTATGTACATAATTGATATATTCTTCAATATTTGTTTCTTGGTTGAGTAAGTCTCAAATTAATTAGGAGGGGCCCCAACCTTCATTTACTGAATAACTTAAAGTTATACTAAAGTACGGGAAAATTTTCTCACCATAGCTGATGATGTGGGAAAATTATATGATAAATTTCTTTCAAAGAAATGAATGATTTCTCAATGTCTAGTGGAAACTAAACCAAAGATGTCTTGGTATCCTACCAAGAGAAATTCCAGATGAGATACAGAGGACCCATCATCGTCCACTCTGCGATCGCATATAATGCTTCACTATAGACGAGTTTTGAAATGGGGTAGTGCTTGAACTGCTTTTTAAATCAAATCAAATGACGTCAAGGAAACAAACGTCCGAAATTAAATCATTTAAAATCGTATGTCAAAAGTATTATTCCTTTATTGCAATAGAAATATGAGCGCATGTTTTTTAGGGCACCCTCTGTATCTTCTGCGGCAGTATCTAGCAAAATGTGTTCCGCGACGACCTTCCAGAGATTCGACAATCTATTTGTAAAACATTGCCGAAGATTCCAAGAAAATCTCTAAATCCTGTAATTTGCCCCCATGACAACTCCTTAGATGGAATTAACGAACTGTGTAACATATATCTTGCACAATTAAAAAGCACTAACTAATTTTTTATACTGATGTATTGCTTATGTTTATATCCAGGCAGTAATAACTATACTAGAACATAAAACACACTGCATGTAAATCATTAAAATCTGAATATAATATATTATAATAATTATCAATATAATCGCACTCAAAACTTCATTTAACGACTTATAGCTATTTCGAAAGCATGTCAGCTTCCTTCCCAGAGCCAAAAATAACATGTTATTTTGGCTCTGAAAAACACACTTTGAAATGACTATAAGCTGCTAAATAAAGTTTTAACTGTGATACTATTATTTACATATTGTAATGACAGTGATGACTAATAGCTCTTCAGAGGTTTTTTTAAATAATATTTGTAAGAAGTGAGGGGGGATCCGCGGCCAGACATGTGGTGGGAAAAGCGTTTTGTTGAACAGGATAAAAAGCTCAACATTTAATATTCTATCATGTAACGCAGTTCCGGATTTACCTAAAGGCTAAGTAGACACATACCTAGTACCCGCCCCCACAATTTTGGGAGACCCTCCTCAAGGATTTTGATGGGGCTTGATATTATTTAATTGATATTCCTAAAAAATTGGAGGAATGTACTACAATAGTAATATATTGGTGTCTAGGTTTTTCTTTCATATTAAAAACTTCGGAAAATGATTAACTCCAACCACAAAAGAGATTTCAAATATCATTTGTAAGAGCTAGAAATATATTTTTTCCCCTAAACAGAATTGTAATAATCACATGATGACGCCTCATCCAAACGCGCGTTTTTTCTGCCTCATTCACTAATGACATCAGAGAACATGTCTGTATTTTATGAGCACTAACTTATCAAACGCATGTCAAATCCACACCTAAAATTCATAAATAAAATTTAAAAACAAAATTATCATTTCCAAAATCGATTATGATATCCATTTGATTTAAAATGCCTACGTCAATCCAGGCTTTATCCTGCCTGTTATCACACTTTATGAAATCAGACAATGAATTAACAACAAAATAAAGTCTTCTTTATCAATAAAGCTGCAAAAATGCGTTATATACATCAAACCAAAAAGACTGTAAAGAACTGTTTATATAACACGTTACCCATTCGTAGGAGAACTATGTAACAAACTATTAGCTTTATACTCCCCTCCATTTCTAATCTAATCACCAGTCAGCATCTTTAATCTCAAAACTACCAATGTAACAATAAAAATATGATGTAACGGAATATATCACCAAAACCATAAATCCGTTAAATAAAGTTATTGTTATTCTTAATTTTAAGAGCTATTTTAACCTTGTTTATTTACAAATGCCCGAATTACATTTGCGATAAACCTGAATATTATAGATAAGGAAATTCTAAGAAAAAATCATGATTTATTGACAGAATATCGCCAGCCCATTTTCTCCTTCCGGGCTAGGAGTCCTAAGATCTATTGCATAAATGCATATTTTTTCCAGAAGAATTAATCATCTCCTCGAAATATGAAAGGCAGATGAAATAAAAAGAAACTGTAAATGTGCTATCTTTATCTCTTGTTGACTTATGAATTACACTATGGAATATGATAGTCACAGGCAGTTAAACCCCGCCGTAACCACAACCGTCTTTGACCTGAAATATCAGACGATACAAAGATGATTATATCACGATTTGATAACCATCTATGCAAATAGTTAAGGCATGTTATGGAGAGAAGAATGTCATTATGGGTGCCACAAACTGGATAAAGAATGGCAGATAGGCTAGCGAGCAAATCATATTGTTTCAACTTTACTTGACACCAAATGCGGTTTTCTCCACCTCTCACCCTCCCTTCCTTGCCGAGCAGGCGATTTCCAAGGAATACAACTCCTTGACAAATGGGCGGCAAACGTTTTTGATTAATGAAGGTGAGTACAAACGATAGTAAAGTGTTAATCAAACCTCGCCTGATTAATGATGAAATCACCTTATGAAAAGTGAAGCAATAGAATTCATTAAAGGCGAAGCAATGTATCTGAGTCTGCTTAGGAAATGTTGCTTTACGTTCAATTTCTTCTACATCCATTAATACCTATTTAAACTTACTGATGTGTGCGTGTTGCCAGATTTTTTCCCGACGAATACGCTGATATTTTACAATGTAACTTACCATTCATTTATGCACTCCGTGGACTATAAGATCCATTATTATTCAGTTTTATATTAAGGGCGAATATATTTGCGTAGAATGAGGAAAAGGAAATTTGATTAATTATTTTAGACCTTCATTTCTGAAGCTGGTTTGCGTAAGAGTTTGGGGAAATCAGTGTTTCCAGTATTATTTCAATTATAATTTTAATCGGATTTACTTAAATGTGCAAAATATGAAATAAATCTTAACAAGAATGCAGTAAAACCCCGATTTTCCGAAATTTGTTTAACCAAAATGGTCTGCTACGTTTATTTATCATTATTATTACTTTTTAATTAGACACTTCTTCAGTGTTTTCGGCAAAAATGCTCATATGTGTTTCCTAGTATACTCTACCCTTAGGAGAACAAAAAGCAATGCAAATGGTAGCTATCAGATATGAACAAATAAATGCGTATACGCTGTATATGTATGTATATATCGTCATATTCAATCATTATCTATTCACTGCCGGATGAGGGCCACTCTAAATGCTTTCCACACAAGTCTATCCTGAGCAATTTGCTTCCACGTCACCCCAACCTGTTTTCTTATTTCGTCCACCCATCTAGTTTGAGGAGGTTTTCTAGGTCCTCGGTGGTCTCTTGGAATCCAGTTGAGAATTTGCGTTGTCCATCGTTGATCAGTTCTTCTTGCGATATGCCTAGCCCATCGCCATTTCAGGCTTTTTACTTTAACAATGATAACCTCTACTCTAGTTTGCTCTCTTACCCAAGTGTTTATTTTTCAATCTTTCCCAGTTATTCCAAGCATGCACCTCCCCATGCTCCTTTAGTTTGTCTGTAACTTGCGTATTATCGCATTTGTTAGACTCCATATCTCTGAATCATAAGAGAGGACTGGCAATACACACTGGTTGAAGACATTTCTTTTTAGACACAAAAGCAATTTTCCCTTCAGGATAAAATTGTTTCTTCCAAATGCACTCCAGACAAGTTTAATACGTCTGTTGAGTTCTTTCATAATGTTGTTTTCCATTGAAATCAGCTGGCCAAGTTAAATATATGAATCAGAAATTTCTAGTTCAATTTTATCAACGTTTATTTTTGTCGAAATAATTGAACATGATGTTAGTTTTTTGTAGGTTTATCTTGAGTCTAAATTGGTTTATTTTTGAGGGTCCCTCCGTGGACGAAGGGACCCTGGTTCGAATCCAGGATGGGGAAAGCGTCTCTTTTTCTCCAAAATTAATAAGCTCTAGTTTGAGCTGTAATTAATACGTGGGTGGCAAAAATTATTGTATAACATTTAACGTTTTTAGACTCTGGTTAATCTTTGATCTGCCGATAGTGTTGAGTAAAACCCGGTATTCAAAGTCTTGGGACTTTGATTACCGGGCCTTTATTCCCAAGAACTTTCGATTTCCATTTGAGAATGAAAACATCTAGCTTATTATCAAACAGCATATCATAAATAATATCGTCACATTACCATATATAAATTATTATATCCCCATATTATCTCATTTAAATAATGTCGCATGACGCGTCACCAATACCATACATCAACTAGCTCATTGTTAATGAAATTGTACTACACTACTTTCAAGAATAATGTGGAATTCTTATGGTCGCAAACTTTCTTGTATTTTATTTTTATATGTACTGGCAAACTTTTGTAAAGTAATGTTCACGTTGATCATAATCTGATCATGAAATTGTCTTTTTCATTTTTCATCAGGTGAAAACGGAAAGCTAGCTTTCAGTATACCTGTCGGCGTAGCTGAAAACAAATTTACTATCAACGCTCAAAGTGGGGAAATTCACACTGCAGCTCTTCTGGACCGAGAAGACAAATCCTCTTACTTCATCACCGTGTACGTGAGCGATGGTGCTTTTCCATCAAAACACGACACCACAACCGTGAAAGTGGATTTACTAGACGTGAACGATCATGCTCCAGAATTTGGTGAATCGTGTTACACCCTACACGTTCCTGAAAACAGTGATCTCAGTGTTGTTCACACCTTAGTCGCCACTGATAAGGATACCAATTCCAATGCTGAGGTTACCTACACTATCACAGGTAAGAGCGTTTCTAGAGTCTTAAACATCCATACAGTCTTTGATTTATCCGGTAAGCCACCTGTACTCTACGGAATTTACTGTAGGGAATAATTTTGAGAAAACGAATCCAGCCCAGAAAATCTTACGCTTTAAATATGTACTTCTATGCTTATGCATATGCGCATATGCGTATTTTGCGCATATATTTCCTGCATCTCTACTTTTTTATATATGTACTTTTTGCGCATATACTTCTCTCATCTCTATTTCTTTACGTATGGGCATTCCACCCAGGTGCTAATTTGTATATGTACTACTTCCATATATATATATATGCTTCCTTTAATTGTGTACTTCTTTATATGTATAGTTCCTACCACAGTTGACTCTCAAAATACAGATGATGTACTATTACTGACTCTTAAACTGTAAATGATATCCCATAACTGACACTTAAAAGTAAATGAATCTAATTTGGATTATTATCGGCTGAATATATTTATTTGATTTGATAGGCGCCGACTTAAAAAATTATTGTGAGTTCTGGAAATAAATTTAAATCGGATGACTACTGCATTTTTCAATGGATTTTTGTCTAATTTTAATTTCAATCGGTCAGGTTATCTGCTTGGAAACAGCATTTTTCTATTTTCTGGGAATCTATCCAGATAAACCGAGCAATTTTCTTATATAAAAGAGCCGATTTTAAATGCTCTTAACCAACTTTACCTGAGGCGTTGTTTTCCACGTAATATTTGATAAGTACGAACAGACACAAATTCTTTTTTGAGGCCCAATAAACAGTCTGAGGTATAAATTTATATGTACACTTTCTATGTGTAGTAAACCGATAATAAAGAATGAAGAATCGATATTTAAAAGCACAGTTTATGCATGGAGTGTTTACGTGTATTTTTCCCCATGAAATACGCTCAAAAATATTAGAGGTTCAAAGCACCCACTACAAAATTAATGAGGGGTTCAGAAAGTGTGTCCTACTTATAAAATCGGTTTCTATGCTTTCTGCATCTGTACATACCCTTCTTACCCAATGCCGGATCAAGGTTTTTATGGGCCCTAAGCCGGAAGGATGTAATGGGCTCTAAAGAATATAATCCTCGCGACATTTTGTCAATAAATCGTGGATTTTTCTTTGAAGTTCATTATCATCGACATCAGCTCTATCAATAATAATTTCTTGGACACTTGTTTACAAACAAGATTAAAATAACGCTTAAACTTTAAAAAAAGTACCAAGCCCCGTCAATGTCTTTGTGGAGTCCCAAACTCGACGAGCCCCTAAACCCAGGCCTACTTGGCTTATACGTAAATCCGGCGCTGTTCTCGCCTCAGCATATTTGCACCTGTGCACTTCTTTGTGTTTTTAAAAATCTCTGCATCAATTTTGCCACTCTACATTGCTGCCACTAGCCAGCTCACATAAAATTTCATTTTGGCCAAGTATTTTTACTACGAGCTTTAATTTTAATTGTTTTAATTTTATTTTTACTTTTTATTACGAGCGTTACTCTCGATCAATATTTCTTTCGCCTCGTGTAATTGATACCCCAACTTATCGATTACTCCGCACGTCACAAATAGAACCATCTATCATTATAATTTTTTTAATTGCGATTTCAATTCAAGTAATAGTCTCTGACCCGACCGGTTCATTCAAATTTTCAAGCTAATGAACATGAATTCGCATAAAGTAAAATAGCGTAGAGACACGAAGGCAGCCTTCAAAATTTTGAGGGCTAACTGACGTAACCTTCTTGAACACGACAGCGCTTTAATAACCATAATTAACTTAACTTCAGTATCTTACATTCATGCCTAAAGTAGAAATGGCTCGTATAAGTATTTTGCATTAACCTTGACCGCGACCCCGATCAGGAAACGACCAAGAAATGACCTTTCCTTCTGCCTTTAACCATTTCATAAACATGTTTAAAATTATGGCTAAGTATCATTTATTTTTTTATTTTTTTTTGTCGCTTTCTTCATTATTTTATTTATTTAGTTTTCCTTTTTTTCGAGTAACAACTGTAAATTTAATAAACTCCCCGATAGCTAATATGCTGTTGCTTATTAGCTATCGGACATTTAATCCGTTCTGGTTTTTTCGCATATACGTAGGAAATCTTAATAAAGTCTTTTATTTAACCCCCAGTTTGCTATGCTGTTTTATCATTTAATTATAAAATTATTATGTGCATTTTTAAGCGGTCTTTAATTTAATAATTACTTTATTTAAAAAAAAATATTAATTGAATATTTTCGTGCTTTAATTTTCCTGATCGATCTCATTATTCTTGGACCATTATTATTTAACTTTTATGCCAATAACATTTTTCATCTACCAACATCCTTCGAACCAATTTGCTTCGCTGATGACACAAGTATCTTCTCTAAACATACTGATATTAACAACCTAATCCAATAGTTAATGAAGATATTAAACACATTATTAACTTCTTTAACATTAACTACTTAACCCTTAACAGAACAAAGACTAAGAGCTTTTTATTCACAAATAAATGAAATATTAATCTAAATAATTTTCATCTTAATATTAATAACAAATCAATTTCATTCTCAAAAGAAATTAATTTTCTTGTTATAACATTTCAATCTAATTTTAAGTGAGACACTCACGTTAACACCATTTGTACAAAAAATTTGGGAATAATAAGAAATATTGCATATTATTTACCCACTCCAATTCTCATTAGTCTTTACTTTTAATTGATCTACCCTAACATTTATTATTGCTCACTGATTTGGGGCTGTACCACAAAATACAATCTCTCGCGGATTACTGCTCTTCAGAAACGTTTTATTTCACTTTTGTCTTACAATAGTCTCGTGTCTCACTCCTTTTATTCATCTTCCAATAATACTCAAATATTACTAATTGAAAAATTACTAATTTACAAGATCTTTATTTTTATGTTTAATGCCATATGAATCGTTTTATATCTTAATCTTATGTCCTTAATCCCACCTGGACATAATCACTTCACAAGAAATCTAAATAATCTAATACCAGAATTCTCCAAAACAAATCTTGGATTGGTATGCACGGGTTGTATGGGCCGTAGCGTGTAAGAACCCTCATCTTGACAGACTGAAGGCGTTGAGTTTACTTTCACGTTCTAAAAAGTACCTACATAAATATCTTTTGGAAAACAAATTTTTTGTATAATTTCATTGATTTCTTCCTGTTTTTATATTTTAATTTATATAGTTATTTTGCCTCGGGCAGCTGGGACTCTGTCAGACCTTATAATCTCTACCCATAGCTGCCCGAGCAGATCGATTATTTGTATGTTGTGTGTACTCTAATCTATATTTGTATGTGCCTGAAATAAATTTGAATTTGAATTAATACTTAATTAATTTTACAGTAATACGTTTACTGATAAATTAATTGTGTCAATGAAAAATGCACATTTAGAAAAAATTTCTCTGTATTTTCTAAATCTTTCTAAAAATAAGGGAAAAACATGTCAATATGTGTGAACATCGATCTTCAATCGATTTTTCCCAAAAACATATTTGATTACGCAACCCATTTTCCACGTCTTAGGTTGTTGTTTTTTTTTCTCCATAGATGGCAACGTTGGCAACAAATTCAACATTGATTTACACACTGGTCAGCTGTCAAGCCGACCACTGGATAGAGAACAAGTTTCTCAGTACCGACTTGTGGTGACAGCTCACGACCAGGGACAGCCACCCTTGGCCGGCATGTGCAACATCACCGTAGTTGTTTTGGACCAAAATGACAACGATCCGCAATTCGAGCACACGGAGTACAGTGCAACAATCCCGGAAGATGTTCCTCTCAATACAACAGTGTTGGCCGTTAGAGCCAGCGATCGCGACCATGGAGTCAACAGTGACATCACGTATTCTCTCAACAATGAAACCAAAGCTCTATTCCGAATTGACGGCTTCACTGGTATCATCACCACTGCAGGGTAAGCCTAAGAAACTGTTACGCTTTAATATCGATTAAAACTGGCAAAAGCGTTCGCTGAATGATTTTTAACATCTCTTATATAAATAAGGAAAATTGTGAAATAAAGAAAATTTTCCACGCTCAAAATTATCCGGTCTTGAAATTTTAAAAATGCATTTAAAAAAAAAAAACATTACTTCTCCCTCCCTTCCCCCCTCTCTCTCTCTTTCTCTCTCTCTCTCTCTCTGTGTATACATAACTTAAAAATTTTAAACATATAAAACAATATTAGATAAATATTAAAAATATTATGATCGGTCATTAATAACATGATCCTAATTCCTTCCAATCTTGATTACATGAAACCAAATCCTTTGCGAACATTGGCTTTCCTTTTCTCGTCCTATTAAAATATATCTTACATTTTCACTAAATCATTTTGAACATTAAATATTTAAAGTTATCAAACATTTTCGGGTGACCACCCCCACACACACACACAAACACGCAAACTTTTTGCGATATTACAGGGGCTCACTCCCTTTTAATACTTTTAAATAAGACTGGCAGATAGGTATATGGATAAAAAAAAAACTAATTTTTACAAGCAAAAATATTATATACAAAATATTACTAAATAGCCTACATATAAATAAAACTTAAAACATAAAAAATTAAGCCATTGCAGAAAGAAAAGATTCCTTATATCACGTTATGATTTATTTTTTCACTAATAATTTTAGGAATTTATACTTTTTAGTTTTGAATTTTATTTATGTATTTAGTACAATATGATATTTTTATATTTGTTGAACCAGAAATTTTAAAAGTGCCAAATAGAAGTTATCAGTAACATCATCACATCAATCATGTCCATATCCATGGGGGATCTTAAGGACTGCCCCTCCCCGAAATTAAATTTTTAATTGAACTTGACTACAGCCTTGCATTTACATACAAAAGGTTAAACACTGGTAAAATAGCAATGAAAAAGATCACTCAAGCTTTCGGACGCATCAGCAGCAGTCCTTCATCAGGAGTAATGACGATGTTATGTTTCTGTCTCTTTTTACTCATTCACGTAAACTTAACAACCTTAGATCTTCTATTTCAAAACAGTCAAAACTTCTTACAAAAAACTGGATACTAAATCTTTCAAATAAAAATCTCACACCACAACAGCAATTCGTACTATCACTCGGCCTAAATTTCTCACCTGCTCCACTTAAAATTCCTACACCACAGATTCTCGCTTCCATAGAAAATGCTCTACAAAATACTCACACTGACGAACGTGTTGCAGCTGATATCCGCTGCAGAGTGGCAGGACTCCTTCGGCGTCCAAAACTCCCTGGGGACAACCTAACGCCTATGCAAAGGGTTGCCCTCCGGGAGCTACGAAACGACAAGGGCCTTGTCATACTGCCAGCTGATAAAGGCCGTACTACAGTCGTCTTAAATCGTCCAGACTACTTACATAAAGTCTCTACACTCTTATCTGATACAAATACATACACCCACATCACAAAAGACCCTACACAAACAATTCAATCCAAAATGAACTCTCTCCTTCTAAAACTCTATAAATCTAAAAAACTTACATTTAATCTCTACGACTCTTTAAAATGCACTTCCGGCCGCTTACCATCCTTCTACGGATTACCTAAAATTCATAAACAAAATATTCCTCTTAAAACTATAGTTAGTTTTTGCAGCTCTCCTACATATAACCTATCACAACACCTCTCACGTCTACTCTCTCCTATAATCGGTAATAACGACTACACTGTTTCTACTAGCCAATCCTTCTGCACCTCTTTAAATAACCTACAACTTGACGACGACGACCTTATGGTCTCATTCGATGTAATTTCTCTCTTCACTTGCATTCCCACATCACTTGCAATCGACACCGCACTTACACGCCTCCAAAATGACACAACACTACATGAACGCACTTCACTAACACCTCACGACATCTGCACATTGTTGAAATTTTGTCTGGACTCTGCTGTGTTCTCCTCACATGGTTCTATCTATAGACAAGTTTTTGGCACTGCCATGGGATCTCCGGTCTCAAGTGTTGTAGCTAACTTGGTTATGGAGTCATTTGAGGAAACTGCTTTATCTTCACCGAATTTTAACATTAAATTCTGGAAAAGATACGTCGACGACACGTTTGTTGTACTTAAAACTAATACACTCCAAAGCTTCTTCCATTACCTTAATAACTTAAACTCACATATAAAATTCACATACGAAACAGAACAGAACAATAAACTCCCTTTCCTAGACGTTCTTGTACACAGATCTCACGATAACTCAATCTTCACCTCAGTTTACCGTAAACCCACACATACAGACAGATATCTCGATTTTAAATCGCATCATCCAACATGCCACAAAGCTTCCGTTGTTAAAACATTAAGTCTTAGAGCGAATTCTCACTGCAGTAATGAAACACTTTCAAACACAGAAACAAAACACATACACACGGCACTTAAAAATAATGGATACCCTAAACGATTCATTCTCAGAAACTGTAGACCCAATAGTACATCTTTAAACAATACATCTCACACCCGCATATCTATTCCATATATTCACGGCATTTCCGAAACAATCTCTCGCATCCTTAAAGAGGCAAATATCAAAACATTCTATTCCCCTGTCACAACACTTCGCAAACAACTTACAAAAGTTAAAGACCCAGTTCCACCAGAAGATCTCACAGGCGCCATATACCAAATACCATGCAAAGACTGCAACAAACATTACATAGGACAAACAAAAAGAATGATCAAAACAAGAAAAAAAGAACACAAACAAGCACTCGCGAAAGGAGACATAGCCTCACGTCTGGCAGAACACGCTTTACAACACGGACACGAACCCGACTGGGACTCAACAAAAATACTACACCGTCACATCACAAACAAGAATAGTAGACTCTTCTTAGAATCTTGGGAAACTTACAAACTACACGGGAAAGCCATTAATACATCACAACCACTTCCAGAAACTTATAAACAACTCTTACTCTGAAATATATGGGATTTCCCCAACATTAGGTAACCCGCAGCACAGGTTTCTCATTGGTTCCCATTGGGGTTCTTCCATGATTCTATTGGAGGCCTCCCATTGGTTCTCATTGGGTTTTTCCATTCTGCGGGACTACTCTGATGAAGGGTTTTCCAGAAATTTCAAGTATAAAAAAGAGACAGAAACATAACATCGTCATTACTCCTGATGAAGGACTGCTGCTGATGCGTCCGAAAGCTTGGGTGATCTTTTTCATTGCTATTTTACCAGTGTTTAACCTTTTGTATGTAAATTTCCTCCCTGGTACCCTGTATTTTATTTCTATGCAGCCTTGCATGCTATGTTTGTATCGGTACATGCTGTGAAAATTTTTGAACTCACCCTTCCGAAATTAAATTCTATCTGCGGCCTTGGTATCAACTCTTGACTCCCTGTCCGTACTGTTGTGTATTAACAGTTTAAAGTAATAGTTGGTAAAAAATAAGCATTGACAATAATGAGTTAACCAACATTATTACTCCAAAATTTTCTGACGACCGGTATTTCTGTCTAAGGTGGGTAAATATGTGGCCGGAGACCACAGTTTAGGTAGTGGTATAGCATATAAAACAAGTGTTATTTAATAAATCTTACATTATATTTACACTAGACATTTAGTAATGGAAGTGGTAGAAAATTTTCCAGAAAACCCGCATCACTAGTTGTAACTCTATTCGATATTGACCAACTCTATCATCGATGACTTTCGTTCTCATTTTTATTGGCATTGATTCAAGGGTTGACTGTCGTTTTCGCAGTAGAGATAGTTCGGCGGAGGACTGTGGGAACAAACAGAAGGTTAATTAATGTACTCGTTATTCGATCAGTTTACTTAATAGATCACTTTGATCACGACTTTTCTCTGAATGCAGTGGCATGTTCATTGGGGGTGCCGAGCGACAAATGCACCCCTAAAATTATTTCGTTTAGTATTAAAACTTTGTAATAGTAGATCGACTCACTGTGCTAAACACTCGATGGATAATATATTACACAATAGGCACAGTTTTTGGAACGAAAATTTATTCGGCTTTAAAGCCGAATAAATTTTCGTTTCAAAAATTATGCCTATTGTGTAATATATTATCCATCGAGTATTCAAACTTTATAAAAAAAATTGTGGTGAGAAAAATAGCGGCACCAACTATGTTTTGATTAATTAATCGAAGTTGGTTTTAATACTAAACAAAATAAGTCCAATAGGGGCATATGGCCCTTTGCATCTCCCTCCCTCCCTCCCTTTTGGTACGCCACTGACTGGATATAGGAATAAAATTCCATAATTAAACATTTCAAATAGCGGAAATAAGGTACAGGGCGATGCCGATAAATTTTTGTACCTGAGGCAAAGATGTAATATCTCCCCTAAGCCATGAAACGTATTAATTTTTAGCGCTCGTTTTTTAGATTATCACATATATCTTTATTTAATTCTAAAACGTGAACATCAGCTTAGAAAGACAATACACTCCAAGTTACTGCCTCTTTGGGAGGGGCCCTTCAAGCTTTCAACCTAAGAGAATACCCTCGTTTGCCCAACCCTGTAACTGCTTTCACTAGAGAGGATCCAGGGTTCCTGATATCGGAATTAGAAATGTCGTCTATAGAAAATAAAACCATTCGCCATTGAAAGAAAAAATACAATATAAATAAACAATATATATATGTATATATATATACACACATATACAGTAGTGGACAAAATTGTGGAAACCCTTTGAAAAAAGATTATTTTAGAGGTTTGATGGCTAATAACACCACTTTTTTTTGTACCAATACTATAAAATTATATATCATTGGAAAGGTAATTTAATCAAGATTGTAATGCAATAACATTTATGAATCGTATTTTAATAGAACAGCATTCATAAAGAAGAAAGGTGATATACATAGAAAAAATGAGATATACAAAAATGTTCACCATACCAGTTAATACTTAGTTGGGTAACCTTTAGCCTTAATTACGGCCTTACAACGCTTTCCCATGGAGTGAACCAAGTTCTTTAGTTCTGCAGCTGTTATAATATGAAACCAAGATTGAATTATTGCTTCTGTTAATTGTGTTTTATTGCTGGGTTGCTTCCGACTAACAAGCTTCTTTAGCCGGCTCCATAGATTTTCGATGGGGTTAAGGTCTGGGCTATTTCCAGGCCATTCCAGCAGTTGAATATGATGATCTTGAAACCATTTTTTGCACACACGAGCAACATGACATGGAGCTGAATCCTGTTGAAATATAAATGCTTCATTATCTTGGAAAAGATCACATGCAGAAGGCTGCAGCTTGGGCTCAAGTATTTCATTTATGTATCTTTGGGCATTTATATTCCCATTGATCACGCAAATTCTGCCCACACCTCTTGATGTTATACAACCCCAAATCATAACACTAACTGGGTGTTTCACGGTAGGTGTAATGCACTCAGGATGGAAATCTTCTCCAATTCTTCTCCATACGTATTTTACGCCATCACTACCAAACAGTGAGATTTTGGTCTCATCACTCCAAATTACACTGTCCCATTGTTCCGTTGTCCAGTTAACATGGGTTTTAGCCCAGTTTAATCTTTTCAACCTCTGTTTGACAGACAAAAATGGCTTTTTTCGTGGAATTCTTGCATTTAGACCACATTCATGCAGTCTGCGCCGAACAGTCCTTGCACTTAACTTCACATTGCATTGCGCCATTTCACCTTGTATACACAGAGATGATTTTTTCCTGTCACCTAGGCACTGTCTTTTAATTCTTCTATCATCACTTGCTGTTGTGCACCTTTTTCTGCCTTTACCAGTCTGGTTTTGTAATGACTGAGTCTCCTTATACTTCTTCAAAAATTTAGAAATGCCACCTTTAGTTAAGTTTCCCCCAATATTTCTTCTAATTTCTTCATAACTGTAGCCTTGTTCACTTAATATTACTATTTTACATCGCTTCCTAGGTGACCAGTCAACTCTTTGCGCCATTTCTTTAATTTTATTACGTTTTACAAGCACACTAAATCAAAGAGCACAAAAAAAAAACAACCAACTTGATAGCAATTACAGAACACACTGATAAATGTCCTGTAACCTGTTGGCTCATTGCCAAAACAAGAGAAAACATGATTGGCTCATTGCCAAAACAAGATGACACCTGATTGGCTCTGTAAACACTCATGCTCATTGGCCACATTCAAATGAAGGAAAGCTACTTCATATAAATGTAAGCAAGCTGTGCTTCTTTTTTCTGGTTATTTGGCTATAACTTTTGATAGAATACAGATAATTGAACAAATGTTATTGCATTACAATCTTTATTAAATTACCTTTCTAATGATATATAATTTTATAGTATTGGTACAAAAAAAAGTGGTGTTATTAGCCATCAAACCTCTAAAATAAACTTTTTTCAAAAGGTTTCCACAATTTTGTCCACTACTGTATATATATATATATATATATATATATATATATATATATATATATATATATATATATATATATGTATATATAATTTATTTTTAAATTCTAACATATGAATATCTCTGCCTAGAAAAACAATATATTCTTACGTAACTCCCTTATTTTGAGCTCCGCTAAGCTGCCTCCTGTGCACATTCTCGGCATGGTCCTAATAAGGCATAAAGGGGATTTATTCCAGTGTTCCCTAGGACATTGGGAAAAATCATTTAGTAAATCCATTTGCCTTTGGTAATAACATATAGACAAGATGACATCAACTTAATTTCAATAAAATCATACGCAAGGAGACGCAATAAGAAGTCAAATTAGTTTCAGTGAAATCACACACAAAGAGACGTCTACTTAATTTCAATGAGATCGTACACAATGTAACACTAACCTTAATCAAATCATACACAAGGAAACCAACTGAAGTTCATCTATCTACTTAATCACCAACTTGATTTCAATCTGTGTAAGATTATACACAGATCGGATATATTCAAAAAATTCTTTCCCCTACTGAGTACTTGCGAATTGGAGATAATCTCCTGCTCTGTAATATATATATATAACACGTTTTAAATATCCTTCTGATAGATACGGCAGGATTTTCCATATAACAAAATACTCTAAGGATATTCTTACCACCAGTCTCCTTGAAAAGAGACGAACAAAAGTACTGCATTATACTTTTGTGTATTTATTCGAGTGCTATGCTTTTTTTGCAGAAATTTTGATCGCGAAAAGAAATCGCAATTCCTATTTGAAGTACGTGCGACGGATGGAGGTCAGTACGATGCCAGATCTGAAAGAGCTATGGTCCATATAACAATCGTCGACGTTAACGACAACAGACCAACCTTTAGTCAATATCCGTTTATAGCCTCAGTATCCGCACATGCAGCTCCAGGAACCCTTCTAATCCAGATTGAAGCTGAAGATAAAGACGAAGGGCCAAATGGAGAGGTCCAGTACAGGTATTGTCTTAAGTTCTGCAGCGTAATAAATAAATGATCTTAATCATTATTAACTCTTAAATGATATGGCAAAATAATTCCCTGATCCGGTGTTTTGACTTTGGAAGTCGAAAAATGAAGGGAAAAATTGAAAAAGGGGATAATTGGTAAGTGGAGTTTAATACTGAGTCTTCCACGCATGACTAAATTTGGGAACAGATTTATAGCCATTGACGATATTATTTAACTGTTTATGAATATAGAAAGCTTCCAGAAAGTTTAAAATCAAGGGCTTTATTTAGAGTTCACTCCAATCGATTCTTGACAAAGGACTAAAAAATTTGTCTGTAGCGCGTCGATATCCTCTACCCAGTATCAAGAAGAAAAAAAAACCAAACCCCACAACGATTCTTACTAACCATTAGGGTGTTCTACGCAGTGCTATTGGCGTACACAAGGAGTGTTAATGGAGTTTTTACCTTATTATGATAAAATTTTGTAATATATATATATATATACATCTAAATATATGGAGATCTAGCTCATAATATAAGCCTTTAATCTCCCTTATGAACTTTCCGAGTACATTAATACTTATTTTTAAGTACTACGTCGATCTTAAAGGGAATAGTCGAAATGAAAATACAGTGGTGGGCGAAGTATGTTTGCACTGGAATGTTGAAATTTCTCACCCGTTTAACAAAAAACTATAACAGTAGAATTTTTCAAATTTAATGGAATAAGTACAAATCATGTTTCTTTATTTCTTGAAACTTACGGACTTGTAACACAAATTGGTTTTATGTATTTAAACAACATTTGAACCCTCTCCAGAATATGAAGAGCAAAATTAAGTTTACAAATAAATAAAACATCAAAAAAAGTAAAAATCTAGTACTTGGTAGGACCTCCCTTGGCCCGAATGACTTCACCGAACCGTTGAGGCATGATGTGGACCAAGTTAGTTATAACGTTTGGTGGGATGCTGCTCCAAGCCACCTGCACTGCAGTCTTGAATGCAGGAATGTTTGTGCGACATGATAATGGCACACGGTTGTCTAAAATCCCCCAAAGATGCTCAATTAGGTTCAAATCAGGTGACTGAGAGATGGCCATTCGAGCACCTTTATCTTCTTGGAGGCAAAATAAGCAACTAAAATACGAGATTTATGTTTGGGGTCATTGTCTTGTTGGAAAGACCAACCCCTTTTCAATCCCAACTTCATCTTTCATTGAGCCAAATTTGATTCCAAAATCTCCTTATACTTGTGGGAGTTCATAAGGCCATCAATGAATACCAGATTTCCCGTTGCATTATTGGTAAAACAACCCCAAACCATAACTGATGATGGGTGTTTGATTGTTGGCTGCAAATTCTTGACATTAAACGCTGTTCCATCTTTTCTAAACACTATTTTCTTCTGTTGTTTTAATAGTTCAAACTTGCTTTCATCGCTGCACATCACATTTTCCCAGAATTTGAGTGGCTTATCAGCATGTTGAATTGCAAATTTTGAACTCCTTTGTTTATTTTTGGAAGAGATATAAGGTTTCTTACGTGAAATTCTTTCTTTATATCCCACCTTGTTTAACACCCTTGAAATTTGTCTCCGTGATATTGTCTTTTTGAATTGATCTTGAAATGTTTCTTGAATTTCCCTTCTTGATGTAAATGGATTTTTGTTTATGATTCTCATAATCGTCTTGCGCTCCCTTTCTGTGAACTTTGGTTTTCGACCTGTCCTTTGGGTGCTTACAACGTGTCCATTGGTTTCATATCTTTTCACTATTTTCTGAGCTCCCATTGCACTTATTTCATACTTTTCTCCTAACTGTCTGTAGGATAATTTGCCATCCACTCTGTCTTTAGTTAAGGCTGTTCTTTCAATCACCGATAGTTCCCGTGTTTTCACCATTTTCACTCTACCCTTTATCAGCCCATGACTCACACATTTTCATGAATTGTTGATTATGCAAATTATACTATATGTAAATTGCATGGACACAGAAATATGCTTTTAATTTTACTTTTTTTCTGATGTTTTATGTATTTGCAAACTTAATTTTGACCTTCATATTCTGGAGGGGGTTCAAATTTTATTTAAATACGTAAAACCAATTTACGTTACCAGTCTGTAACTTTCAAGAAATAAAGACATGATTTTTACTCATTCCATTAAATTTGAAAAATTCTATTGATAATAGTTTTTTATTATACGGATGAAAAATATCAACATTCCAGTGTAGACATACTTTCGCCCCCACTGTACGTAATAGAATGCTGAAATTGTTACGCAACGCCAAATAGAATTTTGATTTTGGAAGATGGAATGTATGTAAAATGTGTAATATTAATAAACGACTATATTGAAATTTTTGCCTTAGCTTTGCAAGTCCGTACCTCGGCGGTAGATTCCATCTTGATTCCGATACGGGAATTGTAACGGTTGCAGGAAGTCTTCTTGCGGATTCTGGACAAGTGTTTCATTGTGAGATTGAAGCTAAAGATAAAGGTCATCCCTCTAGGATAGCCACAGGTAAAGAATCGAACCTTAAACTGCTATTCAGATTATGTAGCCGAACTACTTGCTTATTACAACTCTATCACTCACTTACTTTGGCTCCGTTTTTCAGGTATTCTGGAAATCCATGTTGGAGAAGGAAAAATGGCTTCAGTAATTCGTTTTCAGAATGATACCTACGTTGTAACTTTAGAGGAAAATACACCAGCAGGTCGAGAAGTTACTCAAGTAAGAGCAAGTCCTCCACCAAATCAAGCAACATCTATTTCGTATTCCATTAGAAGTGGAAATGAAGAAAATGCGGTCGATATCAACTCAAGAACAGGTAATCCTGTTTCAAATTCAATCAGTCGTGTGATAATGGATTCTTTTGAATGATCCACATTGACCAGTTAAATCCTCTATATCACTATAAATCTTTTGTTGATGTTTTAGGAGTCATCACTGTCCGTAATGCTCATAGGCTGGATTACGAGATCAATCCTCAACTACACATGTTGATCGTTGCTCAAGGTAATGGTAGAGTACCTGCACATGGTTATGCGTCCTTTGTAATGCGTCTCATAGACAAAAATGACAACCCACCATATTTCTCACAAGAATATTATGTATCATCAGTGTGGGAAGGAAATAACAAAGGGACGTTCGTTACACAGGTAAGGAATTCAAAATTTCCTGAATATCCGTTAAAAAAAATAACCAATATTCACTCTTAAATCTATCTGCATATGAAATTTTTAAGTCAGTCCATGAATTTTCCACATAATGACGTTTTCCGAATTAAGGTACTAGTTACAACGTATTTTCACTTATAATATGTATAAATATGCACTTATGGAATACATTAATAGCAATATAAAAAAAAATACATGGTACCGAATTGTTCCGTATAGTTACAAAAGTCTACCATCTCTATTACAAGAATAAAAAATACCTTGTTTGCTATATCTAAATAAGCTATACGATTATGTACACTTATATTGTTTATACGTTCTTCTATGAAACAAAGACGTTTTCAATGATGTTAAATTATATGACAATCATTTACTCACTTGCACTCAAAGCAAGCGCGCATCCAAGGGAGGGACTCGGGACCCCCCACCACCACCTCCCACGCTCAGAAGTCTGTTAAAGCGCCCTTTCAGACCTCCAATTTTTAAATTTTCCCCACGAACAAAGGCGTGCATTTTCGTAGATATGTTTTTGTATACATAGGGATTTTTCATAAGATTTTAATAAATATGAAGTAAAAATTTTATTTCATGCTCTCTCTCTTTCTATATATATAGTCAGGCGGTAAGAGGACAGAACTACAATACTAGAATGCACGGCAGACACGCTACGAGTAAAAGATAATACACGTAATCACAGTTAAATATTTAAACCAGTAGCTGGCCGTCAACCTTTTTTCCTTCGGGGGTCACCTTCTAGACTCCCCCTTGGGCCCTCTGGTATTTTTTAAATTATAATGAATGTATTGTTTTTAATAAATTTATTTTATCAAAACCACTTCTTATTTATGCACTATTTGTATATGTATAACACATATTTTTTTATGATAATAGTAACCAAAAATTTAGAGAACCAAAATCTTACGTACGCCTGAAGGGGGTTGGTCAGGCATTTGCTTATGTTTTCTTACAGAGGGAAGTAGGAGTATAAAATAGCCAGAAATGTTTACGTAATACTTGAACAGTCCCTATATAGATTTTTTTATGTGTGATAATTAACTCGGGGGAAGTATAATGCGCCGTTATGACAGCCAGCAAGCCCCACCCCAGTAGAAAATCTTGGCTGCGGCTCTTACCCCATGGCTCATTGAATTTGTCGTCTTGTTCAGGATTAAGCTACTTAAGGTGACCTTCGGACTACGGTGAGCTCGTAATCATCCAGGCTTCATCGGCTTTGAACTTCAACTCAGTAAAGTCAAGGTCGTGGATTTACATGTCGAGTCACTGAGAAATTTGATAAGAAAACAATTGTGATAAAAAGAAATTTATCATTAGAACTCTCTTTCTCTCTCTCTCTAAATGGATCTTACCATTTTTACAAACCACTTCAGTTTGTTTTAGTTTCATAACGCTACTTTACCTGTTTTCTTTTGCGCCTCGACTCCTTCTATAACGCAACATTAATGATATAATGCGAAGATAATGACATTGCATGTAGGCACGAAAAGGTTGCTTGGAGAGGGCGTAAAGCTTGTTTGAAGGTGTCAGCAACCTTTCACACGCCATTTTATCAACCTTTTCTACCATAATTCTAATATCGCGTTCCGTTTGTTTTATATCAGTCATCGGCTAACTGGCTATTCGCTATTTCAACCAAAAAAATGTCACGAACCTCTGGCATCTCGTTGACCGACTAAGCATTACCCATATGAGATATTTATACCACTGATGGTTTTCAAATGACCCATCACGAAAGATAATCAAGCGCTGATGAATTTTTATAACCGAATGTTCAATTTTAGGTGACAGCGACTGACGAAGATCAGAATGGTAATGGCATCATTGTCTATCACATCATTGAAGGAAACCATGATAATGCATTTATCATCGACCCTCCATTTAGCGGCATTGTAAAGACCAACATCGTCCTTGATAGAGAAATTCGCGATAGCTATTATCTCACCATCATCGCCACAGACGACGGGTCTCCCCAGCAAACGGGCACCTGCACTTTGAGGATCAGTATCATCGACGTCAACGATAATCAGCCTGTCTTTCCTCCACACAGCGTTGTAAGCATCAGCGAAGGTAATATAGCGCCATCTTGTTTGATCTGTAATATCACAATCTTGTTATATTTTTTAGACCCATAATCGCGCCCGCCTCAAAATTAAAAATTTGGAACTTGGAAGAAAAAAAAAAGTTTTTTACTCGTCATCTTCAAAAATCTAGCTCCCAGTGGTAATCGGGTTTGTCGAACCTTGTATATATGTATATAGTAAACGACTTATAGCGACACAATTTAGCGACTCGCTGCAATATAGGTACCCATTTGGAAAATCTCAACAGGTTTCCTGTAGGTGCGAAGTCGAAAGAGGGTGTATGTTCGATAGGCCCTACAGTAGTAACGCGTTCGCTGAGCATGCTGTTTACCTGGGTTCGACTCCCAACTGTGTAAAAATAGAAAACAGTTACCGCCAAGCTTCCTACTGCAGCTCAGGGGGCCGATTTTCTAGACCTTGAGAAGTTAGGATTCCTCGGACTATGGATCCTAGCGCGAGATGACTTTTGCTGTCTTTGCATATTAAAACGAACAATAACAACTTTTAATACCTTGCACGGCACCAAGTCGAAACGTTAGGAAAAGTAAAATTAGAATTAGAAAACAATATTTTGAAAATTAAATCGCATGGAGCGAAAAAAGATTAATTTTTGTGGCAAATTCTTTGCCTCAATGTAATTTTGATCCATGTTTCCTTGAGCGTTCTATACATGCTTAGACAACTTTATATACTATATCTGAAAACGAATAAGTTAATTCGTTTTGCTTGTTCGGGTATTGAAATACACGAAACACGTTTTCTTCCTCCTGAATGCAATTTCGTGCCTATTTAATCTTTTCTTTGATCTCAGGTGCTGAAGTGGGGACGGTGATAACAACAATCACCGCCAACGACGTGGACACGAATCCGGCCCTGATCTACAGTTTTGCGGAAGGCGGAAACCCGAGTGAACTCTTCAGCATCGATCGTTTTAGTGGAAGAATCACACTTGCCAAGCCGTTGGATCATGAAAAAAATAGCGAATATCTCATTCGCATTCATGCCTCGGATTCGGCACATCTGGCCCAGACGTCACTCACAGTTCACATAACGGACATCAATGACAATCCTCCGGTATTCAGAGAACAACCATACCAGGTACTCCTTCGCCTACTTTTCCTTCTCTTTTTCTTTTTCCTTTTCTTATCTTTTTTCAGACCATACCAAGCGAGATCAATGCCATTTTTGATGTCGATACGTTCCTTCCGTAACAAAAACAAACAGTATGGTCGTTATTCGATCCGATGCAACTACCACCCACTTTTTTTTCTCTGTTTGACAGATTACTTCCTATTTTTTAGTTTTTATCCTAGCCTCTTTCTTTCTCTCGTGCTTGTTGTGCACGGACGGGTAAGTTCATGCTGCGCCAGAATCAACAATTTTCTGAGGAATTCGCACCTCTCCTGTCTGGAGCAACTGTAGCCAATTGCCATTCACGGTTTACATAACGGGCATCAATGACTATCCTCCGATATTAGGGAACAAGGTACTTCATCATTTTTGTTGGTTTTTTTTCTTTTCAGAATGTATCAAAACAGATCATTGCCATACTAATGTCAATATGTTCTTTCCGTAGCAAAAGCAAACCTTATGACAGTTATCGGTCCAATACGATCACAATTAACTTTTTTTTATCTTCATCGTCAATCAATTTAACAGATTACTTCCTGCATATTAGTTTCTATCCTGCCCTTTACGTTTTCGTACTTTGTGGCGCAAGGATTGGTAAGATCATGTCGCTCCAGGACCAATAATTTTCTGAAGGATACACATAACCTTCTATCTCCTGGAATTGTGATGGCTAATCGTTACGTGTATTCAGGATGATGTGTACTGACATCATATGCTGTACAATCCTTAAGAAGCCTATTTTTTAAACCAGGCTTTAATAATATAGAGAAGAAAAGGCTTGCCGACGAACTGCTCACTACAGTCCTCTGGTTAGTTCCCTAGGCCATAAGAGGTTCGAATTCCTCAGAAAAGTGGAATTCTCGGAGCAACATAACCCTTGCCATCCTTATGCCGTAAAACTTGCAAACAAACAAAGGTAGATGACCAGTTAGTGAAGCAAGTTTCCTTACTTCCCTTATCATGAACGACCTTAACATATTAGTTAAGGAAATTAAATGCATAAAATGAAACTTTGTGCTGATTATCTTTTCTCGTTTATTTTAGGTTGCACTTCCCGAATTAGTAGAACCTGGGTATCGTGTCATAACTGTCAATGCCACAGACTTGGACTCAGGTATCAATGCACGGCTGCATTATAGTATGAGTGTACCGGCTGTGGATGGCTTCTACATAGATGAAAATACAGGTACGATAGTAATGATAAATTGCCAACAAAATCCTTGCTTCACACACACTATATTTAAGCACACACACACACAACATTTGGACAATTCTTTTATCTCAATGTAGAGCTTAAACCATCTTCTGACAAAAATATTATACATTTTTGACGACTGCGATTTTTGACTATAAAGTTTCCAGCGAATAAATTATATGAAAATAATTGCTATAGAAATAATTTTGCTACAAGGCATATAGAAAATTAACGATTTCCGTCTTTGAAACTACTGACATTCCAACTGTTTATTACTCGCATTAGAAATCATATAAAATAATCTCCAATGGATCACGCAAATTAGGGAGTTATAACAGATAATTGTTGTGATCTATATTATTTTATAAATCACATAGTTTGGTAACACAGGTTTACACTTGTTCATCCTAGATTTGTTTCTATAAGCATATTTATACTTTTTTAATCTAGAACTTCTTGTTTTTCTATGAACCAGAATAATGCATTCGCGGGTGCTTTCAGGAATGCGGACACCCACTTAATTCTGATGAGCTGTTAAGTCGCTATAGCCGCACAATTATTAAATCTTTTGTACAGAAAAATATCTTCGTTATAGAAAGCACTGACGCTATGTCCTGTTTAAGGCGTCCCTATAAGCAACATGCTCAACATATAAAATAATAAAAATCAAACTTCTTGTTCGCTGCTATATGCAGTTGGTCATTATAAAAGATTCCTACTGTGTAAATTGTCCTCCCCCATGGATTTTTTGACGAAATCTTGCTTCCCCTTATGTAGCACATCGGTCCTATATGTGCACGCTCTACAGTAGTAACATAAATGCGCATTTGGCCATTTTCTAATATTTTGTATTCCGATCCTTACCAAATAATACATAAGCGCTATTTTTTGCATGCTTACATTAACCCCCGTCATTTTTCTTTCTTTAGGTTAAATTTATTAACATTTTAAAATATCAGACAACACCGAATGGCGGATAACCGAGAAATGGATAATTGGGAATCCACTCTATTTTCTTTTTAAGATTTTATTTTTCTGTTCAGGATCTAAAATGTACATTTTGTGCAATTTCAGGTGCAATTTACACGAATAAGTCTTTAACATTCGATCCACGTCAACCCACCATCCAGTTGATCGTTACGGCTGAGGATAGAGGACGCCCTCCATTGACTGCAGTGGCGGCCGTGCACATCCAAGTGGTAGATGTAAACAACAATGCACCTAAGTTTTCCAGTCCTTCGTATACGTATGTATCCATGCTTATGCTATAATAATACTTATGCGAAAATTGTTCGGTGATATGAATTCAGTACATAATTTGCATATTTTTTCTTCTGATAAATGCTTTCTGTTCCATGGTAATACTTGTGGTTATCCCAAGGACGTAACTGAAATATAGAAAAAACAAGAAAGGCCTATGGGCCTTAGTAAATTGCGCGCCCCTCACCATTTTTGGGCCCCTTATTTTAAAGAAAACAAGGGGCCCAAAATTATTTATTACTAATGGGGACCCAAAAATAGCTACGCCCCTGGGTTATCCGAATCTATCTGAAATGTAACTTACCAACACATGTTCTATTTTACAGAACTCACATATCTGAAGATGCACCTCGGGGCTCTACTGTGTTAAAAGTTTCTGCTACCGATTATGATAAATCATATTCCAACCACAATATCGATTATCGGATAACAGAAGGCAACATCGATAATGCCTTTGCAGTTGCAGGCACCACCGGAGAGATTATTCTTATGAAATCGCTTGACCGTGAGCTGATTGCAAGCTATACTCTCAAGGTACTTAAAGAAATCTATTTTGAATAATTGTATGATTTAAATTTGATAGAGCTTACGATGTCTTATAGAACTTGAGTCTAGATGCAACCAAATCCAAACTATCCAACTTACTATTTCATAAATAGTTTAACATACGATATATATATATATATATATATATATATATATGTTACAAATTTCATTTATTTTGTTTAATTTAATTAAAACTATTCCATTCACTGGAAGGAGACCCACACGCTGAACGTATGTGACGATGTGTGGAACCGGCCAGGCCAGTAACCTAGTGTCCTACCCCGCCTTCAAGTGGTGCAGGCTGAGCTTTCTATTTATGTGGCAAATTAATATTTGCTACACGGATAGAAAGGCGGAAGGGGAGGGCTAATTCACCAACCCGTCTAGCCAGCGTGGTGAAATTATGGCTAATTCCTCCATTATGTTGACAC
Organism: Dysdera silvatica; assembly: GCA_006491805.2. Classification (NCBI taxonomy): domain Eukaryota; kingdom Metazoa; phylum Arthropoda; class Arachnida; order Araneae; family Dysderidae; genus Dysdera; species Dysdera silvatica. The sequence goes on along the minus strand of QLNU02014802.1, from coordinate 174,778,724 downwards.
ACCAGAAACCATGGCCCCTAGTCTCCAGGTGCTGGAGTGCTCCTGATCAAGGCAGCGGTCAGTGTGGCATGAAAGCAGGGGGTGCTAAGAATCACTGGAATGGCCCAGGCTGCCGTTTGTTATTGACCTTGGCTACGTTTAATGGACGATCCCTTGCTTCTGAAGCAAAACTTCAGGAATTGGAAGAAGAACTTGACAAGATCAAATGGGACATTGTAGGACTCAGTGAAGTTAGAAGAAAAGGTGAAGAGTTGGTGGAACTGAAAAGCGGACATTTGTTTTATTATAGAGGAACGGAAACTGGAAGAACAAGTGGTGTTGGCTTCTTAATCAACAAAAGAATTAAAGACTGTCTTCTGGAAGTTGAAAGTACATCAGATCGAGCAGCGAGGCTTGTTGTTCAACTAACCCAGCGATACCAACTTCAAATAGTACAGGTATATGCACCAACATCAAGCCATACCGACGAAGAGGTTGAAGAATTTTATGAAGAAATCAAAGAGTTACACACCAAAGGGAAACAACATATCAAGCTCATCATGGGGGATTTCAATGCAAGAATTGGACAACAGGAACAAGGAGAGACATCGGTTGGTAAATACGGATATGGGGAAAGGAATGAACGTGGCGATCAACTCATCGAATTTGCAGAAGCTGAAAACCTTAGCATCATGAATTCATTTTTTAAGAAGAAACCGCAAAGAAAATGGACATGGAAACACCCAAATGGGGGAACTAGCGAAATTGACTATATCCTGGCAAACAAGAAATCAATTATTGAAGATTGCAGCGTACTGAACAGATTTAATACTGGAAGTGATCATCGAATGGTGAGATGTAAAGTGCACTTAAATACTAAATTAGAACGACAGAAGCTCATTAGGAAACAAGTAAGTAAGAGGGTGGATTTAAAGAAATTAAAAGAAAATACCGAGGCATTCAAGTTGGAATTAAAAAATCGCTTTTCTGCACTGGAAGGACTTATTGAAGAAGTTGACATCTCAGAAGCAAATGAAAACATTGTTAAGACAATAATTGAAACTGCTGGGGAAATTGGTGGTGTAATATGTAAAAAGCAGAATAGCAAATTATCTGAGAAGACGAAACAACTCATGAAAAGGCGAAGACTTATGAAGGTGGACAATCAAAATACCAGTCGCAAGATCGAGTATGTAGAACTTTGCAAAACTTTGCGCAAAAACATGAAAGAAGATATAAGAAAATTCAATTGTGAGTTAGTAAGGAAGGCCATTGAAAGCAACAAGAGCCTTAGGGTTGTTAAAGGGAGGGCCGGATTTAACGCACGAGGTGCCCTGGGCACAACAATTTATGGCGCCCCCTCCATTACCGTGACTAGGTTGGCTAACTCCCCTAGAACATTTCTTCTAAGCACTGAGGTATACAGTTGGTTACGTGCCGTTAGCGACCCTTTCAATACCACTATTGTGTTTTTTCAAAACAGAGAAATTAATAAAATGGAATACAATAATTCGCCGAGATTGCGTATTTGTTCCCCGCTTCTAAAAATTTGTTCCCCGCGTCGCCAAATTAGTAATTCACTTGCCCAGCTCGTAACGGACTAAACTTCTGTAATAACGTTTGGGTTTTCTGATACTTTATATAATACAGATGAAGCTAATTTTAGACCACAGTGTTATAAACTATGTATTCGATTTATAAGTATTTTTCTCTATGTAATTTTCCCTCTGTCTAACATATGTTTTATATTAATTATATATGTTATGCGGGTGTTTCGAGTTATTGAGGTAGAATGAAATTATATGTATATTTCTAACACTATTTTTAAATTTTTAATGAATAAAAATATAATTGTTGATTATTTCTTGCTTTGAAAGAAATATTTTTTTTTCTAATTCAAAACTAGCTATGTATTAAATATATACGAGGATCGTGTGATCACATGAAAATTCACGTAAAAAGGTTCCGTTATTTTTAGTTTGGACTAGCAGAATATATTAACATGTGGTTCGGTAAAATCTGATGATATGCTATGTCGGAAAATGGAAAAATTCGGATTATTGGGAATACAATATAAAGTATCTTTCCATCTCCTTAGTTTCTATCCCAGAAGATATATAAAAACGTTTTTTATTAAAACACTTACACGTATTTTTTGAAAATGATTATCTTTAAGCAGTGATTTTCTATAATCTATTACAATTATGTTATATAGCAGTGAAAAAAAGCAAATCAGTCAGAGTTTTAACCAGAAAGAATTAAATAGTGTCCTATGTCGTTTCATTGTGAACATATAACCTTCTGAAACTTTACAACGCGAAAACCACAATTATCCCCCACGCACACACACACAAACACACACTTTCGCTGATTAGCTAGTGACCCTTTGTTCAATGGACCTCAGTTTCCGATTTTAGCGATATGATGATGTAAGAGAGTAGATGAATCAAGATATTTCTATTATTTCAATTCCAAATTAATTAGCTACGATTTTATTATACACATGTGCTGCTAAGAAATCAGATGTGTTTTTCAAATCTTTATCATGCAAATATGTTGACCAAACCTTCGTTGTTTTCAAAGGCTAAATTACATGTGTCACTTATAGTTTCTGCGTATATTATATTGATATATGTAACCATATACATATATCTTGGATTCTTCGTTTATTCCAAATAATCTGAATTTTTCAATTTTCCAATATAGCACATTATCAGATTTTCAAAATTAAGTGTTAATATCTTATGCTAGTCCAAGCTAAAAGTAACGAACCTTGTTGCGTGAATGTTCATGTGATCACACGATCCCCGTATATATTTAATAGATAACTAGTTTTGAATTAGAAAAAAAAATATTTCTATCAACGTGAGGAATAATCAACAATTATATTTTTATTTATTAAGAATTTAAAAATATTATTAAATATATATATCATCATCATCATCATATTCAACCATTATCTATCCACTGCTGGATGAAGGTCTCTCCAAATGCTTTCCACACAAGTCTATCCTGAGCAATTCGCTTCCACGTCACCCCAACCTGTTTTCTTATTTCATCCACCCATCTAGTTTGAGGACGTTTTCTAGGTCTTCGGTGGTCTCTTGGAATCCAGTTCAGAATTTCTGTTGTCCATCGTTGATCAGTTCTTCTTGCAATATGCCCAGCCCATCGCCATTTCAGCCCTTTTACTTTAACAATGATGTCCTCTACTCTAGTTTGCTCTCTCACCCAAGTGTTTCTTTTTCGATCTCTCCTAGTTATTCCAAGCATGCACCTCTCCATGCTCCTTTGCGTTGTCTGTAACTTTCGTATTGCTCCAACTGTTAGACTCCATGTCTCTGATCCATAAGAGAGGACTGGCAATACACACTGGTTGAAGACCTTTCTTTTTAGACACAAAGGCAATTTCCCCTTCAGGATAAAACTGTTTCTTCCAAATGCACTCCAGCCAAGTTTAATACGTCTGTTGAGTTCTTTCATAATGTTGCCATCCATTGAAATCAGCTGGCCAAGGTAAATATATGAATCAGCAATTTCTAGCTCAATGTTGTCAACTTGTATTTTTGTTTCCTCTACGAAATTATTGAACATGATCTTAGTTTTTTGTAGGTTCATCTTGAGTCCAACTTCTTTACTTCTAGTTGAGAGCTCCTGTACCATGTCTTGGAGTTCTAATGGGTTCGTTGAAAAAATAACAATGTCATCAGCAAACCGCAAATGATTTAAATATTCACCATTTATTTTTATTCCCTTGTTATTCCAATTTATCTGCTGAAAAATCATCTGTAAAGCTGAAGTAAAAAGTTTTGGAGAAATGGTATCTCCCTGCCTCACACCTTTACCAATTTTGATAGTTTTGGTATCTTTATGTAACCGAAATTTTGCACTTGCATTTTTATACACACGTTTCACCATGTCAATGTACACATCCTCAATGTCTGTTGATCTTAAAGAGTTGATGACTGCTGATGTTTTAATAGAGTCAAAGGCCTTCTCATAGTCAATAAATGCCACACACAATGGAAGTTCATATTCATGTGTTCTTTCAATTAATTCTCTTAATACTTGAATATGGTCCACTGTACTGAATCCACTTCGAAATCCAGCTTGTTCTCTTGGTTGAGCTGCATCTAATTTTTTCTGCAGGCGATGTGTTAGCACTTTTGTGAAGATTTTATAAATAGCAGGTAACAAGCTAATTGGTCGGTAATTTTTCAAATCCTCTTTATCACCTTTTTTATGCAAAAGAATTACTGTTGCAGAATCCCATTGGTTTGGTATGTTACCGCTGTTAAGACATTTGGTAAAGAATTTTGCAAGTATGTCTTCTACATATTCTCCAGCTTCTTTTAGGATATCTAATGTAATACCATCATCACCAGGGGCTCTTCCTTTCTTCATATTTTTTATTGCAAATGAAACTTCTTCTTTTAAGATTTTAGGAGCTGTTCCTTCGACTATTTCAATGTCTTCGTTTAATTCACTGTTACTTTCGTATAGATTTTTGTAGAATTCTTCAACTCTTCTAAGTATTTCTTCCCTATTTCTTGTTACGGTGCCATCCTCTCCTTTTAATGCAATGATGTGTTTCTTCCCAACAGATAAACTTCCTTTAACAACCCTAAGGCTCTTGTTATTTTCAATGGCTTTCCTTACTAGCTCACAGTTGAATTTTCTTATGTCTTCTTTCATGCTTTTGCGCAGAGTTTTACAAAGTTCTATGTACTCAATCCTGGAACTGGTATTTCGATTGTCCACCTTCATATCTCTTCGCCTTTTCATGAGCTGTTTCGTCTTCTCAGATAATTTGCTATTGTGCTTTTTACAGGTTACACCACCAATTTCCCCAGCAGTTTCAACTATTGTCTTAACAATGTTTTCATTTGCTTCTGAGATATCACTTTCATCAATAAGTCCTTCCAGTGCAGAAAAGCGATTTTTTAATTCCAACTTGAATGCCTCGGTATTTACTTTCAGTTTCATTAGATCCACCCTCTTACTTACTTGTTACCGTTATGTGTATAGTATATCTTTACATTCATCATCATCGGTGATAAAGTCACTTAAATACTAAATTAGAGCGACAGAAGTATTTAAGTGCACTTTACATCACCATTCAATGGTGAGATGTAAAGATATATATACGCATACACACACACACACACACAAATGAGCGATTAACGGTAAAATATAATGATCGATTTATATTCTAAAATAACTAAAAACAGATTTTGGGCTTCATGGAATATTATTTCTTAGATGTGTTCGTTGATTTTCTCTAGTTAATGGGTTTTTAAATTTAATTCTTTGAGCATTCTTTTTTCTGGGGGATGGGGTGAAATCTGAGGGAGCCCTGTCCAAACGCACCGTTCGCCTATAGATTATGTCCCTACGCGCTACGCTCCTCGGATGTTTCATATTCTTACTTGGCAGTAGTATTTTATACTCATAATGTGCAATTTCAAAATGAAAACTTATTAATTGCCACCAATGAGTTCAATCTAATGTAAAACAAAACTTTGATAGTTTGGTACATTTGTATTTATGAAAGAAAGTAAGTTTTATATTTTGCTTCATATTTTTTTTATCGTGCATAATAAATTGCTGTGCATATATATCCTTATAAAACTAAAGAAATCATTACCATTAAATATGAAAATTATATTACACGTTGGTATATAGCTACATTAACTACTGACATATTGTACGGGGAAATTTATCACAAACTAACTTAAAAAATAAATTACTTGATAAAACAATTCAAAAAGGTAAACTAAAAGAAGACATTTATGAAAATAAAATCTTAAATATTACAAATATACGCAATTTAAAAATAGCACTGAATATTTACGAACGAATAAGAGAAAATGAATGTAATTATACAATAAAACACAATTACAATACAAGAGACGAAAGCGAACTAAAAAAAATAAAAAAATTGCTACTTACAACAAACATAGGTAAAAATAATATAAATCATTATGGAATCGAATTCTGGAACACAATACCCACTGAAATTAAAGAAATAAAACTGAAAAATAAATTCAAAACTACCATAACAATTTTTTTTCTTGGAGCATTAAGCAAATTAATCGTCACGGTTGCGGGTGCTTTTAAATGTTCGATTTTAACCTGTATTCTTTGTATACACTTTTTTGTGAATGTTATGCAAAAATAAAATTTGATGAAAAAAAGAAAAGAAAATTCTAATTAAGTAGTTAGCTGCTATAGTTTAACCGTTATATAATATGGATAAACAATACGTTATTAATAAACAATTTTTTCAATATTCTATTCAGGCTTTTAATAAAAATCAAGCCTAATCACAAAAAATTCTTCTAAAAGACGCCTCCGTGAATCATGAATAGTTGTCGTGGAAATGCTTGTGTGAAATGTTCGTGATAACGGGAATTACTCATTTACAATGCGGACAGGGGAAAAAAACAAAAAACATGCAAATTAAATACATTAATAAGCTCTTCTATAAAATGAGTGAACCCCCGGCTTTCCTTGCAATTATGTGTAACACAATATCGAACCATGATCATTTTAAAACATTAGAAGAATAGGGAAAAGCTTTTTAGGAGGGAAATCCTTTCTTCACATGACCAATGACGTGTTTCACCCCACGTGACGTAGTAGCGCTCGGAGAGTAACCCGCGGACATTCGGTTTATCTCAGGGTTGTCCAACCTTTTTGGGTAGCGGGCCACTTAAAGAATTTTCACGGATCTCGTGGGCCAGTGGTTTCTTAAAAAATAAACCCAACTTACACTTAAACGATTTTCTTTAGTCTCTCCCATTTGTTTGTTCACTTGCTATACAAAAAAGGGTCACCCATGGTGTCCCCACGGGTTTTCCTTATTTCTGGAAGAAAAAAAAAATCTAAAATATTTGGGGAGTTTTTTTTTTATTCCAAGCAGTTGTCGGCGGGCCGTATGTTGGACAACCCTAGACCACCCTTTATATGGCCTAAGGCAGTTAGTCGGTAAGTTCGTTTTGTTTTCGCCGCTAGGGGTTAAACCCGAGAATACAGCGAACCAGGCAAACGCGTCATCAATGTACTATAACCCGCAGGGTCCATTGTTCTTTCTTTAGATCTGTTGTGATCTTTGATGTTAGTCAAATGTTCAAAAAACACGACCTTCAGTATACAGTCGATTCCGCTTAATCTGGACATACCAGGACTAAGAAGACATTTTGGCTCAATTGAACGGTTGTTACAAGTAAGCGAATTTCACATAAAATTTAGCAATAAATGTTTTTTCAATACTACATACGTAATATACGTACAATACATATAAGGAAATAATATAAAGAAAAAATAATAAATTCAGTTTAAAAATTAAACATCAGTTTAACCGCACTCGCAAGTCGAGACCTATGACGCCGGTGTGCG
>QLNU02014802.1:174707239-174766326 GCA_006491805.2 Dysdera silvatica | reverse complement strand
TGTAATTTTGGAGAAAAAGAGACGCTTTCCCCATCCTGGATTCGAACCAGGGTCCCTCCGTTTAACGGAGTATTTAACCGTCCGAATAATTATAGTATAATAAACCGAAATTATAGTATAATAAATTTTTATCTCTTTTTCAAATTTATAATGACAAGAATAAAAGAAAAGCATTATCAGTTAGTGGAAAGGTAGTCATTATTAATGAGTTATAGCGTGGAGAGAGAAATTTTGCAATATGTAAAAATATCGACTCTCCTCATCTACAGTATACACACTGGAAAAATAGAGAAGCCATTCTTTCCATCTGCTTTTGAAAAAAAAAATCTTGTGAACATTAAAAAATTTAAAAAAGTTCAAAAAAGAAGACATTAACAAAGCTTTGTTGTGCTGGTTTAAAAATTATATATATGTTCACATTTTTATACCTTCGACGGGTATTACAAACAACGGCTCATACGTGTTTTACATATTCTTACGTTCTCCTATTTACCCATGTCGACTATATATATATTTTTATGTGTATGTATTAATTTTAAACGTTTATAAAAATATCGTAGTTCAGATGTCATCAATTCGACTTCTATTACCTATTAATTAATTTTAATTCAAAACTCCATATGTACCATGCCTTACCACGGCTGCATATATAAATCCGATTTTTCCATTTCAAGGGCTTACTTTCTGTGCCAAACTGAAATACAGTATACTTTCGATAATTTTGCCTCCGGCCAAGGCGTAAAATGTGCAGGACTAGGCTTTAGCGGTATGTCAAGTCGGTATGTCAATGACCGAATCACTGGCTCGCTTACGGTAGATGGGCAAAATCATTCATTGATTCGTTCAGTGAACGATTTGGAAAACTTGTGTTGCGCTTCCATACATCACGAGCGATAGATTTTATAAAGAATTAAGCTAAGTGTTTATGTAGTTCCAGTAGTCGAACACTCCATTATGCAGGGAATTACCGGATTAGCGAGAGTTTATTGTAATAGTAAATGTGTTGAAATGAAACCCTCTGTACCAGGCCTGTAGCCAGGATGAAGGGGCAACTGGGGAAAGGCAAAGGGCATATGGGCCACAAGGCACCTTGGGATTGTTCTATATACAACATAGCTCGGAGTGGCAACTGGGGCACAAGCATAGGGCAACTAGGGCCAGGCCCCTGTTGGCCCTAGCTTGGCTACAGGCCTGCTCTGTACGTACAGCCTCATCTTGTTTTACGTAAAATAACCCTTACTGTCCTTGCGCCATAAAAATTAAACCAACCAAATTGAAACAATATGTTGAACGTTATATAATTTGACTAAATATAGACATAATATGTCTATATTTGTCTGAACATGACAATATGTTTACAAGCACCGACTTTTCTTTTGCAGGTTGTGGCCACAGATCGTGGAAGTCCTGCTCTCAATTCAACAACAGAAGTACTTGTTTATGTGGATGACATCAACGATAATCAACCGATGTTCAACCAAACACACTACGAGGCATATATCTCAGAAATGGCTTCTATAGACACCACTGTTCTACAGGTCATTGCTTCAGACAATGACGAAGGCTCCCATTCAAAGGTCATCTACGACATCACGTCCGGCAATGACGAACAAAAATTCCACCTTGATCCCAACACTGGAGTCATCACTGTGAAAGAAAAACTGGACTATGACACTGTGCCTGAATATAGATTCATTGTGAGAGCTACAGATAGTGATCCGGATCGCTCACTTTCAGCTCTAGCTAGCGTCGTCATCAAAGTATTGGACGAAAATGATAATGTTCCACACTTTCCCCTTCTCATGTATAAGGAAGCTCTCGAAGAGAATTCGCCCATAGGGTCGCCTGTTTTTATGGCTCACGCTATTGATGCTGATAGAGGAACCTACGGAAAACTTAATTATTCAGTTACAGAGGGGGAAGGAAAGGAAAAATTTCGTGTTGATGACGAAACAGGGATGGTGAGTTCTCTGGTTGTTTTTGATTATGAATCCAAAAAGAAATATTTCTTCACCTTGATGGCAATGGATGCCGGAGGCAAATATGCCACTGTTCAGGTACAAGTGGACATCGAAAGTAAAGATGAATACCCGCCAGAATTCACTCAGAATGCTTATCATTATACCATTCCTGGAGATGCTCCAATAGGATATATAGTAGGCAATGTGCATGCTACAGACATGGACGACGGTGTTGACGGTCGAGTCATATACCAGTTAAGAAACTCACAAACTAATTTCTTAATTAATGGGACCTCTGGTGTTATTACGGTGAAATCTTTATTTCGCAGAGAAGGTTCGGAGCGTCAGAGAAATAAAGATTCCAGAAATCAGGAGCTATCACTATATGTGCTAGCTAGTAGCGGCCGTCCAAGTTCATTAAGTAGTTCAACCGTTGTCGAAGTGTTTGTTGACTTTTCTTTAAATGCCACACGATTGGGAATGGCAGAACAAAAAGCTGGAGGAAGTCTTCCTGCTTGGGGAATGGGATTAGTCATTGCCCTTTCCATTTTAGCATCTGTACTGCTAGGCATGATTTTCTTTTTACGTAGACGGACAAAACGTAATAGCAAGCCAGCAGTAGTGCAAGGATTTGATAGCTCATTTGATACGATTGATATTCACCATCCTCCATCAAGTTCGGCCAGCATGTCACAATTTCCTCCCCACTATAGTGACATTTCGCATTTTGATCCCCCTGAAAGTGCCCAACATGTGAATGGTGCAACTTCAGAGGTATCAGATCAATCACATTCTGCTTCCAGTGGTCGTGGTTCTGCAGAAGAAGGTGAAGACGTTGAAGATGAAGAAATTCGGATGATCAACGAAGGCCCCTTGCTACAACAGCAACAAAAATTGCAAAGGCTTGGCATCCCAGATTCATCGTGCCTCCACAGAGACGATGACAACATGTCCGATATATCTGTCCATAATACACAAGAGTATTTAGCAAGGTTAGGTATCAATACTACGCATTCTGATCAGCGAACTGTGCAACAGCAGGTAGACTACGGTGGAAAAGTTATATCGAACGCTCATAGTGTCGAAAGTATGCATATGTTTGATGAAGAAAACGTGGGTGGTGGAGAAGTTGATGGCATGGATATTGGTAATCTCATTTATTCAAAGTTACACGAGGTAAACTCTGCAGCGGAAGATGCTGATGGACTTGTAGATGGAACGAGGGGCTTTGGTGGAAGTTGCTTCGGCGATGAAGCAGAGCCCTCAATGACGGGTTCTCTTAGTTCTATTGTGCACAGCGAAGAGGAATTAACTGGAAGTTATAACTGGGATTATTTACTAGACTGGGGTCCCCAGTACCAGCCACTCGCCCACGTTTTCGCAGAAATAGCGAGATTAAAAGACGATAGTGCAACATCTTCGTATTCCTCCTCATCTGGGGGACCTAAAACTCTTAATCCTCAAGTAAAAACGGTGCCCCCGCCCTTAATTACAAATGTAGCACCTCGTTCCATCGCTCCCGTAGCGTTGAATTCCGGACATACTAGTCAAGTTGCTACCTTTCCTACCTTGCCGCGTTCCCCAATTGGTCATGACAGCTCATTTTCGTCTCCGGCCATGTCACCTAGCTTTTCCCCGGCCCTTTCTCCTTTAGCCACGCGGTCTCCGTCCATATCACCTCTGGTCCTACCTGGTGGTGGAGGAAACAGTTCTTCCATTCAACTCCTCGGTTCAAATACGCCACATCATCAAAGGCATTCAAATCGTGGACTACCGCCTCATGTCAACGTAGGATCTTCCGGTTCTGAAACAGAACTGCAGATATAACGGGCTGCTCAATGTGATTGTTGTTGAATAACTGTTACCCAGTCAAGAACTGCTCTCTGACATTTGTATCCTATTTTTTTCCTTTACAAGGAAGCATTCTGTTGTAAATATTGTACAGTGAATGTGTCTTCGTCTGTGCATTAAGCAAAGCAAGGGGCCAAACTCCAAATTTTCCACTTTTAGTGCTTAAAATCGTGTCGTTTGCTTCATATGGAAAGATTTAAAACGGGTTCTATTGTATAATAACAATACAAAATAATTCTACCAGACAGATTGTGAAACTTTTGAAAATAGTATTTAAGGAAAATGTAATTTTCATATAAAAATTACTGCGAAGTAATTTGTTTATATATATATATATATTAAATAATAAAAGGCAAACTTGAACCAATTTGATATTACCGTGCCTTAGAAGATTTCGTTTGTTTCTTTTAACCCTTTATTTACTAAATTTTTAAAATTTTTAAACCTTTTGTTAAATTCTTGAACTACATAATTAGATAATGATTATATTAACCTTAATAAAATAAGATGTTCGTTAAATATATTAGTAAATCTCTGGTGACTTCAAAACTCATCAATAAGTAGCTAAAGGGTTAATTTGTATATGCTCATTAAACATTGTAGTTACTCATTGAGTAACTCATCAGAATCATTTTTATCATCAATGCATCTGTTCTAAACTAAATTTTAAAGCTACATTGAACCATTTTATTGATAAAAAAAAATACTCATTTCATCTTTGTTGTTTTTATTAAGTTAAAGCGAATATATGTCGCATGATCATATGACATGATGTTTCATCACATACAATAAAATATACTGTAATTATTCATGCTTATTTTTTATAGGTTCTCAATAATTGAAGTATTTTTATATAAGTAACTCTGAATGATCTGTCATAAAGAATTGCCATATCATCATTTCTTGAAAGATATGCACATTTTACTAAAATTTTATGGTTATGTTGTATATTGTGTTGAACATTATCTTGAATCTGTTTTGTTCTAAACTACTCAATTTGTGCCATAAATTTGACAAAAAAAGTATACAATTTTTAATTTTAATTTCAAAATTTGCTTGTTGAAATTTAACTTTTGCATAAGCAGCATATTTCTGATTTATCTGATAAAGATATGGCAAGCATATATTGATAATTTCTTTCTTTCTGAAAGATAATAGATATCTTTATAAGGGAAAAAAATGATAGAAGAGAAAATTTCGATAAGATTATGTTTTGAAATCTTGCTTTTAAACTTTTTCTATTCTGAAAATTTTGTAATGAACTTCATAATTTTATCATGTTATTTAAAGCTTTTGGTTAAATGGTATAATTACTTGCAGAAGATTTTTTTCTTTTCTTTTTTTTTCACAACGGGCACGAAATATTAATAGATAGGAACTTAAACACACTTCCCAATAAGCTACCCTATATTGCCGATTCCGTTATAATGGCAGTTGTCTACTACTCGTCATTAAGTAATGTAAAGAAGCATATCACAGAAATATATTTCTATTTTATTCAATTTCATAGGTTATGTTTTAGCCGCTTTTGTTAACGAAATTAAGAAAATGTTTCACTGTCTCGAAAAATGGTAAAAACAGAAACATCTAATAAAAAAGAGAAAATTACTTTTCATAAGCAGGTTTGAAAATCAATATTTCATCACTCCGATAATCAATATATATTACATACCCACATTTATATGATATTTGTAGACGTTTAGATGTTTTAAATATATACACACGAATTCTATTCAACAAATTATCATCAATATGACTACCTCTGGTTACACTTTTTAACCTTAAAGTTCTCTCTATTGTTATTCAGTGATTGTTTGTTTTTTGCCCTGGTTACATTCAGTTAAACTATGACCCGGAGGAAGCGATGTTATCATTAGGTCTTACATTTGAGGAATAACTCCTTAATGTCACTTTTGTCGACTTTGTTATCAGAGCCTTGGACAAAGGGGGCAACTACCCAGTGGACTATTGTCTGAAGTGAGGACCTATCGTGTAACTTTAATAACTCAACCAACGAAATTTGTTCTTAAACATAATTGATTGCGGATCCGATCTACTAAATTACCTACTTAAACTGCTCATAAATTCTGTCTCCCAGCCCGTTCGCTGTTATGAATTCTTTGGTTTTTTTTGGGGTTTTTTTTTTGCTCAAAATAAATCTAGGGATGTCGGTCACCAATAGCGACACTATATTCCCAGAAAAGGATGTATAAAAGTGCAAAGTGAACAGATGTTTAAATAGAGTTCACTTAAAAGGGATGAGAGAAAGAGAAGGGCTGGGTAATGTATCTAAACCCTGTACGAAACTCAGAAAATAGTGAGCGTTGTTATGAATTCAGACATAGCTTAGTTGTATTAACAGTTGATCTAGAGCAGGGGTTCCCAACCTCGGGTCGCGACCCGATCAGAATCATGGTCGCGGAGAATTGATGGAGAGTCGTGAAAGAGTTATGGGTGGCCCGGAAATTAATATTGAAACAAGTTTTTTTCTTTTTTAAGTTTTTTGTTATAGAGGGAAAAATATTTCTTAAAATTTGGAGATGTGTTAAAAATATTTTAGATATTCCCTAAAATTTTGAATGTCTGATTTGCGCATTTATTTGAAATTAAAATTATAATATTTTAGGTTCTCAATATTTCCTGACATTTTTATTTTTGCTTTCAATATTAGTAATGTGGGGTATTTTTTTAATGTAATTATAAGGCAATATATCAAAATTGTGGCTGCTAATTTTGGCATTATTACCATTTAATTCTTTATAATGTTTTCATTTAATAATAACTTTTGTGTAAAATTTTGTATTAAATTGAAATATCAAAGCAGTAATTTAGCTAAAGTAGTGAACAAACATTGATATAAAATAATTAAAAATTTAATAGATATATCGATTAAATTTTCGGAACATCCATATTCTAAAAATATCGATGTTCCAACCCTAGAGTAAAGTCGTGGGTTACATCCAAATCGCTATTCAGGGTCACGGCAATAAAAGAATTGGGCACCGCAGATCTAGAAGTACGAACGAAGTAATATTCAATGATAAATCACTGAACGCAGATAATAAAGAATTTAAAGCACAAGGAGTGTCTATACATAACTGCTGGTTATTCAGGTGACTGGGCAGCCAGGACCATCTGTAGGGGGTTACTGGGCAACAAGGACCCTGCTTAGGAAATTAATGGACCACTAGAACCGTGTGCAGGATATGTCCGCCTGCCCAGAAGAAGTATAAAACAGTTTCAGTCATATACTCACCCGGTTTGACGATGGGCAATGATATTTTAATAAGTATACCGTGTAATTGAAAGCTTTGAATACTTGAAGCATTTACATTGTAATACTTGAAAAAATTAATGTATGTAGATTAATTTTACGATGTCTGTGTGTATTAAATAATATATGCTGCGTTCAAATCTTTTAAATACAGTGGTCTTATTGATAATAAGTGATTTTCTTTCAAATTGGTCAAATTTTAATTTTTGCTTTTAAAAATTTGGACTGCAGAAAAAAAATCTTGATTTAAATTTAAAAAATTAGTTTATTGTTCTTCACAATTAGAGTTTATAATTTGTTGTTTAACTGCATCTTGATTACAACTTATCATTCCTACCTCAAGACGTTCACAGACCCGGCATATATGTAAAAATCCACCTTGCGAAATAAATATTCCAAATTCATAATTATACTTTGCAACATAAACCCCCTTTCTAGAAATCAATCCGAAGACGTGCAGCATGTTGCTATGCAAATTGCCTCGTAATTTAATGAAGTGGTTACTTTTGGAAGTTTATGCAAAATGTTTTTTGTTGTATTTATTACGTCAGACATATTGTTCAGAGTTCATGAATCGGACAAAGTTTTGTAAATAGTGTTTATTTTGTGAATAAAATATGAAAATTTTTACAAGACATGTGTTTTTTTATTTTATGACACTATCTGTGAAACTAGAACCCCGAAATAAAACTCATAACTTACAAACATTTTTTTAACGTTTTTACGATGATTAACCTATAAAAACCATTACATACAATTTTTTGTAGAAATTTTTCTCTCACGCAAATGTATAACATATTTGCCAACCGGCAAGATTGTACAATTAAAAAGAAATGTTATACCAATTTAACTTCGCCAAATCAAATAGGCTCAGAAGAGGTTCCTAAAAATAATAAACAGAAAAATGATTAAATAATAGTAAAACACTGAAGGATTGTGATCTACTAAATACTGATAATATTTCACTCATTGAGTATACTCCACAAAAGGAATTATTTAAAAAATAATCAATACTTAGCAGGGGGGGGGTGTCAAATTTTGGGCTCACAACGGGCGCTTTATGACCTACATCCGTCTCTGAATAAATATTACAGCATTGTAACATGTATACTGTATATAGATAAAGAATAAATTGAATTGAATTTATATATTATACAAGTATTGCCTAGCTTGAGATTATTACAATTATTAAAACTGCCAAAAAATGGGACTAACAAATTTTTTATAAGAATGGTATTTTTCCAAAGCTAACATACACAAAATTCAATTTCACAATTATAAAAAAAAAATTTTTGAAATGAACAGAAACAAATAGCTAACATTTTTACAGAAAAGAAACCATTTATTATATGTGAAACGAAAGTCGAAGTAAAATGGAAAGACATTAAACGAAGCTATACCACATACAATATTTACTATGCTAAAGTAAAAACCCATAATGACATTGAATATATTGATTGTGAAGTATGTAATAAATTAAAATTGCATAACTTAGAGAAATGGAATAAGTTGTTTTGTATTAGCATTTAATTTTCAACATTATAAAATGTGTACAATAAATTAAAATTATGTTTCTTTCTTGAAAATTCTGAATGTCCGTCTGTTATGAACATTTTATAATTTTTTTCAAATGTTGAAATAATTATTTCGCAGAAGGGAAATTCGAATTTCTATCACATACCTGTACTGTAGTTTTACACAGTATATTTTACTGTTATTCGGATGGTAAACGTAAAAAAAAAATATTGCTTGTTGTTACTGTCATACAAATCTATACAAAATTAGTAACTAGGGTTGATATAAAAGAATGAAAGAAGATAAGGTTTGTAAGATATTATTACCCTTCACAGGGATAACACAATTGCCAAATAATGGTCAACACACAAAGCTACCAAAGCGAGTTTTCGTGGGGGAATTTGTTTTGCAATAATTTTCAACACCCACGTATTAATTAGCTCAAACTAGAGCTATTTTTGTTTAGGAGAAAAAGAGACGCCTTCCCCATCCTGGATTCGAACCAGGGTCCCTCCGTTTAGCCCGGAGTGTCTTGGACCGCTAGACGAATGAGGACAGGAAACAACGCTCTCTTTCTCCGTATGTAAAGATGTAAGATATTATTACCCTCCGCAGGGATAACACAATTGCCAAATAATGGTCAACACACAAAGCCACCGGGGCGAGATTTTTGTAAGTTTTTGTGGGGAATTTATTTTACAATAATTTTCACCCACATCATTAGATTTTCAACACACCGTCTAGCGGTCAAGACACTCCGGGCTCAACTGAGGGACCCTGGTTCGAATCCAGGAGGAGGACGGCATCTCTTTTTCTCCAGAAACAAAAAAAGCTCTACCTTGAGCTATTTATACACGAGTGTTGAAAATTATTGTAAGGTAAGGTTTATAGAAAACTTTAAATAAAAATACAGATCATCCAATTTGTAACCTGACGTGCAATTCCGGACGAAACATTTTCTTCCCATTTTTTAAACACAATTCATGAATGAAAAACAAATTTAGAACATAAGGAAAAATGCATAAAAAGAAAATTATAACAAATAGTAACCAATTTAAGCAAGACAAACAGCACTGAAAAATGTAAACGGACAGGTATAACTAGAAAGTTTCGTTTCTTAGGCCCGCAGTTGGTAGCGCCATCTATCAATACAAATATCAGGATGACATTTATTGAACCCATAGTCCACGGATTCTTTATCACAATTGAAAAGGAGAGTTGGCTCACCTGTCCATCTTGCATTATGGCTACGGTCATCAACGTAGAGTTTTCAAAATTATTGGGGGGGGGCCCAAGCACATTTTATTCACCTTTATATACTGCAGTATATGTAAAATCACAATTTATTTCAGATCATCAGGGGCACTGGCCCATATAATACTCCTGTGGGCACGGTGAATATTATCTTGTATTATGCAATAGCTCCGACAGTCGCGAACGCCATATAGTGGAAAATGACACTTAAGTATCAGGTGATTTATCGGAGTTGACTCATCTGTTTATTTTGCATCATGATCTAATCCCACGATTAGTATCCATATATTTTATGATTGCTAGGAAACTTAAATTAATCGCTGAATTCATTTTTCCGAAAAAAATTAACCGTTAAAAAAAATTGTTACTTATAACTAGAATCCGGAAGTTCAGGCAAAATGCCTTATTTCATCTATTTTTAAATTGTATTAGTATAATGCCTTTATTGAACTTTTTTGCCGTAAATACATATTTCGGTTTGTATTTGTATTTTAAGTTCGTTTGCTTTGCATCTTTATATACTTTTTTTTATAATTACTGTACATATATACAGTAAAATCCCTTTTAACGGACACTCTCAGATACGGATACTCCATTTTTACGGTTAGATAAAAATCCCCCCCACCACGCAAAGCTCATTTGAACTCATATGTTTCGGACCCCTGATTAGCATTTATTTATATAAATCGAACACTACGCAGATTAAATCAAACAACAATATTAATCAACGTTTATTGGCGTAGTGATACCAGTGCCGATGTTATAACGCGGCCAGATGGTGAAACGTTCGAAAGAAAAGAAATGAAAAGAATTTCTTTTCTTTCGAATGTTTCACCACCTAGCCATATCACAACATCGGCGCTGGTATCACTACGCCAATAAACGTTGATTTACATTGTTTTAGTTTAGTAGTTAGATTTTACCTTGATTAGCAATCACCCTCCCCTCAAATATCGACCTCGTTTATTGATTTGAGGGTAAGATACTTATGTCTTCGTCTGCATATTTCTTAAACAATTCACTTGTCACTAACTCGATCCAACACGTAATTGCAAGTGTTGGTGGTTTTCGTAATTTGCACTGATTGTCTTTAAACAACAAAAATGTCTAAAATGAAAGCTCCCACAAGTAAAATATTGGGAAATTTCATAAAAGACTTCGGCTAGAATGTTTTCACTGCTGATGGAAGCGTTTTATTTTGCAAACGATGTTGAAAGTCAATAAACTTCGAGACAAAGTACTTCATAATTCAGTCCTTGAAAACATCTAAGCAAAAATCAGCGAAAAATAAAAAGGATGGAAAAACATAGACTCTAGTTTCTACTTGATTTAAGATATCTTCTCGGAAATCGCAATTTGCAATGGATCTATGCAAGACGTTTGTGGTTTCCGGCTTTCCGCTATGAAAGCTTGCAAATTTCAGTATGTGCACTTTTCTGCAAAAATGTACCAATCAAAGTATTACCGATGAATCTACCTTAAGGAAACATACCTAGATGAATGATATAAAGAAGTTCTTGATCATATCCGGAACGAAATTAGAATGAAAAATATATGGATGTCCATTAACGAAACGGCAAGTGTAATAGGGCGATGCTTTGCAAATGTTATTGTTGGTATAATGGACCCATTTGAAGAGGAAAACTATTTTTTTTTTTGCTGACATCTGAACAATCACGAAAGTAAAACAGTACTACAATTGTTCAACTATTTACTAACACATTAATTTTGTTTTGGCCAAATGGTATTCAACATGAAATAATTTTGTTTTATCTCCAACGAATGGAAACCACTATATTAAAAAAAGCTGGAAATACACTGAAAGTTTTGTTTGTTGGTATGCCTCATCTAACATGCCTTATTCATTCCTTGCTCATGCGTTACATTGGATTTCATAACAAGCGAAAATTCTCTATCCTGAAATGGATATTCTCGTTTCCAACGTTAAAAAAAAAACATTCGTGGAAACTCCTTTAAGAATTCAAGCTTTCAAGGAAATGGACCATCTACCGATTCTCACAAAATGGGGAGCTTCGATATCAGTAGTCTTATATTATTGCTTACATTTTGACGAAAATTGCTGAAACTGTCAACAGTTTTCGGGATAAAGAAAGAGTAGCTATAAAAAGAAACACATTTTTTATTTAGCAGCTCCAAAGCGAAAATTTAATTGACATTCATTTCGACATATTTTGGAAGACTTCCCGATTCTGTTGACTGTCTAAGAAATATCCCTTTATTAGAGTCATTAGAAGTTGCACGCAATATTTTACAAGACCTTATATCTGTCCCTGATAAAACTCGTGAAGTCATCAAAAAGAAATGCGAAAACGCGATTTCTGGGAAACACGATTTTGAAAGAATATAGGAAAAGTTCTAAGAGATGATGCTACAATTGTACTGTCCCTGTCTCCTATCATGGCATGCTGCTTTAGATATACGCGCATAACCTCAGTTGAAGTGGATAGATCTTTTACACAATATAAATTACTACTGACTAATAAACGTCAAAATTTCACATTTGGGAATTTAAAAAAGCATGTCGTAGTAATGTGCAATAAGAGGAGATAGGTTGTTCGAATAAACCCATCTAAAATTATCTTGTATGTAAAAATTTTCCTTTTCAAATATTAAAAAATGTGTGATTCTTTTTTTTTCAATAACGTTTACTTCTTTTATTCCATTTTTAAGACAGTAGGGGAAATATGTGCATTAAATTTCTATAACCAGTCTTCATTTAATTTCCCTTTTTCATTGATTTAAATTTCATTTTCCATAATTTTAAGTGCTTTTTTTTAAATTCTTTTTTAAAACACTTCAAGTGCCTTTTTTCCATTTTTAGTGCTTAAACTTCCGGTCTTTACTTATAACTAGGGTCCAGATTTCTATGTACTTGCACGTTTTTGCATATTTTGATTTTGTGATCATATTTTGAATATTTCTGCAAAATTTTAATAAAATTTTCAAAAAGTGTGTATTTTTCTAATCCGCTTGTAATTCGATTACATAGATTAATTTTTTTATTTAAATAAGAATAAAAAAAATGGTACAGAATATGTTTCAAGTGTAAATGATATAATTAGATAATATTAAAGTTAGAAAAAAATAATTTTATGAGTCTTCACATTTCTGTGATGATGTTTCGCAATATGCGTAATACTTTCCAAGTCAAGACCAAGTGTAATATTTTCCACCCCAAGCCATGGGCGCCAGTGGGTATTGACAAGGGAAAGTCATACCCCCCTCCCTTATATTTCGATTTTCTTTTAAAAAAAAAGGTAAAATTAAAAAGGTGAAGTAGAAAATTCCTATTTTTTTAATGCCTTCGCTTTTATGCATTTCAGTATATATGTTATGCAATAATTCCAAGAACACTTGCACTGTTTCAATAAATTGTTATTTTATACATTTCGAAACATCTTTTATGAGTAGGGTCCAGATTTCTATGCACTTGCATATTTTTGCACATCTTGTAATAATTTGGAGCATATTTGCGTATTATTTGGGCTAAATTTTATGCATGAAAATCCAGGCCTTACTTATAACCAAACACTATATGCATTAAAACCGGATCGAATACCATTCGCGCGAAAGTTAAATAAGAAAAACAGTGCCATCTGCCAATTCGCTAGCGTCGCGAATAGAATATGTTTCAGAATTTCGTCATGTCCATCTGAAGATGTTGTTTTGTATACAGAAATGATTTGGAAATATTGTCCGATCGAGAGGAACTGTATTTCCAGAAGAAGTATGGCGAAGACCGCAGATTAAACACAATCAGATAGGAAAGCTTCATTGATTCCATGGTATACCGCGATTGATCATAGAGCCCCTGTTTGCGCGGTTTTGCTGATGTTATTTAATTTCGCAAATAAATGATGAACATATTTTATTTTGTCGAAATATTCCGGGATAACACATAGCAAACGTTGGCATGAAACAGCAGCCAAATTGGACAGAAAACCTGAAAAATTGGCATCATGGTTAGAAAACTAGCCCCCGTAACGTAACCAACTGATTCCTGACAAACCGCCTCCCTAGGAGCAACACCTGCGCTTGAATGAGCTTTCCTATTTGGTTGTATTTAACCTGTGGGCGAAGCTATAGTGATGTAGCACCGATTCTATGTAACGAAGTATGAGAAATGATATGATGCATGGCGGAGTTTCATGAATCGAGAAACGGCAGAGCGAAACCTAATAAAGTTTGATGAAGAAGGGCAAGAACCGGTGAACGATGAGGATGAAAATAAACGGTAAAGTTGAAGAACCACCAGGCCGAACACGCAAGACACCGAGGCACACAGTGGGAAGAACGAGCGGACGCGGAGAGAGAGCGGCGAGGGGACAGAAAGGCACCGCATGACAGGCAAAGGACATCAGAGCCGAAACAACAGAGACACTATAGACGGGAAGGACGAACACGATGTAGAAGAAATGAGCAGAAACAGCCACGGATTCTAAAGAGGAACACTGCCGAGTACTCTGATGCATTCTTTGGAAGCAGACACACGGCCATTGCAAGAAAAAGTGTTGGGAGAGAAAGTGGCCTAGAAGAGGTCAGAAAAAACAATTAACCCAATTAAATCCGATCCATCGATGCAAGGCAAAACCAGGGGCAGTAACTAGAGCAATAACCTTGCAATCGAGGCAAAGATGGAGGGAAAAGTAATGATTAAAAGAGAAAAAATAAAGGAAGAGAAAGGACAATGTGCCGAGTGTCCGCTCCCTCCGAGAACCAAAGTCGGAATCCCATGTCTCTCTGAACATTGACGGCAAATGAGAGAAAATAAATTCCTAATGGTCGTCAGGAAGTGGTTTGCATAGGTATAACCAAACGACTATTGAAATGGAAGAAAGTTTTAACCATACACTTTGTTATGCTATCCGATTCGACTAAACAATTAAGCTATAGGTGAGTGGGCTAAACTTACATGATGCCATGAACTAAAAAAAAAAATTCAAAGCGATGTTTTCGAAAGTTATGATTAAGGTCCGGATTTTCATGCACAAAATTTAGCCCTAGTAATATGAAAATATGCTCAAAATTATTTCAAAATATGCACAAAAATATGCAGAAATATGCAAGTGCATAGAAATCTGGACCCTATTCATAAGAGATGTTTCGAAATGAATAAAATGACAATTTATTGAAACAGTGCAAATGCTCTTGAAATTATTACATAATATGCACTGAAATGCATAAAAAATATCACTTTGTTACGTCCTCGAATATGAGTATGCACAAAATTAACACAAAATACACACCAAAATCTATCAAATGCGTACGGAGATATGTTTGAAAATATGGTAGCATAAGCATTGGCTTGACCTCAAGCTCTTTACGCCTGCATGGTGAAATTTTTTTGGGGGAAAAGGGGGCAAAGACCTTAAAAAATGGAAATTTTTTACCCCACCATTTTAATTTTACCTTTCCTTCAAAGAAATTCCAAATATGGGAGAGTAAATGGCACACGCTTGCCTATAGTCAGGGGCACAGAGAGCCAACAAGTGTCCCCAGGGTTACTTCGAGCGGCCCCCCATAATCCCTTCTCTAGGCAGGGGCATAGATATTTTTTCCAGGGCCGGCCCCCCCTCCCTCACACGGCATAGGTTCTTGACAGCGCGGGTCACTAGACTTCATCCGTGCCCCCGGGCTGTTTGGCTTGGCTGTCCCATGGCTTGAGCTTTAAAATAATACACTTGGTCTTGACTTGAAAAATATTACGCATTTTGAAAAATATCACCACTGAAATGTGAAAACGCATAAAACTATTTTTTCTTCTAATTTCAATGTTATCTTATTATATCAGTTGTAATGAAAACATATTCTGTAGCATTTTTTTCCACTTTTATTTAAAATTTAAAAAAGAAAAAAAAAAGAAACATCGAATTAATCTAATTAAATGAATTGCACAAATGGATTAGAAAAATACACATTTTCTGAAATTTTTTGAAAAATTTGCAGAAATATGCCAAAGTATGCAGAAATGTTCAAAATATGAGAAGTACGAGCACGAAGTCGAAATATGCAAAAATGTGCAAGTGCGCATAAATCGGGGCACTAGTTATAATTAAAATCTGAATTAATAGCCAAAAAGAAAGAAAGAACGAAAGAAAGAGAGGAAGGAAGGAAGGGAGGGAATGAATTTAGATTAATCTTAAAACAATTAAACATTTTTTCCCTAAATTAATCGTATTTAATAAAAAAGTTGACATCATTTGCCTGTACAACTTTATTGATTAGTTTGATTTAGAAGAGGTAATTAGAAAGACGTGAAAACATATTATCGCTATGTAATTGTATACATATTTTACATTTTGATCAACGGAGCTGGTATTCCTTGGAATAAAAATTAAAGAAAATTCTTCTTTGACGGGACTTCGACCCTAATTGTTATTTTTTTGAGTGATGTAAACTAAAACGGCAACACTGCTTTCGCGGGTTTTCCTCATTGTTTATCTTTTACTGTCGGCTGAAAACTGCCTTTCACGTTTGGTAGTTCTAAGGTAATTATATTTAATCTACATAAATTCAAAACCTTCAAGCAATTATAAATTATCTTGAAAATATTATAATTATTATTTTTTTAATAATTGTCATCAAACCTCATATTTTTGTAACTGATGTTTAATGATAATTATTAAAAACTTACATAGCATTAATCTGGATTCAGTTTTTAACTGTGCCAAAAAAAGAGATCTTACTGTAAGTAACTGCTCATTATAGTCTGGGGCGTGGTTCCCTAGGCCTTAAAGGGTTTAAATTACTCGGAAATTTTGAGATTCACTGCACTATGTTAGCCTGTAGTCTATCAACTCCATTAAATAATAAATTGTAGATGGGGCCCCAAGAAGCTTTAAAAATGAGCATGTGATGCAGACTTAAAAAAAAAATTATGTTTTGATAGCCAGTAGAGGTCTTGGGCCTAAAAGCCCCCCCTCCCCCTTTATTGTGACACTGATTCAGGCATAGTGGTAACACATTTATCCATCATGCTATTGATCCAGATCCGACTCCCAATAGTATTTTAGAATATGTGCCATTTTATTTCCTACATAGTCTGAAATTTGGTTCTCTTACCAATGGAAAACTAGATTTCGGTGCAGTATGACTTTTACAATCTTTGCACCTTAAACGCAAACAAATAAACCTTGCGTCAATGTCCAAATAAAAACTTTTATTCTGATTATATTGTGAATTTTTATTTACAGATCTGTGCTGCAAGATGTCAGTCATTGAAAAAATGACAATAATGGGGATTCGGAGTTTTGGCCCTGATGACTCTGATAAACAACTCATTGAATTTTTCAAGCCTTTGACATTAATATTGGGTCCAAATGGATCAGGAAAAACTGTAAGGATTATATTTGTTGGTTATAATGTACAAAAAGGTACCCACTGGGCACATTTCTAACTGTATATATGTAAAAAAAATTAACGAGATTTTAAATTTAAAGTGTAGCAACCTGTGGCTGCACCCACAATTTGTAGACAGTTTAGAAATGCAGAAGCTAAAAGTAGAATTAATAGAACATATTTTTTTATGCACATTTTTTATTTCTCTGCAGCTAATCTAAGTTAAGAATTATGGAGCATTGTGAGACATCGATTTGGAGAGCATTGCTATCGACATTCTTTTTTATTCCTATTTTATATCACCAAAATTATGTGACAGAAAAAATACAAAAACAACCCAAATAAAAGGTGGATTCAAAGGATTTGGGGGGGGGGAAGCAGATGTAAAATACAGTAGGACCTCCTTATAACGAGCCTATGTTTAGCGAATTTCCATATATATATATATATATAGCAAGGAAAATATAGATTTTGTTTGGTATGATGATAAAGTGCAATACAAATCGACCGCATTTAGTGAGTTTCTGCTTTGTATCCTGGATTTAACATGCAATTAAACAAAAAAGAATAAAAAATCAAACTTTTTATAAAAATTCCATTATATCTGTTTGTAATGGTTGAAATTCACGGTCGCCACCTGCTGCAGGATGACTAAATATCGAGGAATGGCGATTAAAAATATGCCTTCATTCACCATCACACTCACCACTTCATTGTTTCCCCCAGTGCAATCCTGCAGAATATAAACTAGGTGTGAAAAAAGTTTGTTTGTTTGTTTGTTTTTTGGTTTTACGGCTCAAAGACTACAGTGGTCATGCTGCGCCGGGACCTACTGTTTTCCGAGGAATCCGAACCTCTTAAGGCCTAGGGAACCAAACCCCGGACTACAGTGAGCAGTGCGATCTTTATGAGATCTCTGAGTAAGCGTTCTTTTTGCACTGCTGGGAGTCGAACCCGGATTAGCCGCGCAATAGGAGAACGCGTTACCACACTGCGCCACCGCAGGGCAGTGTGTGAAAAATGTAAAAGTTTCAATTGAACACTTTGATTCCATACTTGTAATTAACTTGTGGTCGGATTCAGTGAAAAGCAGGCGACCAAATTTTAATCACTAATTAAAAGTGTGAAAAATAAATAAAATGTCTTTGTAATCTTGATCATGGGGCATTTATATACAAGTATTATCTGAATTTTTCAAAATTATAAATTTTAGGTATATGTAAAGAAGATTTAAACTGACCATTTTTTTTAGATAAGTATATATATATATTCCTGTGATTTATCTTTCATTATATTAATCATAGATGTAGGGTTACATGGGCCCGAGCCCCCCAATAATTTGAAATAAATTAAAATTTTACATATACTGCAATGTATAAATGTACAAGATATGTGCTTGGGCCCGCCCAATAATTTCGGAAACTTTACGGTGATGATAGTAAGGGAATGAAGATAATAATTTGAATGAAATATGTAGCGATGTAAAAGATGCAAGATTAGTCAGTCAAAGTTATTTTTTTATTTATGAAGTCATGTTTATTTAATATAAAGAAAAATTATATAGGGTTTTGTGGCCACACGAAAGTTGCTACTAACTTAAATGAAATGGCCCCTAATAAAGGGGGCACTGCTGGCTAGTGGCCACTAACCAAATATCTGAGTTTTAAGCTTTATCTGGTTGGTTGTGATAACCGATTTCTACCACATTTTTATGGATTTGGGACTGGAAATTTCTCTGCCCTTCCCCTCCCCTCCCTGTGGATCCGCCATTGACCCAGGTGGTCTATTTCACTTCGCAATTATTATTCTAAAATGCATCAAGAAAACTTTTCTACTGTAAGCTTTGGGTAGAACCAGTGAAGTTTAAAAAACAGCAAATATATAAACTTTTGAAGATAGAAAAAAAAAGGTACTGGTCTGTTAAAACGGCCCCCAAGATTACTATCTCGCCAAGGTCTTTGTTAAGCTCACAAATCTTCTAAACTCACCATCAGCTATAGCAATCATCTTACATAATGAAATATTATTTTCCAAACGTTTTTGCAATCCAGAAATTTTTCTGAATCGGTATATACCTAGTGGGGGTTGACCCTCCCACCCCTAGACCTAGATCGCCTTCAAATTGTACCTGAAAGGGTGCATCACTGGTTTTCTGAAAATTTGCTTTCTATAAATAAGATGATAAACTTTTTTTTTTTGAGATTGTTAGTACCCAAATTTTAAGGAAAATGATTTTATGAAAACCAGAATATCATCAAGAACATGAAAATAAAAACACAAAAGCAATATAATAAGAATAAACACACAGGCTGTTACTTTAGTACTGTAAACGGAAGGCAATGTATCATAACCACCTTCTTGATACATCATGGTCTCTTGGAGACTTATCCCAGGTTCGTCTTCAAGAGACAAGTACCGAAAAAAATTATTTACTAAAAAAAAAAAAGTAAATTTTAAAGCTTTTACTTGTCCGCAGATCTCCACCCTTACACATTTTATCTACTTTCCCCAATTTTAATCAGCAGCGTTCATTAATTTTTAACCAAAATGATTTTACCCTTCCTGACATTTATGCGATTCTTTCTTTTTTTAGTTTCCTTTCTTACTTTTTTAAATTACTTTTAGTGCATTTTTAACATTTCAGTTTTAATTTGTTCTCATTTTAAAACCGTGTGCATGACCTCGCCTTGTTTGGTGCAGAATGACCCTTGCTGTCCTTGTGCCATAAAAATGCAACCAACCAATTATTTCCTTCATTAAACTCTTGTTTTTCCAAATAAGGGAACATTCAAATATTATGTAAGCAATATTTTGCATTTCCAACCCCAGAAAATAAAAATTAATATTGGTTATCATAGAAAAATAAGCACAATGGCATCCCCCCCCCCACAAAGGTGCTTATGTAATACTTGAAATATCCCTAATTATGTTTCCATATAATTATGAGACGCACTGTAATATATAAGGTGTCCAGTAAAGTCCTTTCTCATCATGCCCTTAACTTTTGAACACCAACAGCTGTAGTCATAAAAGTGGTGTGGAAGTATAGTAAAGTGACTATGCACTACAAGATGAGACCACTTTCAGTGCTCTTGGCAGCGAAATTTTAAAGTTATTAAACATAAATCAGGAAGTAAACAAAATACGGAAAAAGTGCCAATGACAACTTTATCCAGCATCGTGTATTTAGTATGAAATGACATCTTATGTACACGGATTAGTCAAATTCAGGGCTGTACCCTCTTGGGGCAACCTTATTTAAACTCACAAGTCGGGAGGAGAGAAATATCTGTGGAACTAAGAGAGGTAGAGATACAGAAGTTAGGTACGTAACATAGTAAAATGACCATGTGCTACTGATTTACACTTCACAACTTCCAAATTTTGCCACCAGGGGTGTTTTAGTCAATCTCATCTGGTAGCACATGGGCATTTTACTATCAATAGCTAACTGCCATATCTCTACATACCTTAATTCTTCAGGTATTTCCCTCAACTTCAAACTTTGAATAATACTGCCCCAAGAGGGTACAGCCCTGAATTTGACCAATCTGTGTACGTAAGTGTCATTTCATACTAAGTAAATGATGCCGAATAAAGTTGTAATTAACATTTTTTCTGTATCTCATTCACTTTCTGATTTACATTTAATAACTTCTGAATTTCGCCACCAGGAGCACTACAGTCCATTTCATCTGGTAGTGCATGGGCATTCTAATATACCAGTACCTAACTTCCATATCTCTGCCCATCCTAGTTCTGTAGATATTACTGCTGTCTTTGAACTTTAAATAAGGCCTCCCTAAGAAGGTACAGCCCTGAATTTGAGTGATTCATGTACACAAGATGTCATTTCATACTAAATGCATGATACTGGATAAAGTTGTCATTGGCACTTTTTCTGTACCTTGTTTATTTCCTGATGTATGTTTAATAACTTACAAATTTCCCTGCCAAGGGCACTGAAGGTGGTCTCATCTTGTGGCTCATCATCTCATCTTGTCTTGTCTCATCTTATGGTCACTTTACTATACTTCCATACCACTTTTATGACTACAGCTGTCAACATTCAAAAGTTAAGGGCGTGAAAAAGAACTTCACTGGACACCCTGTATATGCTCAAATGTTTGCAGTTGGAATTTTCTTTTGTTTAATAATGCTAAAATCTATTTAAAATGCTTAAAAAAATTAAAATGCCTTTGCTGTTTATGATTACTTTGTAAGCGATTAAGATAACTTTATTCACTGCAACTTTTTGGACTATTTTTAGACCATAATCGAGTGTTTAAGGTACATGACCACCGGCGATCCACCACCAAACACAGATAGAGGGGGATCTTTCGTTCATGATCCAAAAGTAAGAAAAATTTGTATCCTTGACAATTCAGATTTAACAGCACTTGTCTCTAAAATTTTTTATAACAATTTTAAATAATTTAAAAACTCAATATGTTGTTTATATAGCGATATTTGTAACTCTGCTTTAGAAATGTTTTTGTGGTGGTTTGAATCACTCTCCTATTCATCACTATATCTTTCATGTAAATTAATTTATTACTTTTATAGGCTTTATGTGGTGGAATCTCATTAACGCAAATTACTTTCAACATAACCTTCTTCCTGAATTTCTGTCAAATTATATAGGAATTCTTGTGCTTTTAGTTTTTTTTTTTTTTTAATCACAAAATATTGTTTAACACACATTAACTGTTAACCAATTAACCCCGGGAAGTTTTTTCACTTACCACAAACGAAACATACTTTTTTCGTTTCTTCGTGTTTTTTTGTTTTTTTTATTTATTATTTCTTTGAAACAGAAAGTGACAATGAAGGCCAAAGTAAAATTATCTTTTAAAGGGTGTATCCTTTCTTCTGATACCCCTACAACATGGATCGGCAGCTTTTTGGGGGTGTCGTATCAAAGTAGTGCTGCAGTCATGTCATGTACCAACGGAACCACATTGAATTGTTGAACCACAATGAAGCCTATTGTTGTTTACCGAAACCAGTTCTTCAGACTGAGAGACATTAGTGGTATGCATTCTAAATATCCAGTTTTGTCAAAATTAGTTAAAGCTGCCCTGCCACTTTTTCATGAGAGTTCAGACATTGAATGCGGCTTCTCTGTCTCAGGAAGAGCATTGGTAGGAGATATAGTCTGTTCGTGGAAAATTGACCGCTGGTCCCTTTAGAATTCACGGGAGTTGACGTCACAAATAAGTTGGTTCATTGCAGTAGAGGGAAGGGCATCATTTCATAACTGCTTTTCCGCACAGACAAACATGCATGAAAAACCAGTTATGAAATGGCTTCCTTCTCTCTACTTTAATGAACCAACCTGCTCGTGAAGTCAGCTCCCGTGAATTCTAACGGGACCAGCAGTCAATTTTCTGTGAACGGACTATAGAGAAACAATGTCAGAGCGGACACTCAGTACATTGATGACTGTCAAAAGTATAGTCGAACCTATGTTTATACAGTTTGCATTTATGCAAAGATTGCATGCATGCATAAAATATTGAGCCATCAAATTTTCTCTTATCTTTTTAATGTTATCTAAACCCGCTTAATTGCGATTTTGTACTATGCACAAACCTCATACATACAAGTATTTTTGAAGCCAAACGAATGTTTTATTATAGAATTTAAACCGGATATATGCAAACAAACTTTATGAACAAGTTTTCATCCTCAATAAATAGCTGGCAACCCTAATTTTTAAGGAGTGGCTTTTCTCACCGGAAATGGCTTTCAACCCTTTTTGAAGTTTTGCTTACCAGCTTATTTATGGCTTTGTTTGCACCTTCCTCCTCTTTCTGCATTTGAAATCACTGTCAAAATTTGTTTTTGCAAGATTACTTAAGATCAAACAATATTGATGTGAAAGACATTAATACCTTAACAGATCAAATCTTTAATCATTTATCAGAACATCCATGCATGCAAAGAAAGTTCACATCATTTTTTTCACTAATACAATACATACAGTGTTGCCACAGGCGACTGAAATGCAACTATTTGCTGCTATTTTTGACCTTAGGCAACTATGGCGACTTTTTTTATTGAAAACAGTCCAAAAGCTACTATTGTTGTCGAAGTGGCAACTTTTTTCACACGTTTGCGACTATTTCTTCCTTTTTCGTTTATTCTGATTTTTTTCAGCAAGGTTTGGGAACATTTAATGATTTTGACGAAATTTAATCATTTGATGAAAATGATCCTCAAATATTCTATTTGATGAGTGGCATGTTTAGACAATGGGAAAGGAAAGAAAATGCTGAGCATCCACATGAATGGTATCTTTGGGGAACTTTTTCTCCATCCAACATAATGCTCAGTGTGTGCATTTCTGAACTGCTTTCAAAGTTTGGATGCGTCTTTCTCTCTCTATGATAGTTTTTGTTTCATAAGGACTAATTAGACCGGGGTCTATATTGCTAGTGTAAGGCCCATAGTTGCAGTCCCTGTGCTATTGCTCACCCACAAAGACTGTAGAACTCCATCATTAACATCTTTACCTGTTTCATACTTGCCAACTTGTAAAGTTTTTCACCGAATTGATCCAATACCACCCAAACTCTAGATTTCCATTAAAGATTTAGGTGGTATTGATTGATCGCAAACTATGATTTATTTATGTTTTCAAAAATAAAAAGAAAGCTCAAGAACGATTTAATGAATTTTTCCTCGATATTTATAGTATGTTTTTGTTTAATTTTTTATTGTTACTATTCTTCTCGCAGCATCAACATAGCGAACATATTTGGATTCAAATCATGCGCCTCGTAATGTGACATTCGCGAACATGAATTTCATAAGAGCATTGGCCATAGAGAGGAACTTTGTAAGAAATGATTACTGGAGTATTCCTTTGAAGCAGAACTGATCGATACAATACTTTACTCCCAAACCCAGATTTGGGGTGCGAAATACGTTAAATACAGCAGTGTCACCCTCTCTTTCATCATAGTATATACAGTGGAACGCTTCTAAGGCGGCCACCATCGGTTCTTCTAGAAAACTAGCCATTTCGAGAGGTGGCGGCTGAAGAGGGGTACTGATTAAAAAATTTCAAAACTTAAATTTTGAATTTCCCAATATCTCAATGCATTAAAAACAAATGTACGTCCATTTTGCTATTGTGTTACTAGATTATGGACATAATATCACGATAAGGAGGAACATAGTTTTTCGAAAGGATCAGAAACAAGTCCCCTAAAAGTACCCCCTGGTCGTTGTTAATTGAAAGGGAAATTTCGCATGAGATGGCAAAGCTTTCTTTATTGATAGGCACAATGGTGTTTCTAATAATGAATCAATCCCTTCACCTGTCTAGCTACAAGGCGCTAACAAGTGGCCGTGCAGTGAAGTTCAACTACATATTTTTTTTCGTAATTAGAAGTTCTTCAAAGAGAGATTTATTCTGTGTACCTATGTGTGTGTACACACAGATAGAAGTCATTTGGAAGGGTAAGGCATCCTATCAAGATTTTTAAGTTAAGCTAGCCACCCCCCCAAAAAAGTTTTGTGATGGAAAATCGTGGCATATGGGGGGGGGGCAGTATCGTAGGGGGTGCACTGGACACAAAATTTCAATATTGGATTAATGGAAGGGAATGCTGACGGATGTTAGGGCACAAAACTTAAAACTTACCCCAGCCGTTAGCAACGCGCGCTATGCTGCTGGCGTGGGGGTGCATTTATGGTTACCTTATGTTCATTATCAGGTGAAATAACTATAGTTTTATAAATTTAATGTAATAACGAAACTGCTTTTTTTGAGGTGGAGGGGGGGGGGACATTTTTCCTGGGGAGTACAGATTGACGGAATTATACAGTAAAAACATGTAATGGAAATTAACCTTTTCCTGATGGCATTTTGTGATTTTTTATTTAAAAACTGGTCTACCACCCAAAGTTTTGGAACTAAGATCGTGTGGTCCGTGTAGTTCGATTCCGCCTATGGAGGGAGATCGTTTGGTAAGGGTGTGCCCCTGGTGGCATTTTGTGAAATTTTTTAAGAATTTTGTGATGAGGGTGCGAGATTTTCGGCTGACCTTCGTGTCTCTAATAGCAGGAACAAAACAGCTACCATAGCGCCCTCTGGCGACCTTTTGCTAATTTTTTATTTTAAACCGGCCATCTCCAAAATTCTAGAGCTGGAATCAAGTTGTCCACGAAGTTCAATTTCATTGAGCAAGGAAGCGCATCTAAAACCTGGAAAATACATTAATTGGAAGGAATTAAACATTTGTTGTGTTTAAAACATACAAAGATGTCTATATATGTGCATGTGCAGGGCCTTTCAGAAAAAATACAAGGCCCAGTGCAACTAATATTTTAGAGGCCTTTCAAAATTGACATGCATACATGTCTAACATATATTGAGTTATCAAATTGAGGTCCCAGTAAGCAGCCCTCATGCTTCTCCCTCTAATAACCCTTGTGCATGTGTATCAAGGTTGGCTTTCTGCTGGCAGAAACTACTTTTTGCCGTGCCAGTGGCAGAAACTGGTTATAACCGGTTTTAAGTGGCAGAAACTGCATAAACTGATAAAAGTACAGAAAACAGCATTGTATTATTTAGTAAATGAAAGATTACAAATATATATGTTTATTACAATAATTTAATATATTATAAAGCTTTATATTAATTGTTTCAATAATTAAAATATTTTAAAATTAAAAAATAGAGTAAATCAAAGATTTATTACAAAAACCATCTTTTGAAGGCCATATTATTTAACTTACTTGGTCTATTTCATCTTATTTACCTTCTTCACCTTATTAAACCTTTGGCTATAAAATAAAAAGCAACAACATTAACAGCTTGGTGGTAAGAAAAAGCCTTAGTGGTTTATAACCAATCGGTTAAGCTGTATTACAGCCAATGAACCACACTTTTTTTAAAATCTGTTGGAAAGGATGTGGTTTCTGCTTAGAAATCGTTACAAAGTGCTTGGCTAAAGGAATATGCATAAACACTGTGAAGCCACAAATACCTGGCAATAGAAAATAGAAAAGTCATGTAGCTTGCTTGGAGTCGTTCTTAGAGAATCATCCGTATTACTCGCAGATCATGAAAATGATATGGATGATATATAAAGGTGCTGTTCAAGTTATAAATAATGAAATGATTAATAAAAATGTAAAAAGACTTGTTGCAGCTTTTAAAATCTATTGCTGTTACCCTGTATAAGATTTGAAAAGGTGACTTTTCTATTCCAGATGCTTATGAAATTTGGTTGACTCCAATGGATGATGATAATCTCATGGAAATGAATCAAAAAAGGGTAAAAAGTAAATATAATCAGGTAATAACTCAACATCATATATGCCAGTTTATATACTTCATCCAAAGTACATGTGATCTAAATTGTCACATGAGCAGGAAGAAAATACTATGAAATTCTTTAATGTCATTAACCCAAATTTTATGCTTCACATTATAGCTT
The DNA here is from genome assembly GCA_006491805.2 of Dysdera silvatica. NCBI lineage: Eukaryota > Metazoa > Arthropoda > Arachnida > Araneae > Dysderidae > Dysdera > Dysdera silvatica. The sequence continues at coordinate 174,739,657 of QLNU02014802.1, read as the reverse complement.
TTTGAGCAAAATCATCTCGTTTTCCTGAAACATACTACTCCAGTAAAATCTTAGAAAATGTCCCTGCTTCTATGTGGTGGTCTAGTTTAAAGGAAACAACTATAAATGATGATTTTGTAACTTTTGTTCACACAGTGATAATATTGCCTGCAGTATTGTTGGGCTTGGAAAAATGCTTCTGTAACGCTTTTCGTCTATTCATGAAAAATTAAGAAATTATTTGAATTAGGAAATCGCACCAAAACTGATATTTTATTATAGACTGCTATGAAAAATTATATATAGAATTTGCTATGATGTAACCTTTGAATAAATACTATACACATCGTAACTAAACTTATTTTACTTTAAATAAAATTCATTCCCTTTTGCAAGTTGGGGTATTCTGATAAGTTTTTAACGCATGAAATAACTATTTTCTGGGTCCCTGCCGGTTATTGCCACTTTTGTGGCAGAAACTAGTTTCTGCAATGCCAGTTTTAATTGCCTTGGTAAAAACTTGTCAACCCTGATGTGTATACACTGGCATGTGCAGTGAAGTTGATAGGGGTCATAACCTCCTGATTGCGATGCATTTTGTATATATATATACATGAAGTTGGAGTTTTGTAAATACCCTCTCCCACCAATGTGAACTTTCGTTGTATGTTAATGTGTGTATGGGACCCATAAAGATTTATAACAAATGTTTAAATATATGAATTTCGACTGCTATAAATTATTGGTGCATCCATTGTCTTCTACCCAAATCAAGACAATTATTGCGGCCATTGCCTTCAATCCCATTGGTTGCAGTCACTGCTTTCCAACCAATTGTATGTTGTTTAATTTTTCTACATAAAATATTAAATATACTTCTTACATACTGTTTACATATAAAATAAAATTGTTTTGTGTATTAAAAATAAATTAAAATGCCTTTTCATTTTAATCCATTTTAACTAAGAATGTATGTGTAAGCATAAGACCTGCTACCTCTTTGTCAAGCATTTTTCCGACAAACTGGTTTTAATTTCTTTTTGCTCTAAAGAGTTTTTGTAGTGTAAAAAATTAGAATTTCTGTCCTCATCCCTGTGTACACCCATGATTATGTGATATTTTATTTCTCATTCGCTTATAGATTGCAGGAGAAACGGAAGTGAAAGGACAGGTGAAGTTAAAGTTAAAAGATGTGCTAAACAAACGAGTTGTAGCCACCCGAAACATGGTTGTAACACAAAAAGTACAGTATTATTAATTGTTCATAATTTTTATTTGGAATTATTAATGGACAGGATTTTACAATTCTGCCAGTAGTTAAGTAGAAATACTGTTGCTGCTTTATTAACAATGAACACTAACAATGACGCTGTACAGTGTATTTTATTCCCTGATATGTAGAATTTGATGTATTTGATATTTTTCCAATTTTATTCAAAATATTTTTAATTGAAGTGACATTTGTCATGGCGTTTTTAACATAACAGGTCATCACCAGGGTTGGAAATATGACATCAAAAACTAGTTTTTGACTTGGCAATGGTTGAAACGTGAAAAGTCAGAACTTCGGTATAAAGGGATTTGATTTGAAATTAGTGAACCCTGTGTGTGTTGTATTATCAATATTTACATATTATTTATAGCATATGGTAAGCAAATGTTATAATTATAATACAAATATATGTTTTTGAAAATATTTCTCTTGCTCTAAAAATACTGTAAAAACGGAGAAAAATGAATGGTAGTTGCTATTTAAAATGAATGAAGATACCAAAATTATTCTGAATTTATTAAAAACAATTGAGGTAAATGAAAACAAGGTTGCTTGAATTTTTTATTCATTAAGATTGCATAATTTATTTTAATATTCTAATTCAGTGCAGCCATGCAGCATTCTGTAGCTAGCATATTATAAGTTTTGAGATTTTCTTAATGCTTAATCGATTCCACAGTTTAGAATGAATAATTCCAAAATTCGAAAACTTTCTTTCAATACAAGTTGAAACAAAAGCATTATTGCTAGTTCTGAAAATTCAGATGTTGCATTATTCTCCTGAAACCTTCACACATTGAAATGCTTTTTCACCATGCAACAGAATTTGTATGTTATACGCTGGCACTGAAATAAGAGGTAGGGAATGGGATTTCTTGGGCTTCAAATGCTACCAAAAGTGGTAAACGATTGTAGATTTTTTCAGCAGCAAAACCATGAGCAGTTTTCATTTGCTTATTCATGATAGCCTTCATCCATGTATTTGGAATGAGTAAGGTTGTGGTATTCCTGTAGCATTATGCAGGGCCATGCTTTGAAAGTGGCGAGCTGAGCGGGCACTAAAATTTAGGGCTGCCGAAAAAGTGTAGTGTAAGTACCAAGAACCTTGTTTTTAGTGGCTCTATATACTTTTGATAGAGTATTTGGTCAATTGACTTTACGTGTTACGTCATACTTCCCATAATGCTCATGCAGCTTCTAAGTGGCAGTCAAAATAAATACACGTGTTATTAGTCAAATGCGTTATCATCAATAGCCTATGTACATTATCATGTTTATTGTGGTGGCTGTATAGCGACTGCAGAAACCCCCGATTTCTGACACTTGATAGATAATTTCTCTGCACCAAAACATGGAAAAATTACTTTGTAAGTTCTAATAGTATAATAAAAGCGGCTTTGTTCATTGAGTTAGCTTTTCATTAATTCGTTATAATTATAGTAACAATAAATTTTAATAATTCATATTTTAATTAATTTTTAATTTAACTTTATTATCTTCTCTTTATTTTTACCTACAGCGTTTAGACCAGTGAAAAACTTTATTTTGTAATGCTAAACTTTAGTCAGTCTTTTAATTGTTGCGTTATGTCAAAACATTTTTGAGGGATCGCTAAAATTTGATTCGCCCACATGCCGCTAACACCATAAACCTGGCCCTGGCATTATGCTCAGGTTGTAAAGTACTAGCACTGGTAAAAATGATGTCATTACTGCATGCATGGTTAAAGTGTGCCCTCTCTCTCTCTCACCTGTATCATGGAGCCAAGCCCAGTACAGACTGGTCTTGATAAATTTTGTCAGTATAGTACATAGCCATGTGTCGGTTATTGGTATGTTAGATTAAAATTTAAGTTAGTTACTGCTACATTAACGAGATTGTCATTTGTTGATGGATCTACTAAGTGTAATAAACCTTTGTTCTGTTAATTCGCTTCTTTCCTTGAATGCACCTACATCGAGACTTAACATATGATTTCACACATGTTGAAGATGGAACCAGCTAAATTACAGAGTCAGTATTAAACTTAAAGCAATAAGATGTGGTGCAGCAATTTAACCTCGCCCCACATGGTAAACCAAAAAATGTATTGACCCCAAAGCCTGTTCCAGTCATTTTTTCAGAATTGTGGTATAATGATGTAGAGAGTTTTCTTTTATGAGACACAGCCGTATGTGACATGTATCATCCATTGCTGCTGCTGTGTCTGTTTGAAGGGCATCTATTACAACAGCTATTGGATTTAGCTGTGGTACCAAGTTTTTGCACTGGTTGTACAGATTGTAATCTGTTGCAGATATTGTAATAGTTTATAAAAAAATTGTAACGTGATTTTAATACAGTCATTGGATGTTCTCAGCAGTGTTTGACATAACATGCATTTAGAGTAGTTTTTGTATAGATATTTCAAATCTCGAAGTGAAAATCAATTTTTTAGGTAATTTCTTTTTGGTCATCTTTGTTTAGTTTATACATATTTAACTAATGCAAGGTGGTCCTTTTTTATCATCGTTAAATTTTAGATTTGTAGAAGATCGATAGCAGGCATAGCAATACCTTATATCCCTACATGTTTGTTGCTACTGGTTGATGTAAGCTTCGTGATACCATTAGCAATTCAATCATTTGACTCCATTAAAGTAAACATTGACTATTTATTAACAAAACATAACTTAAACTTTAAAGCAAACTAAACTCAGAACATAATGTAAGATAAAATAATAAGCATGCATATCGCAGCTGCTATAGCCCTTTCTCTTGCGCCATAAACAATAACCTCACAGGCTTTATACTATTGCATTGCTGTTTTGCACTTCCGCTCTTATGCCATTCATTATCTATTCGTTACTAGTTCGTTCGTAATATGCTAGTCATGTCCGACCGCGACAGATTTTTGGCATTTTTGATGCGATGGTTTAAACCATGGATAAAACCGATTAAAACTTTCCATGGGTCAAAAATTTGCCAACCCTGATCATCACTTAAATTTTTCTCAAACATTTGATTCATCAAATTGTTTTGTTTTAGGTTTGTAACCTTCATATTCTTTTCTACTTACAAACATAACTGGTATGGTGCTGTACTTCCCACCTTTTTTTTTTCCCACCATACATAAAATCAGTTGAGTTTTCTGGTGACGTTGAATAAATAATACTTTGATTTTCCAATGGGAGGCAAAATACTGTGCCCTGTTGATTTTTTTTTTTTAAGGTGGAAAGAAATGTATCTGTAAGTTACAATTAAATTACTTTTTCCTATTCCCTTTTTTGCCTAAATCTACACACCTATCTGTTTGATTTAATATAATGTAGTAACACTTATTAAGTGTAATGAAATTATAAGGATGTGACAAAGGAATTTTTTTTAATGTTATAGCGTAATAGTAGTAGTAATAGTTGATTTCATTGGAATAGCAATTGAATATAATCGAGTGATGCTTGACTAAATGTTGTGGAAGAATATTATATTCAGTAGAAGGTTAAGATGTGGGGTAACAGCAGTTACTCATGAGCAATTGTGACAGGGGTCTAAAAGCTAAACAACAAAAGATTATACTTAACAGCACCCACATTTACGACATGCGAAAAGGTCCCAAAATAATCTTTCCGCCATGAGTGCTGAAATGCCTTTGTCCAGCCCTGGTTACTTTGCCCCATATTCTGTATTCTTCATGTAAAAGGCAGTAGTTTGATTTATTATCAGAATCCAGAATTTTATGTTTTGCATATTAATTTATTTCAATTTCCTTTGCAGCAAAAAAAGCTACAACTAAAGACACTTGATGGAACCATTACCAGATACTCTGCAAATGGGGGTGTATGTATTTTACATTTTTTTCCTTCTATTAAAAAAAAGTGTGTGAGGCAGCTTTTTCTGTTTTTGCAAAATCATTGTAATTTATTTAAAGAAAAGAAAAAAGTGTTTGTAAAATGAGTAAATTAACTTGAATTAACTGCAAATAAAAAATCATTCAGGCCATTGAAATATGTATGAAGTGGACAAAATAATTGCTCATTGTTAAACTATATACAGTAGAACCCCAATTATCCGAAATAAAGGTGTTAACTAGATTTCAGATAAACAAAATTTTGGATAATTCTGAAATTCAGTTTTCAATGTAAAAGTGCAGTAGAAGTGCATTTATCAAAAACATGTTTAATTATACATTACTAAACTACTATGGTGATAGGGAAAAATGTTTCAAAAATATATATAGGCCTATGTGCATATTAAGATATTAGCTATTTTGGAAATGGCCCTATGGTGGTACAGTGGTAAAGCATTTGCCTAGTATGCCATCATCCTAGGTTGAACTTGCACAGGTGCCAGTGGGGGGGGAAAAAAACACTTGCCAACTAACTGCTCACTCTAGTCTGGGTATTGATTCTCTAGGCCAGTGTTTGCCAACCTTTCAGACCTCACGGACCACATTTCGTGAATTTAGTACAATATAAAGGTGGAAATTGTCATTCAGAATATGAGAATTTCTTAGAATATTATTTTTGTTTTATTATTAATAAAACATTAAAAATGCAAATAATATCCAGCTTTTTCTGCGGACCACCAAAATTTTCTTGCAGACCACTGGTTGATGACCCATGCTCTAGGCCATAAAAGGTTTAAATTCCCCGAAAAACTACAGGTCCTAGCACAACATAGCCCTTGTGTTTATTACTCCCATTTATTATATCCAATCCTGGGCAGCGGGGGCTTTGTCAGACCCTAAAGTCTTTACCCTTTGCTGTCTAGACGGATTAACCTGACTGATAAATTGTAAATAATTATCACATTATGTAAAAAAAAATTGAATCCGTCTGAATAAAGTTTGATTTGATTTGACTGTCCTTGCACCGTATAACTCACAAATGAAAAAAAAAACAGTACTTTGGAAACGATCTGATATCTTTGTATATGTCCAATATCTAGCATTTGTATTACTTTATCTCCTAAAACTGCAGTACTGTAGAAAATATTTATGAACGTGTTTTCCAAAAACATTGAATGAGGATCTGCTAAAAAATAAGTGTAATAGGGCATTTGGGATAATCCAGATTTCATTTAAGCGATGTTTGGATAATCAGGGTTTTACTGCAGATTGTTTTTATCTCATATGGACATGACTTCTTTAATTCATATCCTGTAGTGTTGGGGCAGTTCTGTATCATTCCCAAATCCTAAGTTCTATTTCCAATAGTGCAATAGAATGTGTGTATTCCATTTCGGTACTTCCTTATTATAGTGACCTCCAAGATTCAATCACCAAGCAACTGAGATAAATCGTTAAAATAGTAGTGAAATCTATCTGAATATTATTGTTATGGTAGTACTTAACTAGCTCTCTCACTGGTATAATAACTAATTAAATGGTTTTCATGCAATTAGTACACTTACTGAATCACTGGAACCTAACTTGGAGAAGTCCCCCCCCCACTTCCACTCGTCGCTTAGCGACTCGTGACCGTTCAGATCACATTTGATGTGCATTGCCTGAATCGGTAAATGGCTGAACCAATATTAGGTTGCAACTTGACTGCGATCTTGACGTAATCCTAAAATCGCCAAATAAGGTCGGAGGCCGCTATAATTAAGGCAGTACCTCCATTTCTTTACACTCTGTAACCAAAATGTAGCATTTGCTTGCTATTATAAATGCTGAATATTACATGGGAAACCATGAATGTGAAGATCATATTATGCCAAGAATTTCATCTCAGATGGCCTTATCAGCTTTTTTTGGGTAGATACTTCAGCCATTTTAGGATATACTTCAAATATTTTAGACTATGTACTCAAAACTGTCTTTCACCCACACATGATTTGGTTTCACACATTTTGTTTAAAAGTGTCGATTCTTTTTATTACCCAATGCAATATGACCCTTGCTGTCATTGCGTCTTAAGTACATACGTTATTTTTATGACAAAATTTTTTGCAATTTTGATATTTGTTTAAAGTATGGTTCATCTTTATTAAGACATATTGAACTCAGTATTATTCAAAAGAGTTTTGTATTTATTGGAATGTTATGTCATCAGGGTTCCCCCACAACCTCGAATTGTCAGGGAATTTGAAATTGTCACTAAAAGTCAGAGGAAAATGAAATTTTTTGGTCAAACCTTAATAACCTGCTCAAAATAGCTAAATTTCACGCAAACATGAGGCCATTTTCCAAACCGAAATTCAATTTGAAGTTTTGTTTGTGGTCAGTCAGGGAATTTTGTCCGAAAGGTCAGGGGGTGGGGGAACCTGTAAGGGTCAGAATTTTTTTTTTCCATGGTGAGTAGGAACCCTGGTGAAAGTTTTTCTATATTTCTAATTATATGTCCTTTTTTCATAGAAAGTCACCTTAAGCTCAAAATGTGCGGAGATGGACAAAGAAGTAAGTTTTTACATTTAAACATAATTACATTTTATCTTAATTACATCTGTCCTGAAGTGGTGACTTGTTTGCCTACCAATCATAAACTCCAGGTTTACATCCAAATTGGCAGTGAATATTTGTCATTTTTCTACTGATCTGTAGTCTAGGGGTTTCCTAAGCAAAAGAGGTCTGGACTCCTCGGAAAATTGTGGGTCCTGGTACAGCATGATCTTAATTTCCCTGGTGCAGTGAGACGCAAACAAACACAACTCAATTACATCTCCTAAATTATATCCGAGTGAAATTTACATTGTTGAGTGCAGGTATACATTCCAGCTCGATTGCAGAACAATTTGTCTATTATGCCAAAATTTTGAAGTCCCCTTGCAATTTATTTCTATTATTGTATTTATTTATTTATTTGTATTATTATTTATTCTACATATAGCCACCCACTAGCGAGAATACCAGCTCTCGAGAGTGCCACTTCGAAGTAGCCCTCCCAATAGCTGTCACATGGGGGACACACACATGAGTCCCGCTTTAATGTAGGACTTTGGCTGTGGTGACTGAAATTCTAAGCCTTTTTTTTATGATATAGGTCCAGCTCGCAAACATGGTGTCCTTAAGGCCGCTTCCTTTGTATTTCTTTCACCGTACTACATGTATGTGTGATAACAGAGAGACCTCCATCCTGCAGTGGATTGAAAATGGTTGATGATTATTATTATTTATATCATTGCAAATTATTTGTATATAATGAGGTATTGGTTATGGCATCAAAATTTCAGTGGTTCGTTGAATGGTGTTATAACCAAGTTCGATTGTGGTAATATTGAAATCAAATTTGGATATTAGAGTCTAATCAAGCTGTTTAAATCTAAATTGTGTGTGTGTTTCCTGAATTCACTTCCTTCTTCACCCAGACTGTTGATGTAATATCTTCACATATGGTTAATGTTACATGAACTTCGCACATTTGTGGTGCATGTTACATAATAGACTTCTTGCATAATGCAGGTAGCATAATAGGCGTCATACATACTGAAAGTGACTTAATATACTTCATACATAATACATACACGCCAACTTGTACCATTTGGCCGTACAATGTGTGGATTTTGGGTGAATTATAAGATTGTATGGATGGTCGGTGTGATGATTGTACAAATATGGTAATTGTATGATCTCCTACAAAATTTATGATTTTATTTTTTCCAAGACTGGAAATAAGAAAAAAATTCGCAGATTTGCGATGCATTTTTAAGGCTGGCAGAAAGGACATACATACCAACTCTCATACTTTACTGGAAATTCCAATTTTTGTTTCTCCTGGTTTTTTTTTTCTATTAAAAATAAATCCCTAAATTTTCGGTCAATGTCAGGAAGGGGTCATCTGCGAGCAGGGCCATGCTTGGGGGGGGGCACAAGCTTGGGTGGCTGCCCAGAGCCGCTAAAAAGTGTATTGCAAACACCAATAAATCAGTTTTTAGTGGCCATTTTATACTTCCGACACAGTATTTGGTCAATTGACCTTTTGTGTATGATGTCATACTTCCCATAATGCTCATGAAATTTCTAAATGGTGGTCAAAATAAATACACATGTTATTAGTCAAATGCATTAACATCAGTAGACTATACACTTTGTCATGTTTATTGTGGTGGCTATATAGCTACTACAAAAAATCAGTCGAAAAAGGAGAAAAAAAAAGTTTCAGTCAAAAAAGAACATTATAATGTGGCGATAGGCGTAAATAAAATCTTTTCATTTATCAATAACATTGAAATGAAGTAAGAAGCGCCAAGTGATATATTGCTAGCTAACTTCGTTTTGAAATGCCTATTTTTAACTTTTTATTATCTTCTCTTCACCTTTCATATTTGGACCAGCAAAGAACTTTATTTTGTAGTGGTAAACCCTGGTTCCTACCATTGTGTCATATTAAAACAGTTTATAGGGCCACTGAAATATGTTTCACCCAGGGACACTAACTCAGTAAGCACAAATTTTTGCTCCAGCATGGGAGTAAAGAGAATCCGAAGAGGGAAGCATTTCCTTTCGGACATTTTATTTTTATGATTTTCTTATTTTATCAGTTGGTGTGTTTCCAATTTATTCAGGGTCGGGAAGTGTCAATCCCTCCACCCACCCATCAGTCTACTATCATAAAATTTCCTGCCAAAATTGACCATAGTCTTTGACTTAAAATGATGCATACACAACTAAATAGATATGACTGTTCTGAAATGCAACAACTAATTGTTTACTTCAAATATCATTAATGCATGACACCTCCATCTTTTTAGAACCTTCAGATAAGACCAGTGGTTGGCAACTTAATTACTTATGCAAGCTTCTTATTATGCATGCTTACTGGTATCCGTAAACATGCACAGAAAGTTCATAAAGGGGGGGTATAGACTCAATGGGGATGGATTACAGAGCTATAACTCCATATAGTCATACGTAAATATATAAATTGCATCACAATGGAGGATTACAACCCCCATCAACAACCCTCGCATACGTCAGTGCTGATATCATAGTCAGTTAAATTTTAGACTAAATGTACACAATCACGAGTCAGTGTTTCTGAATGGTTTTATTAAAACGGATTTTAAATTGCCGAAACCTAAGATTAAATTACAAATCTTTTGCAGTATTCAACAAAAATCTGTATTACAGTAAAAACATCAGTAGTTTCAAAACATTGGCCATTCACCATCGATGGTGAAAACACTGAAAGTAAAACGTTGTCCAACAATACTTAACCCTAGTTCTTATACACTTCGATCACATGATTTGGGTGGAGCCTCCCAGCTGGCTTTGTTTGACGCTGGCCTTAATTCCTCAATTCGGTTCTTTTAAAGCTCTGTAGATGATACTGTTTCAAAGTGTCGGAAAAAATATGATCCACAAATTTCCAATTCGGGATGACGTTTATCTCATGCTGAAGTATGCAATTAAGTTGCATACTTCAGCAATTTTTTGTATTCTTGACAAGAAATGATTTTAATGTAGAAATTGATCAGCTGCAGTCAGAATTCTGTGAACTACAAATAATTGAAATGCCGGTGAGTATAGAAAAGGAAGAGTTAGCACTTTGTAGTTTGCTGGATGAAGTAATTAAAGAAGAGAGGATGGATTGAAAGAGGGCTATTCTTTGTTAATTGACATCAGCTAATGGTACATTAAAGCGTAGCTGAATTTCTGTTGTCATGCTGTGTATTTTAACAATACCTCACAGCAATGCAGAATGTGAAAAAATATTCAGGAGTGTACGAAAAATCAGGACAGAGTTTTGGAACTCTTTATCCAGTGAAAACTTGGAGATATTTTTATAACTAAAAATATGCAAAAAGGACATTCCTGTAAGCAAAAATTCAATAACAAATTTGTAGCAATAGCTAAATCAGCCACTAGTGAACACTTACTGTATAATAAAGTAGAATAATCACAATAAATCAGTACTTTCAGTTTTACGTTTGTCTTGATGTTGCCATAGTTTTTTGTACTGTGAAGTATATGTTGCTGTTTTAATCCTTTAACTAAATAATGTATTTTAGTTTTGGGAAATTACCTTGCATTTTACTTTCTGTTTAATATAGTTATGCTTATCAGTAATCTGTGCATAATGAGCTAAAAATATAGTACCTCTGAAGAGGAAAGAAAATTTTTCCTTTAACACATATATTATAAAAATACGTGAGCCATGCAGTGTTTTAACACATTCGCCAGTTTCGTACAGTTAATCTGGGTTTGACTTCCAATGGTGCAAAGGACGCTTACTCAGAGATCTCATAAAGATCACACTGCTCAAAATCAGGGATTTATACACACTCCGTAACAACACTTCAGATTTTTTGATACACCCCCCTAAAAATCTTAAACACAACAATGTGTTTAATGAAAATAAATTAATGAAATCTAGACCACACCTCCCTAAAAGTCTTGAACACCCCCCTCAGTTTATGAATCTTGGGTAAGCCCCTGACTCACTGTAGTCCAGGGTTTGGTTCCCTAGGCCTTAAAAGTTTCGGTTTCCTTGGGAAAACTGTAGGTCCAAAGATTCGGATTCCTCGGAAAACAGTAGGTTCTGGCACAGCATGACCATTATAGTCCTTGAGCTGTAAAACCACAAACAAACCAGCAACTTTGCACATAATGCATGTAGCATAATAGATTTCACACGTAGCGTATGTAGTAGGATAGATTTCTCACATGGTGCATATTAAAAAAGATGGGAAATTTCTTAGAAAAGGGTAAAAAATTGTGGTTGTTGATATCGTCAATTTTTTTTTTTTTTTACTTCTAGCTGATAACGGCCCTGGGTGTGTCGAAAGCCATATTAACCAGTGTCATCTTCTGTCACCAAGAAGAATCTAATTGGTAAATATTTACATCTTTTTAAACAAAAAAAAATAATTCTTAAAAACTTCAATTGGTGAAACAAAACGAAAATTAAAGTTTACAGCATTGTACCAATGTTACAACCACGAAACTATTTAGAGTTAACCATTATTGAAATTAAGTTGACATTCACTCCTCAATTCCCCCAGTGAACTTTGCTTTAAAAAAGCATGAATTTAAAATCGACAAGATTATCCACATCTGGTCTTTATAACAAACAGTTATTTCGACACTGGCGTAAGGTTTAAAAACACGACGTTTCGGGAGCTACCTTGCCGTCACTTGACAAAGGGCAGTTGGCTCTCGTGTGTTTTTAAACCTTACGCCAGTGTCGAAATAACTGTTTGTTATGGAATCTCCTGGTGAAACTCTGTATTGTTTCGTTATCTGGTCTTTATGTTTATCAGTGGGATAGGTATTCATATAAAGGGAAAGACAATGGTGTATGAAAATGAAACAAAATTGAATTTAATTCTCCTGATTCCCCTGCCCCCTTTTTAAAGGAAGTATTTGGATGAAAGTTTCTGTAAGCATACTCAAACCAAATACTTTCTATTTAGACTCTTTGTCATCATCCAAATCAAAGCCTTATGGTGGTGTAATGCATTCATCTATTGTATCATTAACCTGGGTCTAATTCTAGTAATAACTGTAGAATGCCTGCTATTTTTCTGCATATTGTGGTTTAGGGTTTGATTTTCTGGACCACAGAGTTTTGATTTTTATAGTTTCAGATTCCGTAGAGAACTGTAGGTCCCAGTGCAATATAAGCTTAACAGTCCTTGCATTGTAAAACACAAACAGCCAATTGAGTCAAATATGAAGGTTTGGCTTGAACCAGTATTGCAGAAACTGGTGAAATAAATCATTTTGATTTTACTTTAATATGATTTTTCTCTTTTTACGAAAGAGGAAATCAGTTTATTGTAGGAATGGTCAACTCATTTATTGTTGCTATATGCAACTACTTTTACATTTAAAAAAAAAAAAAAATAGTTGCATACTACCCACAATAAGTAACTGTTTAATGTAATTTTTAAATGTGCAAATTGAAAAAATAAAATTAGGAATAAAAGTTTGATAGTTCACATTTTGGTATAGATGTACATTAAAAAGATAATAAATTATAACCAAATGGGTGGTTGAAAGTTCATTATATTTTGCCATGGTTGACCCAAAAATGGCTCATTTAACAGAATTGACCTGTTGGCCATACCTGATGTATAAATTTCGAACTGAATTGAAATGTTGATAATAATTTGATAATTAGATTTCAACTTAATAACTTTTGGTATATAATATAGTGATTTCTACAGTACAGGAGTGGGCACGCATGAGGTCAATGAGAGCCTCATTCCAATTTATCATATATCATAAAGAGCCATGCCATAGTTACATAGTATTAAATACACAAATTTAATTAATATGGTTACATATTGTACCAAAGTCTTAAGTGCTATGTAAATTATACATATAAGAAAATATAATTAAGAGAAAGAAAATACAAAATAATTATTTCAAAATTTAATAACTCCTAGATGGACCTATCGATGCAACCGAAGGTCTACTTTTGAAGCGATTACGTACAACTTCTATTCTTCATTAACCGATTCACTTTCTTAGTCAATTTAACAAGATTCGCTAAAAAGTTTTGAAAAAAAAGAGAGAGAAAAAGGGGGGAAATTAAAACAAAAAAAAAGAAGAAAAGAAAAAAATTTAAATTTTCGACAGGAGCCACATTTAACTCAATGAAGAGCCGCATGTGCCCACGCCTGATGTAGTATAATAGTTAGATGCTAAATTTGAAATTTTAAAAAGTTATAATAGTTATAAATACATGCAATACAAGGTTCATACGGTCTTTGAAAGTTATTTTCACCTAAAATCTGCAAAAAGTTCTTAATTTTGTTCTCCTACTTCTCTGTAGAACTTCAATTTTTGTTACTGACATTCTTCACACAGTGTGAATCAACATAAAGTATGAATATGGAATTCACACCATACAGGTTATAATGTGCCCCTTATGAACAGCAGGAGCATACATAGAAGAGAACTCTTTCTAGGAATATGCGTAGGGGAAAATTCACCCTGGAAACTTGCTAAAGTATGTCTTAGAGCAAGAATGATCAGTGCATGACCACTCTCCCAAAATTTAAAGCACCTGTTTCCGAATGCAAAGTACTTTTTCCACTTTTGAATATATGCAGTACTGACTAACTGACAGACAAGCAAATTTGTAATTGTGTTTATCATTATTTACTTATGCACAATGTATCAGCCACCTGTTCATTTCGTTTTGCCTGTCAATATCATTTTACAGATGAAATATGTAACTTGTTCAGCATTATGTTGTCGATTAGATATGTTTGATGAGTGCAATTTGCATTTAGAATGAACAAGGGGTTTTAAAGCATCCGGATAAGTGTGAGAATGCAGTTAAATTTTAGCTATAGTTTCAAAATTCTCTTCGTTTTGTCAGAGTTTTACTATATTGAACTGTTGTCCATTGGTTTTACTTGATTGAGGAAGTAATTGTAAACATTGGGATTTATGAAATCTGACATTTTAAACAGGCCCCTAAGCGAAGGAAAAATACTGAAGCAAAAATTTGATGAAATATTTGCTGCAACAAGATACATCAAAGCCTTGGACATAATTAGAAAAACAAGACAAGAAAAGGTAAGTTTTGAATGATGATTGTTATGCTGTTTTGTTTCTTTGATTTTTGACTATTCTGTGTGCCACTATCGTCTATATCACTCCAATTAGTTTTTCTTTTTTTCGACTGAGTTTAGGTTTTAAATTCTCTCATTGCTTTGTGGTAGCATTCACCTAGTGACCCGTTAATTCAAGGTTTGACTCCTAGTGGTTGGAAGGGAGAACTGTCTTACCAACTAACCGCTTCCATAGTCCAGGGGTTGGTTCCCTAAGCCGTAAGAGGTTTAAATTTCTACGAAAAACATGTTCACTTCCCTGCAATGGCATAGTGGTACCATAATTGCCTATTATACCATTAACATGGATTCGACTCCCAGTGGCATCATAGAATATGTGCTTTTTATCTTCCTGTCATAGTCCGGCATTTGGTTCCTTTGAAATCAGAGGTTTGTAGACCCTGATGCAGCGTGACCTTTGTATCATGAAAACACAGTGTTATATACATCATCATTATATTCAATTGTTATCTGTCCACTATTGAATGAAGATTTCTGTGGTAATCTACAGTGAGGTACTGATGATTTACAATGCTTTATTGATAGCATTTACCATGCAAATACTCTGAATTTAAATACAAATGGCACCAAGCACTTGCTGCTTTTATTACTGATTCATGATCCAATTTGATTCTCTTGGTAACAAAGGTCCTAGCTCTTCTTAAATAGTAGAGCTTCTTTAAATTGTAGATCCTGGCAAGGGCATACCCTTCCCAAGAACAGTCCTACGTTGTTGTTGTTAAAGCTTTCCACTTCCCCAAAATATTTTTGGGTCTGCATCGTAATTTTAGCTGTCCTTGCCCTGTAAAACATAAACTGAATAACATTTGCTTGCATCAAGTTTATGAAAGCTTGTTCAAATTACTATGTGCTCTTTATACTGTTCAACTGAGCTGGTTTGCTTTCCTCTATTTACATTTGTGTTTTGGATTTCCCTCATTTTTAGATGGTTGTCTATGACGATTTTGTAGATAGCCCTCCACCTACCCACCCCACTTACTGATGACTATGTATGAAAATTTTGCCCATAACCCTCACTTTTTCTGAAGAACGCACGTTCATAAAAATTTCATATGATCATAAATTTCTGGTTACTGGAGAGATTACCTAAATGACCCTCACTTTTTGATAACTATCTGTGGATATTTTGAAGATGTTACTGGATATATGCTGGGAGCCCTGCCTACATTTTGTTCAATGCTAAATTAGGTGTTTTATGTGTCCTTCATTTTTTGTTTCAGGTCCTTGAAATGTCATTGAAAACATAATTTTACCCTTCAAAAAATAGTATGAACCCTGTTAACTTGCAAAATCTCAAAGAAAATTGTTCACTACAATCTTGTACCATCGTATATTTTCAGAAATCTCGCCGAATAACTCATTCCATATCCTTTTCAATTTCGAAATTCTACCTCCCTTGCTCTCTATGTGAGACAACTGCTTCTTTCAGTCATTGTCAAAATTTGTTTCTTCAACCTGGAAAGTAAAAATGTAATAATGAGTAATAAGGAACATGTGAATAAGTGGTATGCATTTTTAATTATAATTTTACTTTGTAGGTACTGGACATTAGGGTGTTTAAAACCCAAGTTGACAGCTTAAAAGAAAACCGGAGAAAGGCTGCTGAGGTATGCATCATTATTAATGTTGAACAGTTGAATATAATATACCATCAATATACAATAGTTGGATATAATATCATCAATGTGCAATAGTTTTATATACCACTAATGCTCAGTAATTGGATGATACATACATACACACACACACATACATGCCTGCCTGCCTGCACATATATATAACAGATCTATTATTATCATTAATAATAATGTCTTCATTTATTTGCTTCAAACAAGACAGAAAATGTTGAAAAAAAAATTTCACATTATTCAGTACAATATACAACAGGTTTTTTTTAAAGCTAACATTATATGTTTAAAGTGGGTCTTGAGTAAGTATACATTAGTATATAATTCGCTGAAGAGCCTAACTTAAATTATGTCTGTAATCTATAGTTCGTTCGCGGAAAGTTGACCGATGGTACCGTTAGAATTCATGAGGACTGATATCACAAATGGACTAGTTCATTACAGCAGAGGGGAGGACGTCATTTCAGAACTGGTTTTTGGCGCAGACAGATGTTCTCTAAAAATCAGCTCTAAAATGATGTTTTCCCCTTTGCTGTAATGAACTAGCCCGTTTGTGACGTCAGCTCCCGTGAATTCTAATGGTACCATCGGTCAACTTTCCGCGAACGAACTATACAACCAGTAGTGCCCAGACCATGAATCCACCTCATCCAACATCCATTTTTTTTTTTTTTTTTCTTTTTTTTAATGAGTTCATATTATTTAAATTTTTTAGTTAAATTGGAACCTTGTCTCGCATCTTCAGTCCCTTGTATTTCATACCATCCCGCTTTACCTCAGTTCTTATTTTAGGAAGTTAGAAGTCATTTGCCTTTCTAAGTATTTTCTGATTTTTTTGTAGTCTTATTTTTTCCATATATTTTATTTTCCCTTTGGGACCATTCAAGTATTACGTAAGCATCTTTGGGGGAGGGGGAGAGATTTGCTTATTTTTGGTGACAACGGGGAAGGGGAGGAATCTGAACCATGCTTACGTAAGACACAGAAAATAATGAAACAAGCAAGCACATAGTCAGGAAATAATATCCGCTCTGACAGAACTACAATACTGGCATGTACAACACACTACGAGTAAAAGATGTAAAATACACGTAATCACAATTAAATATTTAATTATTTAAACCAGTGGATGGCTGTCAACCTTTATTCACTCTGTGCTACCTTCTATACTCCCCGTGGCCCCTCTAATATTTTTAAATTAAAACGAACGTATTATTTTTAATAAATGCATTTTATCAAATCCACTTCTTATTTATCCACTATTTACTTATAACATAAGATATACGTAATAAAATGTGACAAAATACTTTATAATAAAATATTATATTATTATCCCTTATAGTTTAATATATATACTATATATAATTTAATATGCAACATATATATAGTTTAATAATATACACATATATATATAGTTTAATAATATGGTATGACGATAATATATGACGATGTTTATAATATATATATAAACCAATGGCCCAGGATAGACTTGTGTGGAAAGCATTTGGAGAGACCTTCATCCAGCAGTGGATAGATAATGGTTGAATATGATGATGATGATATATATATGGTTTTTAATAATATATATAGTTTTTAATAATATATATAGTGTAATAATACATGCATAATATATATAGTTTTATAATAATAGTAACTAAAAGATTAGGGAACCAAATTCTTACATAAGCATAAAGGTGGGTGTCAGGCATTTGCTTATTTTTTCTTACAAGGGGGGGTATAAAATATCCAGAAAAGTACTTATGTAATACTTGAATGGCCCTTTATTCTTTTGTACATTTTAATTATTACACAATATCAGTGGATCTTAAAAACAGTCAAGTTTTTTTTTTGTTATTGTTGTTGTTGAATATCATCATTAATGTGCATGTGTGTAAGCATTGGCACAGCCAGCCTTGAGATCTAGGGGCCATATCTTCTATCCCAATGCTCTGCACATGACTTTATGATTTTTGTTCTTTTAGGGTAGGGGGCTTAACCCCCCACCCTAGTTGCACCAGTGGATGTAATTTAATTATTAATATGCAGTAATAATGTATCATCATTAAATCATAAATGGTAACAACTAGAGTTCAATGTAGACTATGTTCTAAAATTTAAAATTGAATTTGTTTTCGGCCATAGTTCACCGAAAGTTTAGAAAAAACCAAGTCTCGATTAGCGGCATGCAGGGATGCTGTTGCAGAACTAGACAACAAACTCAAACCCATAATGGTAATTATAAAACTAGATTTTTTTTTGTTCATTTTGGAAAGAAAAGAGGAAAAAAGACAGAATGAATGAATTCACCTCTAAGTCATTGGATTATATTTTTAGGATAAACTTCAAGATATTTCGCTCAAAGAACATGAAATTGGGAGATTAAATTCAAGTCTCGGTAAGATCTTTACCATATGTTTTGCCACTGTGTATTTAGGAATATGTTATCATTTACTGCTAGTCGATAAGCTAAACATTGACTACTTACAGAAGCAGCGATCACTGCATCAACAGCATTGAAGCACCCATAGAGGATAATGACATTTTTTAGGTGGAAATAATAATTTAAAAAATTTATTCAAAAAAGAAAACTGCAGTCGTGTGCAAATAAAAAAAAAAAATCTATTTTCAAAATTGTCACTTTTATAAATGAAGATACTAATATCTTGGTACTGGCCAACAACACAATAGAGTATACATACTCTTGAGCACAATACAGTTGGATGTCTGTCACAGAAAAGAAAAAAATACAAAAACAGCATTGATACTTAACAATAATTATTAAAGGTGCTGTTATTATTACTAGGGTTGCCTCCCTTGGGCCTTAAGGTGTTCATATTCCTAGGAAACCTGTAGGTCCTAGCATAACATTACCCTTGCTGTCCTTTAGCTGTAAAACTTGAAAGGCTAGTAAAAAAAAGGTAGAGTATGGACAAATCCTGTTTTTATGTCATGTTTTATCCCAAGGAAGGTCAACGCAAATAAAATAAAAAATCTACCATGGAAAAAACTTACAATTTTTTAAATATATCATGAAGAAAGATTAATTTTAATCACCATAAATTTTGTAGGTATGTGTACAAACATTATTTTATTAAAATGAAATTAGGAGAATATATATATTTAAATGTCAGAAACAAAATCTTTCAGTTAATTAAAAAAAAACATACATAAGGGAACATTTCGGAAATTATATATGAGTGAATCTCAGTCTGCCTGATAACATATTATGGTGATAGTTTTCTAATGACAGAAGGTGATATGATGGGAAATGGGGACTACTGGTACTCCACTTTTTCCCAATGAGTACAAATGTAAAAGTACCCTGCTTCTTTCCAACGTAGAGCACACAAAAGAGAGAAAATGTTCTGCTTTCCTCCAAGGAATACACAGCAGGGAAGTGTACTCTAAGATGGTTTAATTTTACCTCTTGGTTAATTATTATAGTTGGTGGTTTCTCTTACATCCCACTCAAAGCAAATTCAGCTCTGGCGTACTAGGCGGACGATATGGACGGTAAATGAAAAACCAGTCGAATACAAGAAAAATTCCATCGTGCATATAGAAAGAAAATTGACTGATTTATCATGAAATATCAGAGTAACCGGTTTTGGTGTTTCCGGCGACCATGATTTGCAGAAAATAGAACTTGTTTTCGTAAAGAGTTTGGCTAGATTACAGAGGGTGTTTACACATTTTTAGAACGATTTCAATAGAGGATTAAAAAATGAAAATATTTTGTGGGAAAATGGATCTGGCAACATGTTATTATTTCAAATTAAGATTATCGTCTGCTACTTTCAAATTCATTTTTCATTCAAAATGGCGCCTGTAAACAAGCCGTGGATCGAAGAATACGTTTTTGCGCTTTCCGAAGAGAAATATTCTTATTCCACTATTAAAAAACGTGTGAAACGCATGGTATAAAGATTTCTAAGTGCAAAATAAGCAACATTATTAATCGAAAAGGGAAAGACCGTCAATCGAAACTTCCACATAAAAAGAGGACTCCAAATGAATACCCGAACGAGGTATGTACTGTTGCAAATATTTCTAAAGTGAGATCACTGGTAACAAGAGAAAATCCACCGACGCAGAAATCAATTGCAAACTCTTTAAATACTTCTGTAGCAACAGTAAATAAAATAATAAACCAAGATTTATAACTTAAAAAAGCTAAAAAACATAATCTTCACCGTCTTTTGTCGAGACATGTGGCTCAACGCAAGACATGTTGCAGAATCCTGTATGAAAATTACTTAGAAGGAGATAAATGGAAATACGTTGTTACCCTTGATGAAGCATGGGTTTATCTAAATGATTGTAACAAAAAAAGGTCCATTTACTATCGTAAGCGTGGAGAAAAAAATTTCCAAACTTGGTGCCGAGAATGCAAAGAAAGCTTCAGTAAAGGCTTTATGATTGTCGCAGGTTTCTCTTACAATGGGAAATTAAAGATAAAAAAAACTGGAAAAAAAGTTAAAATCAACTCATCATATTATCAAGAAAATGCTTTACATCCGATATTTACAGAAGAAATTCCATTTTTTTATTCCAACAATTTTCAGAGTATAAAACTGCATCAAGACAAAGCCAGCAGTCATACCTCGAAAACTACCACTGCATTCCTTGAAAAAATGGAAACTGATGCAAGTGTTGCATATATATAGAGTCTGCCTTTTCAACATATTCCTGAGAAGTCCCCTGTTGTTTCTCCAATGTACTCTTGTGCCTTTGGTCCGCTGAAAAGAGCTCCCTCTAAGCGCAAACCCACTACCATTGATGGACTTTGGAAAGTTGTGGAACAGGAATGGCAAGCAGTACCTCTGGAAATGTTGCAAAAAACCCTTCTATCATGGAAAACATGATGCAGACTTATAGTTCAAAAACAAGGTTATCAGATGGAATATTTAAAAAAATAATCTTTACATTTTAAACATTAAAAAAATGGCTCCAAAATCATTCTAAAAATGTGTAAACACCCTTTGTATATCTAACACACAATGTGAATTTCGCTATTTATGATGTAAAACTAACAGTTAACTATTTCGATAGTTTGTGAATGGAGGAACAGCCCCAGTAGGTAGAGCCTGGTAGAGTGGAAGGTCGTGAGTTCAGGTCTCACCAAATGCAGAAACATTTCTTTTCTTTCGAATGTTTCACCATCTAGCCACGTCATAACATCGGCGCTGGTATCACTACGCCAATAAACGTTGATTTATATTGTTGTTTGATTGTAAAATAGAGTTGCGCCAAAAGGATAAACGTAAAACTGTGGTAAACTATTAGCAATGCGAAGACTAATAATACTATGGTGGGTGTTTGAAAAAATTAAAAGCGAAATTTAAAGACTTACTGACGTCGTGGAACCACAAATTTGGAACCAGGAAAATCTGCTTGTGAAGAGGCATTGAACTATTACGATTTTGAGAAGGAATGACTGAAAGTGAAGCAGTTGAATATAAATTTGTGGGAGAGAATTAGAAAGGCGGTGTTTATATGAAAATTTCAATTGTTCAAATCATTTATCAGTTTTCTATCACTCATTTTCTGTTTTGTTCTCTTTTTCCTACTTTCAATTTCTCTTAACTTTAGCTTATGAGTGAGATAGGGTATATCCCGGCAGATTTACCTTCCAAAGAAAAACAGGGCTGGTTTAAGCCCTCTCCCAGAGATTTTTGCCCCCATTTTGTGTCCTTTCCAAGTCAATGGCCGTTTTAGTAGTACAAAGTTTTCATTGTTGTTGCAAGCGGGATGGACAACAGAGAAATGCATCTCCCTCCTGACCATGCTTAGCACCGCTATACCTCCTTCCTGATCCCATGTAGCAACACTTTCAAGTGTAACTTTATGGTTGCCCAGAACAATCTTGAAAATCAGGGAAAATGTAATTGGTCAGGGAAAGTTAGGATTTTTTTTAATACCTCTAGTCAGGGAAATTTAATGAAAAAATCGGGAAAAATTATTTTTAGGACAATAATTTTTTTTCCCTCTGCAACTTCAAGTTTAGTGCGGAGAAGAAAACCACTAAAGTAAGTATTGATTTTTTACTCCATGCAATTTACTCAATGGTCTATAGCATTATAATAAGTTGATGTCGTGCAGGGATCATATTTGTCCTACTTTTCCTACTTTTTTTAAAGGATCCACATCCGATTTTTGATTTTCGGATTTTCCACATCCGACGCAGATATTTGAGTGGTATGAAACTCTTAATGAAATAATTGAAGGTACTAAACAGTGTTATAAATTAGATATCCGTAATTAGGTATCATATATTTTGAGCTAAATTAATGTGTATTAATACGTTTAGAATATTTAATCATTAAATTTAAAATTTTCTCTTTTAACTTGGCTATCCAATAACGTCTTTAAATAAACTGGATTGTAAAAATTTTATAATGTTGCATAGGATTTTTTCCTCAATAAAAATCTCTGAGGGGCTACTCATGCTCAGCCTGTTGTAACGCAGGTTGTTGTAGCATTCTCTTTCAGATTATTGGAGAAAGTGTGTTCTTAAAGCTTAAATTTCAATTTGACCTTTAACTACATTCTTTAGGTCACTTGTTACAACAGTGATGTGAGAAAAGTGCATCTAACAAGGGAAGTGTCACAAGTGCCAGTCGCACCTGTATGTCATATGAAAGATTTATATGAGTAATGAGAGAAATCGAAAGACTTAGTCCTCAAAACTAAATTTTTCAAATTTTGGTAATTACACTGAAATGTAACTTCCTTGCGTTACTTGCAAGCTATAGGAGAATTAGTAAAATGAGAGAATTCATTTTAATATGGTGTTTTTTGGCGCAATGAGCAAGGTTTTCGGAAACCAGTGAAATTTTGCGGTGAACGTTAACGCAAAAATAATTAATGGCAATGTATACCTTACTTTTAGCAGAGTTCTAGTAAAACCTAAATTTGCGTTTTATCACATCTAATGAAGTTACTGACTACTGCTGAAGTTATTGACTAATAAATTTTATTTCACATAATAATTCGTTTGGACAAAAAAAAAACATTGATATCGGTCAGTGGCATAAATACAGAGTATGCAATGAATCCCCTCCTTTCTTTGTGATTTACAGAGGTATTATCATCAGAAATATAATCTATATTGCTTTTTTTTTTTTGCGTTACCATCATTCTAATAATCTGACATTACTTCCTCTTGAATAATTCCTCTATTTCATATAATTTCTTCAAATGTGGGTAATAATCTCCTACTTTCGCATATTTGTTCATCAGTTATTGCAGATAGATCTGTTCCATATTTTCAATAGCTAAGTTTAAAATACCGGCAAAATATTGATTACAGTCTGCATATTTGCAATATTTATATTAACTATTATTTTGCCCAGTATAGTGCGGTAATCAACAACAGTGTTTTAATGAAAGGCTTTAAAGCTGTGAATAACATGCCGAGTGCTTTCAAATTTACAAGAAAAAATTGCAACACTCTCTTGTCCTTCATATATGGTTATGGTTAACACTTACAAAAAACCGCCAATGGCAAATAAGAACTTGCTCGTTGTGTCAAAAATCACCAAATTAAAAATGAATTCTCCTATTTTACTACTTCTCTCATAGCTTGGAAGCAACGCAAGAAAGTTACATTTCAGTTCAATTATCGAAATCTTAAAAATTTATAAAAATTTGAAAATTTAGTTTTGCAGATTGATTCTTTCGATTTCTGTCATTACTCATATAAACCTTTCATGCGACATATGTCCCGATTCAAGGTGTGACTGGTCCTTGAGACGTTTCCCTTGTAAGTATAAAGTGTTTTACCACTTTTGTAAAAAGAATATTAAATGTGATAATCATGGACTGAATTAGCTAACTCACCATTCACAATCACAAAGTCATACTTCTGTTGTTAAACATATTGAAAAGGGAAGTCAGATAACATTTGCAAAGCAATCAGCTTAACGACCTTTTGTGCCCCCTCCCATTTTCCATCGTGGATATATATTTGAGCAGGAGGTGGAAAACATTTTAACTAGAGCCTCACCTGGCTATATGGTTGGGGAATTAAAAAAAAAAGTCAGCACAGCATAAAACATATAAATTGTTGATTTTTTTTGGTATCCTACTTTTTAAACGTTAAAACTTGGTATGATCCCTGGTCATGGATCGATGACATTGATAAAAAATTTGTCATTACATGGACATCTCATATATCAATAATAGAATTTACTCTACGTTTTGCCCAAAGTTTAGTCACTGATTACTGTTCACAAACTTTTAGAGGCTATAGCAAAATACCTTTTTTTAAAAGGGCAGTTCTACTGTAATGGGGTTTTGTTCCTTTCTTTCTCTGATGTATTTTACTAACAAAAATTGTTAATGCAAATAAGCTTTTCCTGTTATTTTTATTCTATATTTACTTAAAAATTGCATTTCTTAATTTTTGTTTTTCTTTTGTAGAGATTAGTGCCTAAAAAAAATAATTTAAAATGGGATCAAAGGAAACCGTCTTTAATGAGCAGTGGCTGGACTCTAACTTGAATCCTCAGTGTAATGGATGGCTGTGTAAGGCACCTGATAAATACCATGCATATTGCAAAATTTGCAAAAAGACTTTTGAATTGGCGAATATGGGATGCCAAGCTGTGTTATCACATGCAAAAGGAAAAGGCCATTCAAAGTTGGTTAAAATTAAGACTGCTCAGCCATCTTTAAAAAACTTTTTGTGCACTAATACTAATGAAAAGTATGATACTACTAATGAAGACAGTGGAAGTCAGCCTGGATCCTTAAAGATTGTTTCATTAAACCAGCCTCATGTTCCATTAGTGGAATCTTTTTGTTCCAGAGATGAAGTTGCAAGAGCAGCGGTCATTTGGGCCCTGAAGGTCATTGACAGTAAGATGTCATCAAATTCATGTGAACATGTAGGAAAGACTTTTCAGCTAATGTTTCCGGATAGTGACATTGCTTCAAAATTTCAGATGGGAAAAACAAAATGCTCTTATATTACTAATCATGGACTGGCACCATATTTTTACAATTTACTTAAAAAGAAGTTAAAAGAACGTAATAATTTTGTGATTTGCTTTGACGAATCTCTAAACAAAATAATTCAGATGGATTCGTTTAAGCTTTTTGATATCAATACAAATAAGGTTTGCACACAGTATTTTAATAGTGTTTTTTTGGTACAAGCTATATCCCAAGACCTTTTGTATAGTTTCAGTATCAGAATTGAACCTCTTCCACAAAAAAATATTCTTCAAGTCTCAATGGATGGACCCAATGTCAACTTGAGTTCCTTAAAAAACTGAATGAAGTGATGAGAGAAGACTGTCCTGATGGTAAAATGCTCATGAATATTGGTGTTTGTGGACTCCATGTTGTGAACAGTGCAATCAAAACTGGATTGCAGGTTGTTAAATGGGACCTTAACAATTTTTTGCGAGATGCTTCCTATATTTTCAATGACTCGCCAGCACGTTGTGCAGAATTTACTTCTCTGACGGGAAGAAAGCTATTTCCTTTAAAGCACTGTGCTATTAGATGGTTGGAAAATCTTCCATCATTAGAGAGAGAGAGCTGTGCTTGTTTTTGATGACGTGAAGAAATTTGTTGCGAATAAGAAATCAATACAAACAGGTTCATTCCCAAAATGTATTGTGTTAAACAAAAGATAAGTTTATGAAATGCAAATTAGCATTTTTTAAAACTTTATCAATAGAGTGTGAAGTCTTTTTAAGGAAATATCAAACCTCAAGCCCGCTTGCACCTTTTTTGTTCTCAGATTTGCAGATCCTTATGAGAAATCTCATGGAACTTTTCGTAAAATCTAATAAGCTACATGCTACAGTAAGTAAGCTCAACGTCTTTGATCTGAGAGACACAGATAATTTACGTGAACTCAAATATGTTTATATTGGTTTCCAAGCAAAAAACTTTCGAAAGACATAGCCTCATCTGAAGTTGAGCTTCGTAATTTTAAAGAAGATTGTCAAAAAATTTTGATTGCAATGATGGAAAAAATACTGGAGAGAAGCCCTTTAAAGTATACCTCTGTTTAAGGATTGTTCTCATTTGATCCTAGTGTTATTTAGGAGCACTCACAGCAGGGTAAAATGAGGTTTAGAATAATATAAGAAGCTCTTTATACACACAACAGGATCACAGAGAGTATTTCAGAAGGTTTCAGTATGCATTATTTTCTGATGAAGCTCATGGTAATGCACAAAAAGAATTTCATGAATTCTTTGAAGGAAAAATAAACCAAATGCGATTAGATGACTTTTACTCTTCCTCTTAAGTGGCAACCAAAAATATTTAAAACTATGGCAAGTTGTTCAATTTTGTCTCATATTTTCTCATGGTAATACCACTGTAGAAAGTAGATTCTCAGTGAATAAAGGTCTTTTTGTTGAAAATCTACACCAGGGCAGCCTTGTTGCTCAAAGAAAAGTGTATGATGCCAGTAGATATTTTAGAAGCATACAAAAAGTTCCAATTACATGACAAATGTTATCATACGTTAAAAGTGCTCGAAGACATTACGAAAATTATCTTGAAAATTCAAGGAAAAGTAAAAAAAATAAATGAAGTAAGAAAATGTGCTGAAAAAAGAAAACTTAAAGGAGAAGTAAAAAAAATTAGAAGAACAAAGGAAGATTCTAAAACTGAAATCTCAACAGGAGGAAGGCATGATTTTAAGAAAAATTGAAACTTTGGAAAAACAAGTTATACAGAAAAATGAACTTGACTTTTGGGATAAGCCTATTTAGTCATATCTATTGTAAAATAGTTCCAGTTTAAAATGCTTTAAATGTAATCCTTACATTATTGTAAAAAAAAAACAAAAAACCATAAAAGAGAGAGAGAGCGGTGGGCAGCTATGGGGATAGTGGAGGCTGTAATAAAAATGTTTATATTAAAATCATGTTTCCTTTAACCTATTAAAGTACACATACATTATAGTAACATGCATAATAACTGCCTTAATTAGCAAATTATTATACCAATATAATTACATTTAAAATGTCATTACAGTAACTATAACCTATTGTTAACAATAATGTGTGCATTAGCATTTCCGTTGTAGATTTCGGCATGTTTGTTTAAGGGCCATGGTGGTTAGTGAATTTTATAAATATTGGTCAGGGAAAATGTTTTCAAAATTTTTGTGGCAACCATGAACTTTGTATGGGCGGGGGGGGGGAAGAAACGATGCTTCCCCATATGGTAACACCTTATTTATGTTTTTCAGTCCTATAAGCTACAGGTTAAGGGTGGTTTACACGTTAGGACTTACCGTACATTTTATCAGTCATGCAAAACGTACATTTTGTAAAGTGTTCATATAGCAACATCTTTTCCTCCATTTTCCACATCATTTCTAACTACTCTTTTGTGGTAGTGAATCATTTGATTATCATATTTACAATATTTATTTTTAGTGGTCAATTATTTAAAGCATTCAACATGGAGGAAGGTATATGGTACATGATCGTGTGCAAGGTTCTTTTTATTCCGATTACTGTATTCTTTATTTTTCGCTTGCCATAAATAGAGTAAACTCTTGTAGAGTTCAATGAACTGCATGAGGAATTCACAGGAGCATTGCCACAAGTCTGATGATATGACAAACAAAATTTGGAGAAAAAAAAAAGGACCTGAACAGAGGTTGAGTTTGAAGAGAACTGAGCCAAAAAGTAGCTGAAGTAGGCGAAAAGTTCTATCAGTTCTCGGAAAATGATGCTCTTCCTGCCAGTTCTCTGATCTGACCTTGGATTTTATTCCCATGTGGTAAGACGTATGCTTTGCTGTTTACACGCGCCATTTTACATGATAGGAGCTGTCCTATCAGGCAAAACAGGGATATATATATATATGGGGACTATAGGACGAATCCTATCATTAAAACCAATAACATATAGCATGTAAACAGCCCTTTACATGCATACTGAATAACACAAACATTGCTAATTTTAAAGAAATAAGTGATTAAATCTTTGTTTTGTAAAAATATTAAAATACCCCTTGAATGTACAGTTTGTAGGAATGTAAATTTTTTAGCAATGTAAATATTACTACTATATTATTGTTATTATAACATAAATGTTAAGTGATATACAATCATTATTGCAATGTAACGCAATACTGAAAACAAAGCTTTACAATACTAAAAATGGAGCTACACGGTGTTAAAAATGTCCCCTCCAAACATGATTACTAGAATTTGCTTCCTCTTTAATGCTACGTAGTATTTTTTATATAGTGAAATGTTTATGATTAAAAGCGATTTGATGTTCTTTTATAGAAAGTAATAGTAAATTGATGACAAAGTTGGAGGAAGATGAAAAAGATATGAGAAATGTCATTAAAGATTTATTCGAGGGTAAAAAGGAAGATCTTGAACGTGAAATGGATAATTTCAGTGCCCTTGTTAGGCAGAAGAAGAAACAACTTGATACGGTAAATAAACATTCCAATTTTAACTTCGTTCAGTTTATTATCTTAATTCAATTAATTACAACCAAACATTTGGATTTTCAGCATTTCCTTTTATTTGATTTAATGTTTCTAATAAACAAGAGCAACATTGATTAATAAGCATTTGTGTGTGTGTGTATGTTCAATGGAAATAAAGATTCAAATCTTTTCAAATTTAAAATAAAGATTTAAAAAATTCTTGTAATAAAGTTGCATTGTTGGATACTGATAATGAAGTTTCGACTGTCTGTTATAAGATTAAAATCATGAAACTATCAGGTCACTCCACGCCAAATCACCCAAGCTCACAACCAGACCATTTCAGATTTTTATAAAATTTGGCTCATTTGTTCCACTTGCAGAGAAATGAATAAATGCACAATAATTAGTCACTATTGGTATTAGTTTTTGAAATATATAACTTTGAAAATGGGTCTATAGTTTAAATTTTAGCATTTCATGTATGACAGATTTTCCCATAATTCCATCCTAGTTAATGTAGAGACTTGATATTGTTATCTTTAGAAAGTACTTAATGTGGGCTTTCTTATGATATGCCACATGAATATATATTTCAAATTTTTATTTTCAAGGTCAACACATTTGACCTTTGAAATCTCAAAAAGGGATATTTTAATTTAAAAAATAATATATATATATATATAGATATAGATATATGTAAGATCAATGAAAAATGGGAAATCCACAGGAAAAGATGGCATTTCTGCTGAAATGTTAAAAGCTGGGTGTAAAACGCTTCACAAAATATTGGCAAATCTCTTCTCAAAATGTCTTAAGGAACAAAAAATTCCTAATGCATGGAAAAATGGCGATGTTATTCTTTTGCATAAAAAAGGAGCTCAAGGTGATCTTAAAAACTATCGACCAATTAGCCTTCTTCCTGTTATGTACACAGTTTTTTAGCAAAATCACTGCAAATAGAATTTATAGAACATTAAACTATGCCAAACCTCTAGAACAAGTAGAGTTTAAAAGTGGCTATAGTACGATTGACCACATTCAGGTTCTTCAGAGAATAATAGAAAGACACAATGAATACACTTTACCACTATGCATTGCCTTCATCGACTACGAAAAAGCTTTTGACTCAATTTTCAAACCATATATTTTAAATGCACTAGGTAACCAAGGTGTGAACCCAGCTTATGTTAGCTTACTCCAGTCCATATTTTATAAAGCAAAGCGACTATATCTATAAACAGACACAAAGTTGAAATTAACCTTGAGAAAGGTATACGACAGGGAGATACAATCTCGCCCATACTCTTTTCAGCTTGCCTTGAGGAAGTTTTTCGTAAATTACACTGGGATCAAAAGGGCTTAAAAATCAACGGAGCATATTTAAACCATCTAAGATTCTCCGACGACATCGTGTTTTCGCAAAAGATCCAGAAGAGCTCCAAAGACTCATTGAAGATCTCAGAATGAAAGGAGAAACATCTGGCTTAAAAATCAACTTGAAGAAAAGCATGATCATGTTTAATAAGTTTATACAAACTAAGAAAATCTTTGTTTTGGGAGAAGAAATACAGCAAGCTGAAAATTATATTTACCTTGGTCAACAAATTACGATGAAAGGCGACATAAATCAAGAGATCGAACGTCGTATCAAGCTTAGCTGGCAAGCATTCTACCGGCTACAAATAATTTTTAAAAAAAAGCTCCCTATTTCTTTACAGAGGAAAGTTTTCGATCAATGCATCCTACCTGTTCTGACTTATGGTAGTGAGACATGGACATTGACTGCCAAAGGTATCCAAAAGTTACGAGTGGTACAAAGGAACATGGAACGGCAGATGCTTGGTATCACGCGACGAGATCGAAAGACCTTCAGTTGGATAAGAGATCAAACAAAAGTTTGTGATATCATTGCGAAGGTAAAAAGTTTGAAATGGAAGTGGGCAGCCCATATTGCTAGAAGAACTGACAACAGATGGACCAAAAACATCCTAGAATGGATCCCACTGGACACCACACGCCCAAGGAAAAGGCCAAAGACGAGATGGGTGGATGAAATAATTAAATATATTGGGCACAAGTGGCAGCAAAATGCACAAGATCGACTTCGTTGGAAAGATGCGGAGGAGGCCTTTATCCTGCAGTGGATTGACAACGGCTGAACTGAAATGAATATATATGTATGTTATTCTTCCATTTATTTCCTACTATATCTGAGAATCGCATTCCGGGATATTGAGTAATTAATTTAAACATACTGTGCATGTACCCATTTTCATTCAAAAATTATATAATGCACTTGTTTTCTGCCATTATTGTTATTTTAATTTTTTTTAGAAAATTATATGTTACTCTTCCATTTATTTTCTACAATGTCTGCGAATCTCATTCTGAGACCACCATGTGCTACTTGAATATTAGAATTAGAAATTACATTTTTACACCAAAAATGACCTTGCGTGCACATTTCTTTAAAAAAAAAAAAAAAATAATAATAATTACTTACAGATTTTGACAAATGGGTTTTTGGCTGCAATCAAAGTCCTAAACATGGTTTGTTAAAAAAAGTTTTACATATTTTTTACTCATATTATTTATTGACCCATTTCACATAAGTAGAACATTCTCCGAGGGGAGGGGGGGTATGTAGTAGGATGGACATTTCAATAGAATTTTCTGGAGAACAGGGGAAAGCAAATCTGTGCTTAACTTTATTAGCTGTTATTTCCACTCACTAACAATTTAACTACAGCAACTATGGATGTTTGTTTGTTTTGTGGTTTTACGGCTCAAAGACTACAATGGTCATGCTGCGCCGGGACCTACTGTTTTCCGAGGAATCCGAACCTCTTAAGGCCTAGAGAACCAAACCCCGGACTACAGTGAGCAGTGCGATCTTTATGAGATCTCTGAGTAAGCGTTCTTTTTGCACTGCTGGGAGTCGAACCCGGATTAGCGGCGCACTAGGCGAACGCGTTACCACACTGCGCCACCGCAGGGCTGTCCATGTGGGTTTGGTCATTAAAGTTATTCACTACTCACATGTCAAGAAGGGAGGGGTTTGGCACTCAAATCTCTAGGGAGGGGAGAGGAGAAGAGTAAATAATGCTTAAAGCCCAGTTAAAATAGTTCAGATTTTGTAGACTAAAGACTGATACTCTGTTTTTGGCATTCCAGTTATATGCTTTATTCTGGGGATTTTTGAGGGAATTGTTTAAAAGATGGATGCTTCTGAGCTGAAAGAAATTGGAATAGCTAGTATGTGTTGCAACCCATTCAGTGAACCAGGTCATTCAAATGTGAGAACAATTTAAAGAATGTTCTTCCTTGGATAGTAAAAAAAAATTCCATTTTGAGAGGGAGAAATATGATTTGTGATAAATGTCCGAAGAAGCTGCAGTTAATAAAATGTTCAGAAAGTAGGAATGAATCTCCACTTGCTATAGCAGGCACAAGTGTAACTTCTGCTAAGAAACACGAGATAGTTGCCAAATGTGGTGATCAGACATCATATACTTCCGATTATAAAGGAGAAACAGCAATATCTACATTAAATGAAAGCTTGAAAAATATTTAGGAAACACCAATAAAAAAGAAAAA
>QLNU02014802.1:174692165-174707139 GCA_006491805.2 Dysdera silvatica | reverse complement strand
GCTTTTGCGCAGAGTTTTACAAAGTTCTATGTACTCAATCCTGGAACTGGTATTTCGATTGTCCACCTTCATATCTCTTCGCCTTTTCATGAGCTGTTTCGTCTTCTCAGATAATTTGCTATTGTGCTTTTTACAGGTTACACCACCAATTTCCCCAGCAGTTTCAACTATTGTCTTAACAATGTTTTCATTTGCTTCTGAGATATCACTTTCATCAATAAGTCCTTCCAGTGCAGAAAAGCGATTTTTTAATTCCAACTTGAATGCCTCGGTATTTTCTTTTAATTTCTTTAAATCCACCCTCTTACTTACTTGTTTCCTAATGAGCTTCTGTCGTTCTAATTTAGTATTTAAGTGCACTTTACATCTCACCATTCGATGATCACTTCCAGTATTAAATCTGTTCAGTACGCTGCAATCTTCAATAATTGATTTCTTGTTTGCCAGGATATAGTCAATTTCACTAGTTCCCCCATTTGGGTGTTTCCATGTCCATTTTCTTTGCGGTTTCTTCTTAAAAAATGAATTCATGATGCTAAGATTTTCAGCTTCTGCAAATTCGATGAGTTGATCGCCACGTTCATTCCTTTCCCCATATCCGTATTTACCAACCGATGTCTCTCCTTGTTCCTGTTGTCCAATTCTTGCATTGAAATCCCCCATGATGAGCTTGATATGTTGTTTCCCTTTGGTGTGTAACTCTTTGATTTCTTCATAAAATTCTTCAACCTCTTCGTCGGTATGGCTTGATGTTGGTGCATATACCTGTACTATTTGAAGTTGGTATCGCTGGGTTAGTTGAACAACGAGCCTCGCTGCTCGATCTGACGTGCTTTCGACTTCAAGAAGGTAGTCTTTAATTCTTTTGTTGATTAAGAAGCCAACACCACTTGTTCTTCCAGTTTCCGTTCCTCTATAATAAAACAAATGTCCACTTTTAAGTTCCACCAACTCTTCACCTTTTCTTCTAACTTCACTGAGTCCTACAATGTCCCATTTGATCTTGTCAAGTTCTTCTTCCAATTCCTGAAGTTTTGCTTCAGAAGCAAGGGATCGTCCATTAAACGTAGCCAAGGTCAATAACAAACGGCAGCCTGGGCCATTCCAGTGATTCTTAGCACCCCCTGCTTTCATGCCACACTGACCGCTGCCTTGATCAGGAGCACTCCAGCACCTGGAGACTAGGGGCCATGGTTTCTGGTGTGTCAACATAATGGAGGAATTAGCCATAATTTCACCACGCTGGCTAGACGGGTTGGTGAATTAGCCCTCCCCTTCCGCCTTTCTATCCGTGTAGCAAATATTAATTTGCCACATAAATAGAAAGCTCAGCCTGCACCACTTGAAGGCGGGGTAGGACACTAGGTTACTGGCCTGGCCGGTTCCACACATCGTCACATACGTTCAGCTGTTGTGCTATATATATATATATATATATATTTTTTTTTAATTAAAATACCCTTTTTTGAGATATGTAAGGTCAAATATGTTGACCTGGAAAATAAAGTTTTGAAATATATATATTCATGTGGCATTTCATAAGAAAGCACACATTAAGCACTTTCTAAAGATACAAATATCAAGTCTTTACATTAATTAGAATGGAAGTTATGAGAAAATTTTTCGTACAAGAAAGGCTAAAATTTGAACTATAAACCCATTTTCAAAGTTGTGTATTTCAGAAACTAATAGCAATAGGGACTAATTAGTGGGCATTGATTCATTTCTCTGCAAGTGGAACAAATAAGCCAAATTTCATAAAAATCTGAAATGGTCAGGGTGAAAATCCCATTTTATTTGGTTGATTTCACATGAAATGACCCTATCGCATCCATTTTGTTGACTAAGCTCTATTTGAATTCCAATGTTCTAGGTTGTTCATAAATGTAGTATGGTTTGTAGGTCATAACAAGTCATTGGTCCCTATCCTAAATAACTTAGGACGTTGCCTATACACAAATGTTGTTTGACTTCACAATGTTAACATTACCTCCACATTCTGTAACCTGAGAACTAAGTTACATTTTCAGGGTATGAGTAATGCATCTGGTCTGTGAGGTATGAGGCTGATACAAGACAAATTAAACTTTAACAGTAACAAGCTTATTAAAACATAAACAAGAAATAAATAATTCCAATATTACCAGAAGATGACATAGTTCGAAAGTCAACTTTACTTCATGAGGCAAGGAATTGACACATTTCATCAAACAAAATACAAGGTTTCCAACACCAGCTAATAGTTACAACATATTAAACCACTATCAGTCGTTTAGTAGTAACAACATATCCATCAGACACTTGGAACCTTTTAATGCTCGGCAACATCTGATATAGATGTAAATCTAGGGCCAGAAACAACATATAGTGAGTTTCTCCACACTCTGTGAATTTCACAACAGACACTTTCCAGCACCATTGCAATCAGCGTAATTAAATATAATGAACACAACTTGCACAGTTGGTAACAAATATTAACCAAATAATTTTCATTATAATAAACAGTAATAACTATAACGGATTTTAAGCTGTGAAAAAGCTTAATGTATTCACATATATTAAGCTTTTCACAGCCATCCATCTACGTTCATTTGTTGAGGATCCATCTGCTCCCCACAAATGTAATAATAATTTTAAGTCTAGAAAAAAATATAATATGTAAATTACATAAAACTAAATATTGTCCATGCGGTAGCATAATGGTAATGCATTTATATAGCGTGCCATTGCCTTACAGTGACATAGTGATAATCAGGGTGTCTACGCATCTAGAAAACCTGAAAAAACTGGGAAGTTTTTCTGACTCGAAAAGCTAGGGGAATTTGAAATTCAAAGGTTTAAGTCAGGAAAATTGGAAATTCATTGTTATAATAAATAACTTATTAAAATAATTTTCCTGAACTGTGCTTTTCATACCACATTGCCTACTGAAAAATTTGAAAAACTTATACTTTTGACTAAACTTCTTCCAAAAGGTACCATTTTGCACCAAAACTAATATAATTTATATAAAATTATTAAGACTATATATTTTTCAGGAGAAAATGTTTGCCAAATATATAACTAAAACTTGAAAAACAAAAAGTGTTTTTAGCTAAATTATCCAATCTGTAAGGGATTTTGCTAATACCAATCTCCTTTAAATGGAATAGAAGATGAAGCATCAGCTTTGCGATTATATAGTTAAACTCTTTTATAATGAACTCAAAAAGGGCTGAATGGAAATGTTGTAAATATTTAATTAGTGCAAGTTTTTAGTGTAAAAAAATACACTCTTTAATACAGCTTTTGAATTTGTAAATTCACTGTAATTGAGCTATAAATATCTTTAGGATTTATGTCAGTGGATTTTATGATCCTGAAACTTGTTCTGATTACACAAATTTTAATGCATTGTGTGTTGTTTACTGTAATTAGTGACTGGAAATCGATTAAGATTTGGTCTGGAAAACCTGGAAAAGTCAGGGAAGTTTGAAACAGAATTTGAGTAGACACCCTGGATAATGTGTTCATCTAGCATACCATTAACCTGAATTCAGCTGCAAGTGGTACCATAGAATGTATGCCATTTTACTACTCACCATAATCATGGTTCAATTCTTTAGACAACAAAAGTTTGGACTCCTCGGGGGGCGAGGGGACTATAAGTCCTGGGGTGGCATGGGAATTTTATTAAAATAGCAGTCTTATAATTTCCACTTATTTACAGATAAAAGGTAAATATTTGGCAGTTGAAAGTGAGCAGAGAAATCTTCAGAAGAAACAATCAAAGATGCAAGAAGATTTTGGTAAATTAAAAGCAGAACAAAAAGTAATATATGTTTTGATATTTTTTCTTACATATTTGAAATCTGTTATAGGCAGTTCTCGATAATTCATTGTAAACCATACTCTTCCACCTCAAAAAGAAAACCTTAAGACCAGGGGTGGACTGGGTCCTCTCAAAGGGTGTATACCTTGGATTTGCGGAGGCATGAGTCCTGTCGCCCATGAGGGCGCATCGGCCCAGTCTGCCCCTGCTTGAAATGTAGCAGGAAAAGGTGATTTCCCACTCACCAACTGCAAAAATCTAGTCACTAATGATAACCAGATTTGTTAGGCTCTGTGATTATGATCAACACAAAGAGGTGGGTGGTATTTAAAACTTCACTTCCTGACCTTGGAACAAGCATGTTACACTGAATAAAACTGCATTTCAGTAAAATAATTTTTAGGTTAGTTGAATCTGACTCATGGCATTTTAGAACGTAAAATTGAGAACCGTCAAAAGGGTTCCAAAACATTTTTTCTACATTATATTTCCTGGTAATTTTTGTTGTACTGTTTCACTCTCTGCAGAAGAAATAAATTCTTTAACAAGGTCTGATCTCTTTCATTTTCCACAAGGGGCATGAAGAACAGATTGCTCTGCGAGATGCAAAATTAGGTAACTTGGGCGAACAACTTGGACTGGGTGGCGCATCATTGGATGCAGGCGAAATAATGAAGGATTCTCAAGTTCAAAACGTTCTTCGAAACTGGAAACAGAAGATTGCCAAGACTCATCAAGAACTCAAAGTTACAAAGGTTTATAGCAAAATACTATCCTTGTTAATTTATAAAGTTATAGAAGTTGTTTTTATCATAACCATCACAAATTTGGTATTTCAGTTATAGATTTGCTAAAGCCATAATAGATTTCCTCACTGTTTTTGTCACTTATCAGTTGGTTTTGTTTATGTTTTAGACGAAATATGAGACTTCGGAAAATAACTTCCAGTCACAGATTGATGCAGTGCGAGACCAGAGATCCCAAAAAGAACAGACACAGAAAAGCTGCACAGAAAAAATTGTTAGTTATTTATCTAATTTCAATGATTATATGTAAGATATACTGCTCTGCATTGAAATTGCCTTACTTGAAGAGGAAGAACTTTTTCAGATGAGGCAATTTCAATAGCAAGCAACATAATTTATTAGTTTCAAATATAGTTGATTATTTGTACAGAATTACTTTTACCTGCTTACTTGAAGTGACCAAGGTCTAAAAAATGTGTTTAAGCTTCTGTTTTTTTATTTTCTGGATAATGTAGGCAAGAAACAAGGAAACCCTTCGCAACATTGATGTAGAATTAAGTCAGGTTGATTCTCTCGCCAATCGACAAGACGATCTGAAGGAAGATTTGGCTGAAGCTGTAAGTATATTCTGTGTTGCAATTTTTTAATCCAATGTCATGGTCCAGCCATTCGACTATTAATATTACAGGGATCATACCCCTGTGCCAATTGTGCCTCACTGCGTCAATTTAAAATTTCAGTTCCAAGCTGCTACAAAACTGTTAATTTAATTAATGCCATTTTGTGCTAAAATCTATTTTTGTGCCTGCACCAAAACCGATTTTTATGTGCCAAATTCCAGTTTTTGCAGCTAACGTTATTCTTTTATCACTTCACTGAAACTTCCAGCCCTTCTTCTGTAGCTAAACACGCCTTCAGTCTATAATTTATTTTTGTATTATTGAATTGATGTGACCACACACATGCTAAGCGGTCTAATCATGTCACAACAATGTTTCCCATTATACAAGGGCTTGTATTTTCCTTAAAAGTGCTTAATTTTTTTAGAAAACGATTTTCAGTTCTTAAATCCCTTATTCATCTAAACCTTTGGAAAATCTTTAATTTCACTTTCCCGGTTATCGACATTTCTTCGTAGCATGTTTTAGT
Source organism: Dysdera silvatica (assembly GCA_006491805.2). NCBI lineage: Eukaryota > Metazoa > Arthropoda > Arachnida > Araneae > Dysderidae > Dysdera > Dysdera silvatica. The sequence goes on along the minus strand of QLNU02014802.1, from coordinate 174,701,433 downwards.
TTTGTTTTTTATTATGGCATCCTTCACACAGCAGGAATTAACATAACAAACAAATGTGAAATTTAAACTATTCGGCTCGTAACGTGGCTTTCACAAACAAAATGAAAATACAGAAACAAGAATTCCTCGTGGAACCTTTCTACAGCAGTCCTTTGGAGCAAGAATAAACAGTACAATGCCACTCTTCATATTCGAATAAAAAAGTATGAGGCACCCCAGGTACAATGATCTTTTAGTGGCCCTTTGATGGTGTAGTGGTAATGTGTTCGTCGAATGTACCATTATCCTGGATTTGATTCCTAATTGTGCCGAAAAAAAGAATGCTTACTGTCTAACTGCTCACTGTGGTTGGGGGTTGGTTCCCTAGGTTGTAAGAGGTTCGAAGTCTTCACAAAATTGTAGGTTCCAGGCTGACCATTGCTGTCCTTGTGTTGTAAAACTTTAAAACAAATTCTCTTTTAGCATACCTCTCTTCACTTTCGCCCCACACACAAATGTTTATCCCTGTTGTTTTCAAAGGAGTGGCTTGTCCTACCTGGCTTGCAAATTTCAGCCAGCCAATAAAGAAAAAACCTTGCAACTGAAAATTTCGGAGTACGGGAGGGAGGGCAGAGGATATTGATGATTACTTTATGTGCGTTATTACAAGATAAAATAATGATGTTTTTATGAAAAGATTTATTTTATTTAATGACAAAATTTATTTTTTCATGGTGGTTAGGTAGAATGTAAGGTGGCTGTTTAACAAAATTTTTGTGAATTTCAAATTAGAATTAAATTTAAAGGAAGTGGGGAGGAAAGTGCTTTGCCGAGGAGGTGGATCAGTGGAATTTTATGATCGAGAGATTGTAATTTAAAAAATCTGCCACCTTTTTAAAATTTAGTGCCATGATTACTTGCTCAACTTGTCTAAAGGCTATAAAACCGAATGTACTTTATTGTCCTACTATATGGATGGTGTGAATGCTCCATTACACTAAAAGTAAGAAAACCCTGCCTGATCTGTTTTAAATTGAATCACCGATTGACACAGAGTAATGTTGGAGAGAACTCTCAAATGGGTAGAACTAAAGGGATGATAGTGTCCCTTGAGTGCATTTCACCATTAAAAAAAAAAGCCATTCCTCCCCGCCTTTAGATAACAAAGCACATTGTTCCCCTTGATGTGGAATCACTTGATCTTTTGCTTGAGCACCACCCCCATAATTTATGAATTACCATGCCTGTTTTCTAGGCGATAAAGGTTTGGGAACTACTGTTTTTCCTTTGAAAACTGTGTGTCCTAATCCAGTGGGACTTTAACCATAAAACAAAAAATTGGCCCTAAAGTGGTGCATTGGTAACACGTTCACCTAGCAGGCAGTTATCTCTCATTCGACTTCCAACTGTGTTCCAAAAAATAATGCTTACCTATTAACTAACAATGCACCATAGTTCTTGAGGGTTGGTTCCCTAGGCCTTAAAAGATGTGGATTCCTCCAAAAACTGTAGGTCCTGACTCAGCATGACCTTTTCTGTTCTTGCACCGTAAAACTCACACAAACTAAACTAAAAGAAATTACCTTTGAGCTTGTATTGAAGCGCATCAATTTTTTTTATATCATATTCAAATATTGTAAAATAATAATCTTCAATTGAAACTTACATTCTCATGTTGTACCTCAGGTGTATACCACTCTAGTGGTTCAATAACGATTTGACATTGGAAACACACACACACACACAATGAAAATTCTCCACAGAGTTAATATTCATAGCAACTTGTAGACTAGAACATGAAAAGAGGTGGTCTGGTGTTTTTACATCACTCACTGTTAGCACATTGCCTGCCAAATATGAGTTAACTCATATTTGACCCAGGGCACCATATACAAGTTAACTAATTCTCTTGTACAACTTGCCTTTCACAAACAGCTACGAGTGTGTTCGTAACAAATAAGTACAACTAAGGCATATGGACTTGTAGAATAGGAATGAAAAATCAGTGTTAAAAAAAAAATGAAAATTTTTACAAAAAAGAAAAAAATATATATGAATAAAATGTTTAATTTTGTAATCTGTAAATAAATTTTCTGTGTTTTGAAGCCGTTGTTAATTTCCCATTCTTATCCCACAAGCCCCCTATATCTTACAAGGGAACCACTTTTGTGGAAGCTCGCACTTTGAGACAAGACATATCACAAATGATAGTCCCTAAGCTTCATATTAAGAATGTGGACTCGGTCTTTTGTGAATAGCATATAAATCTTTTTATTAATATTCAAAGTCCAAAAATCACACTTTTTAAGTAAAGTGTGATATTTTTTATTCGCACTGTATATGAAGATAATAACTTTTGAACTCAATTTGAATAAATAGGTGGTTGCATTTAACGAATAAAATTATAAAAGTACACGACAGATCATTCATAGTATTTTAAAAAATTATATAAAAACTAAGCTTTTTAATACTTATATTTGGCTATGCTTTAGAAGAATTGGCGATATCGGCATGAAGTATTTATTATTCAATTACGCTCATATTTCTACCGTCATTGGCATTATTTTCAGGAAATATAATGGCATAATAAAAAGGAAAAAATTCTAAATTTTATGGCCGTAACATCAAAATATTTTACGTAATTTTTTAATAAAGAAAAATGTTTTAATGAAGCTGGCATTTCAAAAATTTTATATGTAAATAATTTGTTTTAAAAAGTAGACAAGCATTGTATCATATTGAATGTCTACTATTTTTTTGCGGAGTCAACCTTGCTCTTGTAAAAATTTTATGCAGATTGATTGAACTTTGTAAATCATTCAAAGATTTCCAATATGAGAAAATTATAAAAATGACTCAAAATATCGGATTCCGGAAGTATTTTTATAAGTTATGGTAATGATACTTTTCATAAAAGTGGAGCATAGTTGTGCTTCGTAATGGTTTCACTTAAAAAAGGATGAAAATTACATTCATTATCACTGAAAATTATATCATTTAAGCGAAAAGATATTTTGTCAATATTTTTGAATTGAGCACTTTCATTCGGAGTGCTATTACAGTTATACTAAGGATATTGTAGAGTAGGCTGATATTGTTCAGCACGTAATTGGTTATACACCAAAAACTGAATTTTTATAATTTCGTTTTGGTGTGTTACATCAATTTTGATTTTATTCAGAACAATTTTGTTTGAAATTTTTTTTTGATGAAACATTTATACTTCATACCGATATCGCCAATTATTCTAAATCACAGCCAAATGCACCAAATATCTGAATGAAAAAACTTAGTTTTTATATAATTTTTTTAAAACACTCTGAATGAGCTTTCCTGTAATTTTATCCGTTATATGCAATCACCCTTTTTATTCGAATTAAGTTCAAAAGTTATCTTTATATACAGTGCAAATAAAAAATAAACTTCACTTAAAAATGCGATTTTTGGACATCGAATATTAATGAAAAAAAATTTTATATGCTATTCACAAAAAAACTGATTTCATATTCTTAATAAGAAATTTAGGGACTATCATTTGTGATATGTCTTGTCTCAAAGTACGAGCTTCCACAAAAGTGGTTCCCTTGTTAGTCATGCTTATTGGCAATGAATACACTTGTAGCTGTTTGCGAAAGGCAAGTCGTGCAAGTCTGAGTTCGCTTGTACATGTCATCCCGGGTCATATCGCCAAATACAAGTTAACTCTTATTTGGCAATCAACATGTTAAATATTGCACATTTAATAGTTCAGTGAATAATAATTATGTCTATTATATCATAGTGGTAATGCACATGACTATTAATTACAAAGAGTGATTGTTGATGTTTCAATTATCATATTCATCAGTTTGAAGTACAAAATATATGTTTTGCAATGTGCTATTCTTATTGTTCAAAATCGAACTAAATTTTTTATTTTTTCTTCCAGGAGCGGGAATTGTCTGCTTTGGAAAAAGCTGTGGATGTGAATGCTCTTCGTGGTAAAATTTCGATTAATCAAAGACATAAAAAGGAATTGGAACTAAAATTGAGTAGTTTAAAGTTAGTAATGAATTTAAAGTCTTACTTTACTTTAAAGAACAGTGGAACTTCAATAACCCAAAACTCAAGGAAAAAGGAATTTTATTTTGATTTATCTACTTTTCAAGTTATTAAGGTTCCGTTGTATGTGGATTTCTTCCCCATATATGGACCACCAGTTGGCAACCACTGGTCTAGATCATGAACTGAAATATTCAAAAAATATTTATGCTGAAATGCCTGAACACACCATAATTTTATTTTATATCAAATCAATTAACAGTGTGAGAATACGAAAAGATAAAATTTGAGTTTACACATGAGAAACATTCAAATTTGTATACTTAATATTTAGGTTACATTGGTAAAATTTGAATTAATGGTTTATACAAAAAAGTATGTAATCTTATATAATGGCTTTGAACTGTGGGAAAAAAGGACAGTTTCTTTTGTGTCTAAATCTAGTTGTATAATGCCATCTGTTCTAAATATTTAACTGAAGACGTCTTGTATTTTCAATCCCCACGAAGTGATCAATTACTTCGTTATTAGTAATTTTTAGAGCAAATTCTCTATATATGAACAGCAACACAAGACCATTAAGCCTATTTTTGCAGATTGTATTTCTTAGGTATGACTTGATTAACTTTAAATTGGAAAAGCTACGCTCCACAGAAGCTGTAGGAACTGGAAGCAGAGCCAGCATTTTCAACAAGATGTGTACATTTAGGAAAAGATCCCTATCACATTGATCTATTGTCGATTGTGCATATTGGATTTGTTTTTCAACTCCCCTTCATTTTGCCTCTATATTTCCTCAGAGTGGTAACAGAACCGGGAAGTCAGGGAATTCTCAGGGGATTTTTCAATTCTGGAAATGTCAGGGAATTTTTCAAAATTTCACAAAAATCAGGGGAAAAGAATGTTTTCGACTGCTAAAACGGCAGCAAATATTAGAGATGGGCAAATTGGTTCATCAACGCTATCTGACCATCAATATGAATATCTCATCTGTTCTTGGCTTATAATTCTTCTACATGTCAGGAGGGCTTAGCTCCCCCTCGAAAATTTTCTACGCTTCATTTTTTTCTCAAAATCAATTATTGCAGAACTGAAGAATCGAAAAGATTGCAGTATCAAAAATTGCATTAATTTTGTTTTAAAATTTTCGTTTTGTACAAGACAATCTAAATTGTTCTTTGACCCTAAAATTATATTTCAAATAGATTTTTACTACAGATGTTTTTACATGTTCTTTTTACAAGTCTGTCTTAACTTGGGATATAGTAAGGAGAAATGGCTAACAGTTCAGCGCCCCTTGTAGTCGGTATTTTTTTCAGGCATACATCCCAACCCATAATCCATCATTCACACCCCGTCCTTCCTGGAGACATGGTATGTAATATACAGGGTGTCCCATAATGGCCGTATAACCCCTAATAACTCTAGTTCTATTCAGTGGAAAAAGTTCGTTCACGTTTCATTTTGTAGATTTTTAAATGTGCTATCTATCTTTCTATATTATGAAGAATCTTGTTGAAATATGGACAGTGTGTTAAAAAATACCAAACACACCTTTTATCTCCCTTATTTCAAATTGCACCATATATATTTTTTTACATAAGAAAAAAAGACTTGTATAATTGTTGTTTTAAGAAAATTAAAATGGGTTTCTTGAGGTGAATAGAACTGGAGATATTACAAGTTGAAGTTTAACGTGTGCCTCAAGTCACTTGAGAACTACTAACAATTTCTTTATTAAGTATTGCCACTAAAAATTATGTTTCCTTCAAAAGTCAATAATACAAGAAGAAAAAGGCATCACAATTTCATACTCTGTTAGTGGCAATACGCTGGAGGCGAGGGCACTACAATGATTTATGGCTGTAACTAGATAGAAATGGATTTTTTTGCAAACACAACTGGACTGTTATTAAACTTTGGTATTCTGAAATGTTTAAAATAATTTTTTTTTAATTTTTTTAAATCAGTCTTCTAATTAGTAATTTTTTACAAAACTTTTTAGTTTTTCACCAAGAGAAGGTATGCAATTCCATACATTTGTTAAACTTCAACTTCGTAATATTTCCAGTTCTATTCCCCTGTAGACAATCTGCTTAGGTCCCATTAAGGTCATAAATCATAGTGTTGTGTCCTCGCCTCAACGTATTGCCACTGACTCAGTAACAATACCTCAATGGCAATATGGTTAGGTGATGGCTGCATGATTTGTGTGTGTTTTTGTTTTTTCACATTTTTAACGTTTGTTTTATAATTGTGTAAGTTTTTTCATATATTATTACATTTGTACGTTTGGTATTTTTCACCATCTTGCTGACAACACGGACGTAAAAATATCAGGCAAACTTTTAGCTGTCTATCAGGGAAATATCAGGAATTTTTTTTTCCTGCATTTTGTTACCACCCTATGCCTGTTCTTCTACAAAGGCGTCTTCCAAATAATAGCTCAAATCTTCTTTATGCAACTCAACTGCCTTTTTGATTTTTTTCAAACGGCACATCACAAAATGCAGGAGTGACGAAGTAAAGTGAGGATACGGTACCTTGGTGGGTCAAGAAACATTCTGCTAAAGAAGAAATTATGTCCTCTATGCAAGGAATGTAGACGGTAAGTCGGTAGTAAGTCTCTGGACCAGTTGGTGGAGGGTTTGGTCTATGTTTCTGAAAACCAGAGATTATTGGTATGCTAAGAATAACGCTGAGATGGGAGGCCATTCTTTGTGCTTGTGTAAACGATTGGTGAAATTTGAAAGTGTCATTTTCTCGAAGATTCTCAATGACTGTCTTAGTCTCATTAACTCAACAAACAGCATTAAATAGGTCAATATTCTCTTTTTGAAAGATTATAAGTTAGCCCCAATAATTTTGAAGTTACAACCAAGACTTGATAGGAACGATGGTATACATATAGCTTACTGTTCGAAATAAGTGAGGCCTTTTTGGAATGATCACCTGGCAAGTCGCTAAGATGCTCCAAGGCTGACACGATCGGCATAATTGTTTCTAGTTGGGTTTTTTTTTGTTTTTTTTTAAAGAGTAACACTGCTTTGTGACGCTCACAAAATCTGGTTTCACAAAGGACATTAAGTCCACAACTATCACAATTTAGTTCATGTTCTTTAATGTTATCTTCCAAAATTTTTATTCGCTTTGCACTAGCTCTATGAAAAGTTCAAGTTTCTGATATTACGCCCACTGCGTTCTGAACACATTGGACTTTAAAAGAATCTGGGAGGCATAGATTTAAGCAGTGGGATACACAGTGGGCGTAAATAGCTTTTGGGAATTTCTTCTTTAACAGACTTGAACACCACGAAACTCACCTCTCATTGTGGAGGGTCCATCTTAACCCTGCCCTCTTACGTTGGCTAAGTCTAAACCGTACTCAGTAAACTTTTTTCTATGATGGCTGCCAGCGCCTCACTAGGGACATTGTAGATGGGAACAAAGATAAGGAAATTTTCCTTTGTCATAGAAAGTTTGACATTGGTAACATAACATACCATAGGCACAATAAAAACTGGTTAACTTGAGAAATGTCTGTTGTTTCAGCTGCTGAAACTGTATAATATTGAATTTCTTGTATTTGTTCCACGATCTGTTTCCAAATAAGATGAGAAAAGCTATCAATAAAACTGTTCTGAATCCGTGGACTAGCGTAAATTGCAATCCGTGAACTGTTTTCCAAATAAATTTTTATCCAAGAAAAGTATGCAGGATTTGCAATGAAGGCCATTTTGTAATTTTGAATAAGCCAGCCACTTATATTCATGCCATTTACATTGGAAATGGTGCTTAAAACCCTTTGCGTCTTCTATTTGAAAGCAATAATTTGATGCAGGCTTTCACAAAGATTTCATTTTTTCCACCTTTTGACTGCCGTCAACACTGTCGTGTGACAGAGTGAACTCCTGATGAAAATGTTGGTGACAGTGAGAAGAATTGTTATCAAGAATGTTTATTTGCGAAAATTCTGTAAGGCTCTGGAAGTGTCTTCAATTGGTTGATGGCACAATGTCCGAGTTTTAGGTTTGTGACATCCTGATACAATATCTCTACAAAATTCAAATGAGGTTCATGGTTTTCAAGATGGATATACTCAGCGAGTTGATTTGAAAATCACATTTGGAAATGGTACTTAAATGTTCTTTTTTATGTTGTTGTAAAAGTCTACGGGTTTAACCAATGTACTCTTTGTTGCAGTGATCGTAAGGGATTTTGTAAACTGTACTGCACATTTGCATAAATGGGATATGGTCTTTGATTTTAAGAAAAAGTGGGTGTAGAGGTTTGTATCAAGTTTTTAGTTTCATGTGGTGTAGGATCCTGGCAATCTGTTCAGAAATGCCTGCTGTGAAAGAGATGACAGCAGTGGAAACTCTGAAATTACCTTCTATTGTTTGTGGGTGCAAGGAATTGGTTCCTCAGAATAAATTTACTGGGATAACAGTTGTTTAAAAAGACACGTTTACAGTGTCATTGTTTTTTTTTATTTTTTTAATCTGAGGAGTTGGTTGCTTCGTGAGAGAAGGTGTAGTGTTCAATGATATGAATTACAGAGGCTTTGTGGGATGCTGGATGGTGGAAATGGATGTTAAGGTATTTGTTGGCATGAGCTATTGTTTTAATAAACTACACCAGTGACAAAAAACTACTTTTAAAAATGAAATTATTAAAATTTTTTAATATTTGTATACACTTTTATTTTTCATAAACACAGTGAAGAAATGTCTCAACTTCAGAAGGAAAGTAAAGTACGAACAGAAATTGATCTGATCTCCAAAGATAAGTCATCAAAACAAGAAGCAGTAGACCGGATGTAAGGTTCTTTTAACATGTCCCTTTTAGTACATTTACTATTTTAAAAAAATTGCACTTTATAAGAAACATTTTTGTAAACTCACAACTTTTATCGTAATTATAATAAATTCATAAATTTTCATGATGCCTTAAAATTGTGTCAGTTTGTCTTATCTACGTTAACATTTCATGTGGCCCAATCCATCTCAATACAAACAGAGGGGTAGGAATCATCATCTCTGATTTTCCAGAAATTTTAATATGTGAAACTGTGAATGAATTTAATAAATACATATTTTTTATTAAAAAAATGTTTCACTCGAGATATAGCTGTTCAAATTTGACCATGCAATGGCCATTTTAGAATGTCATATTTTATAAAATTGTAATAACGTTTCAACAAATAGAGATAAATGATTGAATTTGTTTTTTGCTACTACTTATTATA
>QLNU02014802.1:174652678-174681990 GCA_006491805.2 Dysdera silvatica | reverse complement strand
GAAGTAGTTAGTGTTATAATAATGGATTTAGCATGGTGTGTTAGATATCTTTTGCCACCATAAAATGCGTGAAAAGACAATGTAGCACGATGTTACATGTGTGAATTTTAAAAAAAGTGTAAAAAGGTATTCAAATTATTGGTTTATAAATAAGGAATTGTCTAATTAATATATATATATATATAAGTGGTATTTGGAAGTTATATTTTATGACTATACTGCTTTGGTTTTGAGTGTTCATTTAATTTACAGTTGTGTTAGATCCATTTTCGTTAACCGTTAAAAAAGCTTATTAGATTTTTTGTCGTATGGTGACTTACAAAGGTAACCTATTTATACAATAAGAAACGTTTGTCCTCGAAATGTTGTGATATTCTTCTTCTGACTCCTCCTCTATTTCTTTTTACTTATTTTTTTAACCCTTTCCTTTTACTTTATTTTCCTTAACTTTTTAAAAAAATACCACACAAAAGTGGAAAATAATTAACAAATTATTGGGTAAAACAAATAACAAAAAATGAAAATAAAACTAATAATAAACAATACCAGAACAGATAATACAAACTTAATAGCAGATGAATTTAACAATTATTGCACAACCATTGATAAGGAATTAAATATAAGTCAATCAGTAACTGATAACTATAAAAAGTATTTAAGCACAAATATTTCCGAAACCTTTTACTTAGAAAACACAACTGAACACGAAATAGAGAAAGAACTAAATAAAATAAATATAAAAAAAACATCCACAAATTGACGGTTTATCTTCCAAAGTAATTAAACTATGTAAAAATGAATTAAAAAAACAAAAACATTATCAATAATAACAAATGACATATTTAATATGGGAATCTTTCTTGATGAATTGAAAATAGCAGTAATTGACCAATTTTTAAAAAGGTTAATAACTAGTAGATAAAACACAACACTGTTGCAGTTAGAAATTACATAATTTAATGTGACAGCTGTTTCAATAGCTTCTTGCTACTTTTTTCAAACGAAATACACGTACAAATTAAACAATCTGTTAATTGGTAATGCTGTTCACGGTTGCCGCTATACGAGTTACAAGTAATGGTTCGGAGAAAAATAACCAGTTTTTATTGGGATAGGAGAAATGTCTCTGGATACAGCACCGATCTACGAGATGGCGGAAATGTTCAGAAAAGTAGTCAAAATTAAACTGATGAGGATTTTAAATGTGGTTGATGGGGGAACAGTTTTTTTGTAGCACTCCAGGAAAAATATGCCTTCACTTGGATTGTTAATAGCTCCATTGCCGATTTGAAATATGTGGAAGGCTTCAAAAAAATTAAGGTCGGACGGAAAGTGAACAAACACTTCCAATAATTCAGGCATCATGGAGAAATGATGGTTTTGATTCCAACAATACTGGATGATAGAAGATTTGAGCAATTTTTGTTTTCGTACATAATTTTCGTGTTCCTTGAAATTATGTACAAAAACAAAAATTGCATAAATCTTCTATCGCCCAGCACTGTTGGAATCAAAACCATCTTTTCTCCTTCCATGATGCCCGAATTATTGACCGTGTTCACTTTCCTTCCCGACCTTAATTTTTTCGAAGCCTTCCACATATTTCAAATGGGCAATGGAGCTATCAACGATCCGAGTGGAGGCATATTTTCCCAGAATGCTACAAAAAACTGTCCCCCATCAACCGCAATTAAAATCCTCATCAGTTTAATTTTGACTTCTTTTCTGAACATTTCTGCCGTCACATGGATCGGCATTGTATCCAGAGATGTTTCTGCTATCTCAATAAAAATTTTCTCCGAAGCATTACTTGTAACTCATATAGCAGCAACAGTGACCAGCATTACCAATCAACAGTTTGTTTGGTTTGTATGTGTATTTTGTTTGAAAAAAGTAGCAAGAAGATACTGAAACAGCTGTCACAATATCAAATTATGTAATTTCTAACTGCAACAGTATTGTTTTATTTATCTACTATTTTTTTGCAGTGTATCACATCAATCGCAAGGGTAATAACTACTTAAAAGAAAATTACAGACCAATAGCAATCATGTCAGTATTCTCTAAATTAATTGAAAAGTTAACGTATACTAGACTAATAGATTTCTTTAATAAACATAAAATTATCCATCAAAATCAATATGGTTTCCAAAAAAGCAAATCAACTGAAGAATTCCTTTTAAGAGCAATAAATAATATTCAAAAAAATATGGAAGAAAAAAATTACTTACGGATTTTTTTTCAATCTAAGCAAAGCGTTTGATGTAATTAACAGAAATATTATAAGAACAAAATTACTTAATTATGGTGTAAGAGGCCCAATGTATAAACTGATTAATAGCTACTTAACAAATAAACAGCAAATAGTTAAAATTGAGAATATTCAATCGAAATCATAATAAACAACTTAGATATTCCTCAGGGAACAATCCTCGGACTGTTATTTTTCTTAATCACAATAAATGACTTAATAAATCTTGATGAGGGACTCTTGTTATTTGCTGACGATATCACCTGGTTAACAAAGGGAAATAATATAGATAAAATAATTAATAACATCAACATTGTTTGAACAGCGGTTTAATGATAACTTAATAATAAATACAAATAAAACAAAATATATAATCTTCCATACTAAAAATAAAAAAATTACTAATCAACCTAACAAAATAAAATTCAATGATAATATTCTAGAGAGAGTTAACTCAATTAAATTTCTTGGATTAACAGTTGCAGACCAATTACACTGGAACCTGCAAATATTTGATATTGAGAAAAAAATTAGATCTAATGGAATTCTAACAAAACTTAATTCATTACTAATATTAAATACAAAAATAAATTTATAATATGTATTAATATTACATGTAAATCACACATAAATTACGGAAATACAGTATGGGGAAATTTATCCCAAACAAATTTAACTAAACTTAATAAACTACTTGATAAAACATATCAAAAATTATGTCTCAAAACAGGTAAGCATAAAGATAAACTGATTTACGAAAACAAAATATTAAACATAACTAATATATATATTTTAAAAGTAGCATTATATATTTATTTTATATGTCGAACACTAAACTGATTATATTAAACAATCAAGCAATCAGCGTTTATTGGCGTAGTGATACCGACGCGATGGTATGATTAGATGGTGAAGCGTTGAGAAAGAAAATAAATATTTCTGCCTTGGTGGGGCCTGAACCCGAGAAGGCAGAAATATTAACCTAACACTCATATAAATCCCATCTCCTCGCCAATAACGTTGATGCTGTTGTCTTAACTTCTTTGATATATATTTATGAAAGATTATACAAAAATAAACACCTAAATTCATATTATCATATTTAATCATAATAGAATTATGTAATATTCATAGTATATATATATATTAAAATATAATATAATTAATATTTAATGTTCATAATCATAATACAAGAAACAAAAAAGAATTAAATAAAACAAAAATAAGAATCAACATATGTAAAAATAATATTAATTATTATAAAATAGACATATGGAACAATATCCCGCCAACAATTAAAGAAATCAAATCAAAAAGTAAATTTAAAACCAAATTAAAAGAATATATTTTGGAGCGTCAATTAAACAAAGTGCCATGGTTGCAAGTGTTTTAAATAGTCTTATTTTTAACTTGTATCCAATGTATTTCATTTTTATAGATGTTATGCATAAATAAATTCTGATTGATTGAATTTAACTTCCTCCTTTCATTGCTTTATTTTTATTTCCAGTTTACTTTACCTATTTTCTTACTGTTTATTTTGCTTTCCTTTTATCCTTTGCATTTCAACTAGTGACAAATTTTTCTCGTTATAGAATGAGTTCTCCGGTGGTGTGAGGCTTTTCGTATTTTGTCATTCTATGTACCACCTTGTAAGATGCTAGCAAAGCATTACTTAGTATTAATGCTTGCTTATAAAATCTACATTTTTGTTGACTGAACTTTTGTAACTTTCTCATAAAGTAACCATGAGGTTTACTAAATATGCTAAAATGAGTCACAAATGACAGTGAATAAGCATATTTAAAGAATCTGGTGACCTCAAAAATCTAGACTGAGAGTGATTTCTAGATGCTTAGAGAATGAGGGAGAAATGTTATCAGAAGCACCGAGGCTGGTGTGAAAGCTCAGGTTACTTCTGATAGCTGCTTTACAAAACGCACAATCACCCTTTAGGCAGCAATCATGCAGAGTGGGGGAGCTCATACTTGTAACAATATTGTAGAGGATCATATTGTAACCATTTTTAGAGACTTCTGCAAACATGTATTATTTAGTGGACTATCGCCAGTTATTTATTATTAATATTGTAATTATTACTAGCGGATCTTATTTGTACTAGGTCTATTTGTCACCTCCTATCATATTGAATTGAAAACAAATAAAATTGTGGAAATTTTTTTATATTATTTTGCAGTGCCCCTGTGAGGAAGCCACAGCTTCCCAGGTCGCTGCTGCACACATTTGGGAACCACTGCACTAGGCAATACAAGTTCGGATTTCTTGGAAAATTATGTAGAACGTGGCATAGCCTTATACTATAAAACACAAATAGACTGATTTTGTACTTGTTGACATCGCTGTAATTTTGCATTTGTTGACCCATTGCTGTTTTTAAAGTGCAAGTAATTGTAATTGCAAGAAAATGGTGACAGAAAGATTTTATACAATATTAATATACTCTGATCAAATTCCTAATTAAGGAAATATAGGGCATAAAATGGGTAAATTTCCATTTTTTTGAATACACCAAGACTTAAAAAGGAACCGACAATGAATGGTTTTTTTTTTTTTTTTTGCCTCAGGCTCAGCATGTCAGATACTACTTCCAAACAGCTATCATTGGTATAACCTTAAAATATATTCCTGGTCAACAAATGTAACTAAGCCAGCATGGGATATCAATTCAAGGTTAGTTGCCTTGCTATATATTATAAAAAGAAATAGAAGACTATACAACTATGAACGGCCACAGCAAAGTGTTACCCGAAAATGAATAACATTTGGTACAGCATTATCTTAGTTGTTCTTTTCTCATAAATTACAAATAATGAATTTAGTGCAAGATCTTTAATTTCATGGTTTAATAATTTGGTGAGGGTAGTTATATATGCAGAATGTGACTGCTGTATTATTTTGATACATCATCTTTGAAGCATTACAGACTCCTCATTTAGTGAATAAATTAAACTTCTCTTTTCTGCCTTTAATCAAATTATGAAACTGTTTCATAGACAAAGCTCCTAGCTTTCACCGATTTGGAAGCCAAGCAGGATGAATATTAGCCTATTGACCCAATTGTTGCTCACTAATGCCTCATATTTTTACTTGCTTTCAATTTAGTTCAAGTCTCTGTGAGCCATATGTATGTTTGTGTAGGAATATTGATGAGAACTGCATTATGCCATCAATTAAAAAATTAACATTTTATTTCATAATGGTAGAGAAATGAATTAGACAATAAAAAGAACAGCAATTTCATATAATATGTAAATAGCACTGAATTGTACAATTTTGCTGGGTTAAGTTATGATACTCGTATTTAAACATAACCACATATTAACAACGTTGCAATTCTTTTTATATCTCTCCCCCCCATTGCTCGTTCACATCCATTGTCGTATTTCAGTAGGTGGCATTTTCATCCATGGTATTTTTCCTGAAAAGATACCGTGTATCACCCTGCATACAAGGCAATGGAGAGTTCCCTTGGTTTTCTTGGACAACATACGGTAGCCTAAAAAAAAAAAAAAAGCAGAAAGGGCTAGTTGATAATGAAACTAAAATTTAATGAGATATACCCGAAGTTATCTTTTCTTGATTTAGCGATAAGTAGATAAAATTACCACAGCGAAGTAGGGAAAATAAACTACTAATAAGAGTGAGAATCAAAAAATGCGGTACTGAAACAATTTTCTTAAGAAATTTTTGCTTTTGTAAAATTTTGTATGCATAGTAAATCACATGCATTGAAATATGCACAGTGATTTACAAGTATTACGCTAATTAAAATATCCAGGTAATGTCCACACCTGGTGAAAGTTCTGCCAGGATCAGGTGAAAGTTTTATGGTGTCCTAAAAAATTTTTTTATCAAGCACCTTGGAACCCAAATTAAGCTTGTTTATTTCTTTTGAAAAAAGAAGGGAAAAGAAATTTTTGCAATATATATTATTTATTAAATTGAGATTTACTTCAAATGGAATATGGGCCATTCCATGGTCACTCGCATTACAAAATGAGTATAATTTTGTAATATTAAATTGAAGAACTGGAAAAACAAAAGTTATTTACTTTGTTTTAGTTGTTTCTATTTTAAACCGTGCCTTAACCTATCTGTTATTTACAAGATCGTTAACATCTGATTCTTAATTATAATTAAAATTTAATTAGATAGTTGGTAACTCGCATTACGGAAAATGGACAATGTTTTTTGCAACTTGGTTTCAGTTGCAAAGTTCTGCTTAGTTTAATATTGAAAGGTCTTGCAATTTTGATCACATATTTAGGGAGATTTAGAAAACAAAGTCTTATTGTTCAATTTGTGAAATCTACAAACGATTTTAAAATATAACTATAAACATTGGTCACTCACATTACACACCTTGGTCACTTGCATTACAGTGTCCAAAAATAACCAAAAGTGATTTGGAAGTTATGCATTATTTATTATAATTAATATATATTTTTAAGTTGATTACAAACATCATTTCTAGCACTTTATTATAAAGTTTAATTTCAAAATTTTACATTTTATTACACGAACATCAATCATGGTTGAATTTAATTGTTGAGAAATATGCAAGAACACTGAATTTGAAAATATTAAATTCTTATGTTAAAAAGTAATTAGAAAGCTATAAGTTCAATTAAATTGAAAATGTCTTCTTGCATTTTTGACAATAGGAGGATCAATTGTTTTATTAATGTTTTCTCTCTTATGATAAATTTCATCTTCTTTGTCTGGCCACTTCAAAAATATCTGAGGCTTTCCATCACATTGACTTTAATATCCTTTCAACGATCTACGATTTCAGTTATTACTCCAGAAAACAGATTACCATAGCTCACTTCCACCCAGTCACCCAGTTTTAAATCATTTTCTTTATATATATATATATATATATATATAGTTTCATCTATTTCTTTAATTATACATCATGTAACAACTTTACCATTTCTGCATTATGTATGTTTGAAATACCTATGATGGCCTCTGCACATGTGAATAAATATCATAATTTAAGATATAGTCACTTGTTATTTCCTTTATAATAACTTTTGATGTACTACTGTGTATAGCTTGTACAAAATCAAATGCATTGTGAACAATATATTTTCGGCTTCTAACCTTCACCCATACTTGATGCTTTACAGCAGCCCCACGTGTCCCCTTCCATGAGAGGAAGCAAAATAATTCCAAATTACTTTCTTTCTGTTTTCTTCTTCCAATGTGC
Source organism: Dysdera silvatica (assembly GCA_006491805.2). Lineage (NCBI taxonomy): Eukaryota > Metazoa > Arthropoda > Arachnida > Araneae > Dysderidae > Dysdera > Dysdera silvatica. The sequence continues at coordinate 174,674,503 of QLNU02014802.1, read as the reverse complement.
TTAAAGATAAAAGTATGTATTGATTTTTAAATTGAGAGCTTGGTCCATCTGACCAAATACGTATTGTTGTTATCAACAAAAGTAATTCTTTAATTAAATTGTCAATTTATACGACTACTGTATCCTTAGAATGATCAAGATGACTTGATACATATGCATATGACTGAAAAATTCCAGAATGCCATAGTGCAGCAGTAAAAAGACTTACTTGGTGTTGTCTCCAGTCCACACTCTGGATCTCATCCACTATTCATGACAGTAATTATGTCTTTCCTTCCAGGAGCTTGTTTATTAATATCTTCTCACTGATAAAATTTAACAATGGTTTCCACTGTTTCAGACTTAAGTGCTGTAGATTTTAAATTAGCTTCATTATGCTTTGAATATATAGGTGTAATTTTTTTATTTTTTTTTGCATAGCTGTTTAATCACTTCAGCCCTTTTACATGGTTATCGTGGAAGCACACAACGAGTTCTAGCTATAGCTTTACCTAAAGATCCAGAATTTTTGTATGAAGATATAGGTGATCCAGGTGTAACAGAAAGATTCTTCTGTCTTCAATATTTTGCAACTCTTTCTCTTGATATCATTTTTCTTTTCAAATCAAGCTTAAGTTTAGCCTGAGGTGAAAGTTCTTTCTCTTCATTTTTTTTTCTACTTCTGTTACTGTGTTCATTTTGCTTCTGTTTGCATTTTTTGTATTTACCTTTAGCTTTTAAATTTTCTCTTATATACTCACCATCTTTTCTTCTGATGTTAAAGTTCATTTTTAAAAATACTCAACTGCTTTAAGTAGACAAAACTTCACAAACACTGCAGTTTAACCATGTGCTTATTTTTGTAAACAATGCGTCACAGTTACAGTTAAGTATGTGAAATGGTTAAAGTTAAAAAATTCTGTAAAGGTTAATTAAAAAACATATTTGCTTGAATGAAACACAACTTTAAAGTAGCTAAACCATGTGCTCAATTTGGTAAACAATCTGTCATAGTTAAATATGTGAAATGGTTAAAAAAATCCCATAAAAGTTACAGTTAATGTAACTTTTTTTACAGTTAATGTAATAAAAGTTACAGTTAAAATAATTTTGGTCAATTTAAAAAATAATAATTGTGATTATTAACACCATGTAATAATATTAATCATTAAGGCAGTTTCAGTAACTTGTATTAACGTGATTCCGATCACTCGCATTACACAACTTATAATATTCATAATAATAAAAGTTTTTAACCTCATCCATTTTAAACTTTATAATATTCATGATTAGGCAGTAAATGAGGAGAATACTAATTTTAAACTGTGTCATTATGCTAAATACTTTGTGACAAAGAGATATATATGTTTTTGGTCACTCACATTACAAAAAAATTAGATTATATTTATCTAAGAGTAACAAAAATTATATAATTGTATTTGCCATTTTTATTGAAGTTATTAGAGATATAACTCTTTAAAAGAAGAGTGATGAAAAAATAATTTCATTTCATTATATATTTTGCTTGTAAAGAGCTGTATCTTTTTAGCCATATGAAACCGAAAAATACTTTTTTTAGCAATACTCACGTTTACAATGTTTTAATAAACATTGAACGTATTGCTATTGATAGTATTACGAAAAAAATGATAATTTTTATGTTATTTTTTATGGTATCGTGTCCCTACTTTCATGGAATGATCCATGTGCGTATGTATTTTTAAAAATAAAGTAAATGATGATACAAAAGGTTTCCATTTATACTATGAAAATTCACATTACCATGCGAAAAATTCGGATTTAACTCCTAATAGTAGGAAACACTTTGTTTTTTTATACTGAGCTGTAGCTTGGGGTTTGTTTTGCTAGGGGTTTAGATCCCCTAGAGAATTAAAGCACCTGGCATAGCTTTATCCATGCTGTCCTTGTACCATAAAACAGCTATTCCCATCTGATAGTTGAAGCTAAAATGGTATTGAAAATTCCATAGAAAAATTTCCTTTTACTTAAAAAACAACAATTCTTCATAAAGCATTCTGCCTGATAAGTTATACAGATGGATGTTGTTTGGGTTTCAAGATAAATGATATATATATATATATATATAATCAAATTCTTGTTATTTTCAATTTCAGCATTGTAACAAACAGTTATTTCGACACTGGCGTAAGGTTTAAAAACACGACGTTTCGGGAGCCAACTGCTCCCTTTGTCAAGTGAAGGCAGGAAATTTAACGTTATAATCTTAATCACGATAATAAATACAATTTCTAAATATTTGAATTTCACTCACATTCTCACTTCGCAAGTTTCTCCCCAAAAATAATACAACAGTGGTTGGCATACCAAACAACATAGCATGCCTAAAAGGCAGATGATTGCTAAAAATAAAAGTTTAGAGGGCTTAGATTTTAACAGTAGTCTGAAAATTTAATATATTCTTCATTAAATGAATTTCATATTTTATTATTTTAAATGAAAGAAAGTTTTTACAAACTAAAACTGCAATAAAAAGGGAGCAGAAGGTGAAAGAGGCTTCAGGAATTATTAATGATAATTTCAATTACTAAATAATTTTAGTTTGTTGTGAACCAAAGTTATATATTCATTGCATGGACATAATTTTTACTATTGTTAATGAAAAGAAGCGAATAGGATTTTTATCCAATAAATATCACAGTTTTGCCTATTAGAAGAAGCACATCTGTAATTGATTTTTCAAAGAAAATTTTTGTCATTGGAAAGTGTATGTTCGCCAATAAATTTTCTATTTTTTTTTTTAATGATTGAAAAGAATCAAGATTCCAAATGCTATACTGAACTAGAAGGGAAAAAAAAGGTAGCAGATATTAGTGTCCATGTCATTATGTGTTTGATATACAGATATTGTAACCTTACAAGATTATGAAATTTTATTTGTTTTTCATCTTAATCACGAATATATGGAAATTATGGTATAATGACCACTTCACAGTGAGGAGCTTAAATATGCTCATAAAAAGAGGAATTACAGGTCACCTATAGCTTAGTGGTTACAGTATCTCTCCTGCAAAGAAGAGACATGTGTTCATGACCCACCAGGTTTCCGTAAATTCTTTTCTTCCTTTCTGGGAATCGTTGTACCATTATGAAATGAATTAACTCAGGGCACCTAAATGACGATCTTGAATATAAGTCTCAAACATCGTATTGTAAAAGGTAAATCAGTGTTTTACTTTATTGGTTTTGACAACTATGCATGAGTCAAAACGTTGTATAAGGGTTTTGCAGTTACAGCACTCTTTTCGAATTTGTAAAGATTCTGCAAGTTTCAAGAGTGGGAAAAATTTCACAGGGTAGCTTTACCCAGATATATTATTCATAATCAAAGAACTGTTTTTTGCTTATATGTTTAAATAAAGTGTTTTTGTTTATAGTTTCTTACTTATAAGCACTATTATTGCAAAAAGAATGTTGTCGATTTCACACGCTCCTTTCAGTATGTTCAATGGTGAAAACGTCATCTTATTGGATTTATACCTTCAACCTGAAATTTTAATTTGTAAGAAAATGGATAAAAAATTCTAAAATCAAGACATTATACAAATTTTTATATAAGCTAGATTTACATTTCAAATAATGATAACAATTACTAAGTGTACACTGATGTATATTTCAATAACACATTTAAGAAGGTGGACCTTACTTGAGAAGTGAAGGAAACCATACAAAAATATTTATGATCAAATTGTTTGTAATAATAATTTCTAATATTGTTTAAGAAAAATTTTAGTAGCAAGGTATATTGTTTGTTATATAAATTAATTTTTAATAATTTAAAAACACAATCACGTTTTTAAATTGTTTCAAAGTACTGTTGAAACATGCCAATCTTGTTAGTAAAAATAATTGAGAATGGAAATTTTTTGGCTAAAATTTTTTTTTTAGTTTTAGAGAGAAAGAGAACTTCTTTTATAAATTTTTTCATTAAATATACTTTTTACAGTTAATATACTTTAACCGTGGTTCTAAGTTTATGTACACTAGTTGTGTGGGTGTTACATGATGGTAAGAAAAGTAGATTCATTAGAGTTTGTAAGGAAACCTTTTTACTAAGCAAAGTACTTAAGCTGCAGTTTACAAAAAAAAAAAAAAGAAGTACTGATATTGTAATAGGCATTTTAGTATATGCCTAAAAACATTACTCCTCTCAAAATGTGATAGGAATAGGCTATTGTATACTGTCATCACTTTATGGGTTTTCATTTTGTAGCACACATCGGCATTCAACGTATGCACAACAAAGGTTTTGTGCAATATTGGCCCATGCCTCTTGAGGAGTTATCTTTAGCTGATCTTTTTCTTAAAGAAACATCATAGGTTCTTGACTTGGTTCAGATCTGGCAAATTTAGGACTTAATTATTCCATATCTTTTGGATCTGATTTAACAAAGCTAAGTGATGGTGACATGTGTAAAATGTGGCTTGAGGTTAGAACCCCAAGAATTATAGGCCGGTGCACCAGCCGCCATTTTCCTGCACACTTCCCATTTCGTTTACCTTGTCAATAAAGGTTTTTAGCTTTGGAACAATAATCGCTATTGTGGTATAAAAATAATCAGCAATTCACGATTATCCAACAAATGTAAACATTGGCACAGCTTTTAAGATGTCCCCAATAAATACAATTTGCAACCCTAGCTTGGTTTTTGATTAATGCAAAACTATAATGCAAATAATCAAAACAAACTTTACGCTGCAAACATTCTATGTTTATTCCTCGAATGATTAGAACAATTCCCAGCGGAACACTCACCCATTTCACCTTATTAAAAATAACACACTTGGAAATCACTCAACTTTAACGCAGCAGTGAAGAGGATCACGTGATACGATGGCAAGAAAATGGGGAGCTATATGTCAGCTCTCTTTTCTAAGAGTCTTACATGAGGTGACCTTGTTAGATTACATCTTGTGGATCAAGGTGAGCCATGTAAGGCAGGAAATGCTGCTGTCAAATTGCTTGGTAGCGCTGTATACTGACACAGAGAGCAAAATTAACTTTTTTGGTTAATAACTACTGTCCAATAGCCTGGCTTTCTTTAGTAGCCAGTTTTTTTTGTAGTGACATCCACAGGCAGTGTTAGGGGGTGGTTTTGGAGGTTGTAACCCCCCATCACAACGAAATTCTGTATATTTAACATAGGGATATATGCGTTGTAACCCCCTCCCATTAAGCCTATAACCCCATCCCTGCTTAAAAACTTTCTGCCTATGACGACATCACAAATTATGAAAATTTCATGTTTCGTATTCAATTTCAAAATAGACACAATCTTAAAATTGATCATATTGTTGATTTAAGCTCGTGGCAAAAAAAAAAAAAAAAGGTTAAAAACTTCTGATCTAGGTGAATTAAAAAAAAAAAAAAAAGTGAGAAAAATGTGCCTGAATTATCAGTCTCTTGCAAATTATCATGGAGTCCAGTTTTTTAAACTAAAATGATTTCACAGTATAATCCAATTATAATTTTAGAATTTGAAAATGTTATTTTAGAATAATTTCATATCATTCCAATAAGTTGAAAATATTAGACAGCTAAATTTTAGAAAAGGTTGTTACAATTCGGTTAATGCAATTTTTTTTCCTTTGAGATAAGACATGAAAAAATAGCAAATAATGACCAAAACCATTCCTTTCTTAAAAAAAAAAAAAAGTTTCAATTCTACACCAGGGTGGTCAGTAAAATTGCAATCTAAATTTCCTTTATATTTCTCTGTTAATCCCACAATTTTCCTTGATAAAGAATTTTTGTTAATAAGTATAAATTTGTGTGTCGCAAACTTTATGTATTCGGCATTTCAATTTAGTATTAAAAGTCTCATCAAATACAAATAATTTCAGTATACAAAATCAAAACAAATAGCACAGATACAGCTTTAGATTCCTACTTTCACAGAATTAAAGGAGAAATGAAGTTGAAATCGAAGGAAAATTATTTTTTGTTCTCTAATATTTTTTCTTGTCCAGCCTTATTGGCACCGGGGAATGTATGAAAAATAGCTGAACTTGGAAAGACAGGCAACACTGCTGAGGGAAAGCGCAAGTATTACATAAGCAATATTTGGGCCATTTCAACCCCGCCCCCACTCTGGTAATCAAAATTAACATTGGCTATCATAGGAAAATAAACACAATAGCACCCCACTCCCGCCACAAAGGTGCTTACATAATACTTGAATTCTCTTGGAGTGCTAATTTATTGTTAAGCAAGGTTGCCAGGTGACAAAAACTACCCCATTTAAATGAAATTAGCCAGAAAACTGTTGCTTAACGTTGCTAGTTTGGCTATTTTATAGCCGAACAGTGCCTTTTATAGCATAATTTGACAAAATTTTTCTGCCTCTTCCGGATTCACAAATTTCCCTGACATTTCCTAGTCACACCCACCCAAAAATTCATTACCTTTTAGTGAAAAGCAGAGTACTCTTCGTTGCAGCATTCTAGTCTTCAAATGTCTGTTTCCTACCATATGATCATGAGCTTTTAATCAAGAATTTTGAATTACTAATTTTAATTAGTGTTATGAAAATAAGTTTATTAAATACTCCAAGCAGAGGTGGTTTTTTCTACATCTAATTTATGGAGCATGTGACCAACCTTTCAAGAAACAGGATCTACAGTTTTTGAAATCCAAATTACAAAATGTCCCTGATTTCCTGTGCTTTGTGATCCCTTATCAATTAATCCTTATCCCCAAACTACTTTTCTAAGAACGTGGTTGCCTGTTTTGTTTGTAGTTTTACGGCTCAAGGACTACAATGGTCATGCTGCACCAGGACCTACTGTTTTCCGAGGAATCCGAACTTCTGAACCTACAATTTTCCAAGGAATCAACCCCTGGACTACAGTGAGCAGTGCATCCTTTGCACCATTGGGAGTCAAATCCAGGTTAACAGCATATTAGTTGAACGTGTTATCACACTGCATGGCGCTGTTTTATTGTTTATATGTAGGCCAGTACTGATCTAGCACATGTTACGAGAAATGGCTAAAATTTTTATACATGCTGAGGTAAAAAAATGTTTTTTTGGGCCAGTGTTTTGAAATTTTTTGATCACCAGGTATTTTTATTTAATCACCGGCTGGCCAGCGTTAATTTTGCCTTCTGCACTGACAGTCTCATTACGTGGAACAAAATCAGTAGTGTTAAAACATTCGCCCATTTTCACAGTGCCTGAGAACCTGGCTTCTTGCTGTACAGTTTTAGGGGAGTCCTTCAGTCTGCCGCTGGATTATTTTTTGCTGTATATTTCTGTATAGCATTGGGAAGAACTACTCAAGACCAGATATCTGTATCACAATAGATCAAATTTCAATGTATGTAGAATGTAGTATACTGCTTGCAGTGGCGTAGACAAAGTCCACAAGGGGAGGGATTACAGAGCTACAACTCATATATTCCTATGTTAAATATACAAAATTTCATTGCAATGGGGGGTTACAACCCACAAAACCACCCCCTGACTATGCCTTTGACTGCTTGGGGACCACTCAAGTATTACGTAAAGCACCTTTGGGGGAGGGGGTTGCTGTTGTGCTTGTTTTCTTATATTAACAAATGTTAGTTTTTGCTTACCGGGGGGTGGGTATAAAATGGACAAAATATTGCTTATGTAATGCTTGAACGCTTCCTTTTAGTAAAAATTAACAAAAATAGAAACACACATTGCTAAACAGAATTTTTATTACAGCAAGCAACAATACATAAAATGAAAGACTGTCGTCATATAAAGCTCAGCATCACATCGCCTTTTATCACATACCGCTTTGCGTTTCGTTACATATAGCAAATATCACTTGCAATTAAAATAAAAAGCATAAATTAAACTTTCAATATGTTGGCATATATACAGAGTGTCTCAAAAATTCATAATGAATTATACCCATACAAATATGTTGGACAGACTAGTCCTCAAATAAGAGTGTCCAAGAGCACAGTATGCAACATACCAAGAAAATTCAATGGACATATTACAATTAAGAATGTTGTGTCAATCCTATTGAATCTTGACTTTTCAGACATCCTGTATATGAACGTAAAACTTTTCATTTATAGTTACCAGACAATGCTACACTTTATGAATGGCACATTAATGAACCTTTTTGCTAATAAGAGTTTTTAAATTTTTTTGATAAAAATATTGAACATTTTACCAAACACAACATGCCATACAATACTGCTTACATCAATTATTATATCATTAAATTCAAACATTGCACAAGTAGATAAAATTTGGACTTTACATAAGGTACTCAACTGGCAATTCTCAATAGCAACACTTGCATCTTATAAGGCATACATTTTTATGTCTAATTAAGCAACTTTTGTTTTTTAAATATTTTGTAATTTCGGTTTCATATTAGCAATAATAGTATGTATAATCCCATAAGGATCATGCTGTTCTCAATTTTTATGAGCATAAGCATTTTTTCACAAGCATTTTATTTTTTTTTTAAAGCATCACTTTAACAATTACAGATTTTACTTTTACAAAAGATTTTATATAAATAAGAATTCATTTTAAAACACACATGCCATTTTAGTTGATGCTTATTCCTTAGGCCGAATCAACATTTTCTCAGAAGGATCTGAGAATGCTGTTCTTTACCATTCTAAGTAATTTGTTGATTTTTTAAACAATGGCAGTAAGATCATTCTGACTGGTTTAGGTGAAATTTAGGTCAGTTAAAGGAAGGTAACAGTCCTATATTATAGATTCTGCCTAACTTGTGCACGAAACTTTTTCACTGCAAGCTTACAACCAAGTTCTTGCAATGCCCCCCCCCACCCAAGATTTTTTTTTAACCTATTTATCAAACACTTTTTTATAATAAAATAAGTGATTTTGTGCATGGTGTAATTGTTCACATATGAATAATAATGCTACCATGAAACAGCTAAATTATTAATACATTTTATCATTCTACTAAATAACTGGTAAGATATAGGTGAACAGAATGTTCTAGTAGCCATTTCGTTCAACTTTATGGCTTTAGGAAGAGTTCCAGGATATTATAATATTAAGTATATATATATCAGGATATTGTAATATTGAGCATATGTACTTCAGATTATTTGAACCTGAGTTTTTTGCAGAATATAAATGTTCAAATGGTTATCGCTCTATTTTTGTAAAAAAAAAAATTTTTTTTTTAGGATTCAACAAATGTACGATTAAAATTGCAAGCACAGAACAACAGATTTAAATAAGAGAAAATATTATGAATAATATTCGTTCTCATAATTATACAAAACACTCATGAGTTAATCACCAAAGTACAATTTCATTGAATATAAAATATTTGCAGCAAATAACTTGTAGAAATTAAAAACAAATTGTTCTCCACACACGTACATACTTAAATGACTTATAAAGAGTGCTCAGATTACAAAATCACATTTTTCCAAGGGACCTTTATATGAATCCCCTATGAATTGCACAATGAAGATTTAGTTCTGTTATGCTGGGAATGTTACATGTTCTTAATGGCTAAATAGTCCAGTTGAAACCATATCCATGCACAGAATTTTAAAAGGGGGAAGGGGTTGATAGAAATAGTTTTATCACAAAGAATAATCAATAATTCTCAAATGAAGGGTTAACCCCAACTCCACCCCTTGTGCATGGCATTACTTTTTATCTATAACAAGCAATGTTAATTCTGTGAGCTTCAATTGTCTGTGTATTAGCAGACATTTTAACTATATTTTATAGCTATTTTTTTCCCCATTACGTGGCTACCCATTTTATGTAGGCTAATAACTGCATCGTTCTTTTTAAACCCTACTCTGGATTTCCTTTGGAAGTTAACACCGACTTGCACATAACGAAAGTTGTTTCTGCAACTCAGATCAATTAATTTAATATCCAGTTATATATTTATAGTGTGTATTAATTCCAACATGTGTCGAACTAGTGTTATTTATACCGTATACAAGGTTAATGTTAATCATAGCATACATAAGATTAGTAAAACATTTTTTTTTATTGTATATATCTCATACATGAACATTTGTTTCTTCACTTAACAGTTTTAATTATAATTATCACATGCAGAAGATAGTAGTTTCTAATTTTAATGGGTAACAGTAATTATTAAAAGCTCATTAATAGAAATAATATATAAGTCAACTATCTGATGGTTAATCTCAGAGGTACATAATTGTTTAATAAAAAAATTCTAATGTCTGTGCATCAAGTCAGAACAAAAGTAATCTAACAAACTTTATATTCACTGGAATCTAATTTAAGTAAAAATCCAGTGCATTTTGTCGAATAAAAGGAATATATGGCTAAGCAAAAGACTAGATCATATATTGTTCACAACGTGAAGAAAAGTTCATTTGAAGTAAATTAGAGGACAAGGTCAAACGAAAAGAAGTCATCAAGGTCAGGAACAGGGTCTCGCCAGTAGAGGAAAGAGTCAAAGGTTGGCAAGACATTCTCTTCCTTAGGGTTTGGAATGTCAAGGTCAACAAGCGGTATCTCTGGAATGGGCTCCCGCCAGTATTGGAAACTGTTGAACATTTCTGGTTTGTTCATGTCACATTTGAAATCTTCTTTTGAGGGATACATGCTTGCCCCTTGGTATGCTAAAAAATTAGTTCACATAAGAACACAATGTGCATGAATATTCAAAACTAAAAATACAAATAGTGAAACCAGGATCTGGCATTTTTCTCGGGAGCATAAAAAAAAATAAAGGATGCAGGGAAAATATACTGAAACACCAATGTTTAAATCGACTTCTAAATTTAAATTTTAATTGTCCAACCAAGATCCACCAAATTACATCGCATCAAATTCCACCATTCCATTAAATCCTAACGATTTTTCTTCCTAAACTCCAACACAAATTCACCCAAATCACCACGGGGATATAACGTTTCGTTGGGTGCCCCTATAACATGAGAAATTTGGATTTGGAAAATATACAAAGTAGGAACATTATTCTCCATTCAACTAATAATTCACTTCATACATAAAAAAAAAAGTTTGAAATAGAATAAATGTATCATGCAGGGACATAGAATTTTACTGTATTAAATATTTGTTATTTATATTGTGGCCCAAAACTACATGTCGAATTATCTAAGACAGCTCCATCAGCCTCTGAATACTAATAGTTTTATACATAACCAACCTTACTAGGAATCAAACTTAACCCAGCGGCAGATTACAATTAGCAAATTACTGATGAAGCTTTTATTTTAAAGGTAAGGTATATACTGAAAGGATGGAAAATAAGAGAGTCTGGTATGGTGTATGAAAAAAATCAAGTTGGCAAGGTACTTGGCAACATTTCTTCAAATGCTATTCTAATGACAGGCGGATATCACATATGCTATTTTTTGCTGCATCTTGCTAAATACCTATCATAATGTTTTTAATGAGCAATCGATAAATTTTTGCCATTATCATCTGCCTTTAGTTACAGCATCATAGGCGTAAAATTTGAAAATTTCTTAGGGGCTTCCCCTACCCCACCAAGTAACTTCGCAAATTTTTCTATAACTAATACATATAGAGAAACCATACCTTATTACTTAACTGAAATATGTACATCATATATTTGTCAGATATATACAAAGATACTGGACTATTTCCAAAGAAGTATCTTAACACATACGTATACTTTATAATGGTTTCCACTATCGATATGGTAGTTTAGTAATATGCAATTACAAACATGTTTTTGGATAAATGTTGTTTCCTTGCACCTCATGTTGCACCAGGACTTACAGAATTTGGAACTTCTATTGTTTAGAGAAATAAACCCTAGAATATAATGTGTGGAAAAACCGCATACACACTCTTGGATACCATTGGGATCAAACCTGAGTCAATAGGATGGTGGACTTACCATTCTGCCACCAAAGAGTACAAGTCCTTTGTTGCTCTTGATAAGGCATGTAGATTGGTTATATTAATAATTACATATGTAAAATATACGATGGGTCTGTATATAATCCCAACACCGAACAATTAGGACTATGTACAGAACATATATTCACATGCCCAGAAAGAAATACAGAACAGCATTCGAAATGCATCTGCCTTTAGGAGACAATGTGCAATGATATTTTCACATAACCATGTTTATTTACATTGTACGAATTTCAACTAGCACTGAAACTTATTATTTGTGAATTTTGTGGCACAAAGGCCATGCTGCATCTGGACTTTCAGTCTTTCGAGGAATCCAAACCTCTTGGGTGGCCTAGGAAACCAACCTCTGGACTACAATGAGCAGTTAGTTGGTATCTTATATCTTTTGCACCATTGGGAGCTGAACCAAGGATAATGGCACAAACGGATTACCACTGCAAGATCTACTGTTGTAACTATAATATCAAATAAATTAATACACAAATAACAATGGCAATGATAATAAAAAAGAAGCTAAAACGCCAGTCTACAAAATTAAGCTTAGTTTCAGACGGGACGTCTCTTTCTCCAAAAACAAAAAAGCTATAGCTTGAGCTAAATATACGTGGGTGGCAAAAAATTATTGTATAATAAATTCCCCCACGAAAAACTCACAAAAATCTGGCCTGGAGCCTTTTCTGTGTTGACCATTATTTGGTAAATTGTGTTATCCCTGTGAAGGGTAATAATATCTTACAAAATTTGCACATGGTACGGTAAGTAATTGCTTCACTTTGGGGTAAAATTGTTCTACGTAGTTCCATAGTTTTTTCTCCTCATGTTTGTGGATTTTCAGCTACGGAAATTAAAAATTGACGTTCGTAAATACAAATTGTGCACAATCATCACGAACAAAAAAGATCAAAATTAGTGACTTTTTATGGAAAATAGTGACTTTATTATAAAAATAGTGATATTAGTGACTTTTCTGAAAAACTGACTTTTAGTGACCCGTTCTGACCCTTGTAAACAGGATATGCATTAGTTGAAAAACTAAAAGAAGAAAAATAATTATTGTAGAAACAAATCTTAGTTTTAAGCTGAATATGTATAAGATTTTTAGCCACTATTTTTGGCTGGTTATTAGCCATTTAACTGAACATAACATCGAAATAACTATAAAGACACATCGATTTCAAAAACGAATTTCTAAAGCATATATATATATAAAATTATTCAAAAAATATATCCTCTAACAATATTAAAAAAAAAAATATCAACGATTTCAAGACCTATTTAGAATATTCAAAAAATTCTAAAATAGTGTTAAGGCAATTGGTGCATGACATAAAATTTGATTTTCTTAAAAACTTAGTTTTATAATACTAATTAAACTAATATTTTGAGAATGTAACACTATAGGTTTTCAAAGTGACACATGTTAACAAATCATCAATATTATATTAAGATAAGCAAAATTCTACTTCAAAATTCTTTTCTCAATATTTTTTTAAAAATTATTTTAGATATGTGGAAATATCAATGCAATCAAATTTTTAATCAATTAAGTTCGACATTACTGAAAAAGTTAATTATTATTAAATAGTATGGTGCAGTTGCAAATATTTACTGCCTCTAGTACATCATAAAAACTTCACAATTTCTTCATAACTGGAATTAAGTGTATTGTTTTTTTAATTAGTTATTTAACTATTAGTATAAAAAAGGGGAAGGGGTCTAGAGGTTTCCCAGTCCCCCTAGAAAAATTAAAATCATAAATGAATGTTTTGTAGAGAGCATTAGGATGTAGAGCTTAAAACTCAGATAACTGGTTAGAGGCCACTGGCCAGTAGGGCCCCTTTTTATTAGGGCTCACTTCATTTAGGTTAGCAGCCACTTTAATGTCACCATAAAATCCTATACAATTTGTATATTAATGTGGCTTTATAAATAAAAAATGACCGACTAGTCTTGCATCTTTTATATCCCTAAATGTTTTGTTCTAATTATCTTTATTCTCTTAATATAATGAAAGATAAATCACAGGAATATATATATATACAGTGGAGTCTCCATATAATGAACTTCTATTTAACGAAATTTTCGGCGGAACCTTGACTTTGAATGGCATTAACATGTAAATTTGTCTCCATATTACGAAAAACAATTTCTATATAACGAAGTTTTTTTTATAAAGAATTTGATCTTTTTTAAATTTATCTTTTAAAATGTTTCAGTGGGCCTGTGATGTAGAAGGGATAGTTAAAGATTTTAATCCAGAAAGATGGAGGTGAGGTAGCCTTCTGTATTGTGGACATACAGCTCGTTATGATACACAATTTCCTTGTTCTAAACTGGGAACTTCACAGCAGAGGGGGTGTATCACTCTGCAGGTGTGGCTAAGCCACGAAATTTGCTTCTCGCACATACGTGTTGCATTGTTTTAAAATGGGTTTGAATTCAATGGGGGGAAGAGCATGCAAGGAACATCTGGAATAAGTTTTTAAGAATTATTTCTCTGTTTCAAATATATAGTATGAGGATCATACAGGTGCAAGGTAAGCCTGGTCTTTGCTTTTTGTTATTAATTTGTACGTACCAGTTCTCTCTTAAAAACTGTGGTCATTTTATTCAGTTGGTCACTTTACCAGAGTGATCAATTTACAAAAATGGTCAATTTATCATTTTCCACTGTATATAAAATTTCTTTCTCGATAGTCTCTCTCTCTGAAAGCTAGCTTGCTGTTTTTTTTTTTTCTCAAACAAACTTGGTCTTTACAAGCACCTGAATATAATGAGCAAGAAGTACTGGTCAATTCATTCTTGTTATAGAAAAATAAAATAAGGTTAATAAAAATTAAATAAGATAATAAAATAAGAATAAATATGTAATAAAAAATGAATAAATATATAATAAAATAATAAAATAAAAATAAAGGTTAAATATTAAAAATATTTAAACTTGTTGAAAAAAATTGTCTACTAAAACTAGTTTTTACTGTCCAAATTTAGCCTTTTTCATTTTATCGAAATTAAGTTTCATCATTTATGTTAATTTCTATTTAACGAATTTTCCTTATAACGAAGTTTTTCAGAGGAACGATGGCACTTCGTTAAATAGAGACTCGACTGTATACTTATCTAAAAATAATAGCTAGTTTAAATCTTCACTCATACCTAAAAATATTAATTTTAAGAAATTCAGGTAACATTTGTATATAAATGCCTCAAGATTAGGAGGATAAAGACATTTTATTTTTCACACTTTTAATTAGTGATTAAAATCCGACCACCAAAAATTAATTGGAAGTATTGGATCACAGCGTTCAGTTGAAACTTTTGCATGTTTCACTATCAGTCTATATTCTGCAGGATTGCATTGGAAACAATGAAGTGGTGAGTGTGATGGCGACTGAAGGTGTATTTGTAATCGCCATTACTCAATATTTAGATCGCCTTGCGGTCGGTGGCGACCATGGATTTTAACCTTTATTAGGGTGGTGGCTGTAGACTTTGAGCTAGCTAAGTCAATGCATTCATTTAATTGAAAACGTGAGTCATGGGGAAATACTTCTGAAAGCAAAAGATTATTGCTTAAACCACTGGTGTACGTGGAAAGAAAAAAAGGGCGTAGGGGGTTATAACTCCATATATATATATACTTAAAGGGGGAGTTATGATTTTCCATTAACCTCTTCTTCCCCGCTTAAAACCATCCATGGTCTAAAATCACATAATTCGAAAAATAAACTTAGAATTAAATAATCAACTACTTATGGAGAATGTAAATTAGTTTAACGAAACTAAAACTCTATTAAACAGTTTTACTTAGTAAAAATTAATTAATTCGAATAAACGAAAGGACGCAACATACCTAAAATCTGTTCTACGCAAGTTTCTCAAAAATTATTGATTTTGAACTAGAAGAAATTTGTTCCCCTGCTTCTCGGATTCTGAAATGGAAGTTATTTGTGTTTCTTCTTTTCCAGAGAGAGAGAGAGCGATCATGGTTCGATCTTTAAACTTGTCTTAAGCTCAATCATGTTATAATTTTATATAAATCGAACACTACGCAGATTAAATCAAACAACAATGTCAATCAATCAACGTTTATTGGCGTAGTGATACCAACGCCGATGGTATGGCGTGATTAGATGGTGAAACGTTCGAAAGAAAATAAATATTTCTGCCTTCGGTGGGACCTGAACCCACGACCTTCCACTTGCCGGGCGGAGGCTCTACCCACTGAGCTACGAAGGATAACATATAATCTCTTTGAACGTGTATATGCTATTGCCAGTTATGTCGTGTTATTATTATTCAGGTCCCACCGAAGGCAGAAATATTTATTTTCTTTCGAACGTTTCACCATCTAATCACGCCATACCATCGGCGTTGGTATCACTACGCCAATAAACGTTGATTGATTGACATTGTTGTTTGATTTAATCTGCGTAGTGTTCGATTTATATAAAATAAATACATATGCTGCAACGTGCATTTCGATCAATTTAATACCAGTCTCTTTGCAATTTGGTTTAAATAGTAGTCTATGTATACGTCGGTGAAGTGTGACGTTTCAATATGGCGCTGGGCACAAACAAACTGCCATTTGCTATGTTATGCTTATGAGATAGATTTAAAATGTTCTCATTTTATGAAATTTCCGTGTTTTTTTCGGATCAGCCGAAACTGATCGAACGTGCAGAAAACGCTATACGTTCTTCACATGTTCGATCTTTTTTTTATGACCCTGATAATGAAGAAATGCGAGAACAAATTCATGCTTCCATGAAGAGTAAAGTATATAGTATTCAGATACTGTACCCAGTCTGCGTTTATGTATGCATATATATACACATGTACTGAAAGAGCAATTTATTATATGCACGTATATTATTTTTCTGGAAGCGATACATATTTTGCTGTGTAACTCTCGGTGCGCTTATAAAAAAATTTTTGCAGGAAATTAAAGGGCCATAAAAACACTTGACAGATTCGTAACAAATTAAATTTTTTTCAATAATTTCATGAACGAAGAAGATAAATTGTTCTTTCAGTGTGTATATATACAAGATCCGTTTTTTTTCAGGGGGGCTTGGTCGTACCCCACTTCAAGGAAATAAAAAATAAATAAATTATAAAAATTTATTTTAAGGGGCCAGCCTTAACAAAAACCTGACTACGTCGTTGATGGGGGTTATAATTATGGTTCAAGTTATTAGATATTCTTCCATATCCCCTACAGACAAAAAATAAATGGAAAATTAAATATCTATAAAATCAAAACTGTAAATTTAAGGAGAAAAGAATTGATTTTCATAAAAGATCAAAACATTTTTTAAAGAAAATGATTGCGGCATCAAGACTTATTAATATAACAAGAATTCTGAACAAAACTACCCAAAGTATATGGACATGTTTTGAATATATATACATATATTAGCCCTCCACCAAAAAAAAAAATTTTTTTTTCAAATAAAATACAACGAATTAAATGGTTGGTTGCTTTTTGGTTTTACGGCTCAAAGACTACAGTGGTCATGCTGCGCCGGGACCTACTGTTTTCCGAGGAATCCGAACCTCTTAAGGCCTAGGGAACCAAACCCCGGACTACAGTGAGCAGTGCGGAATTAAATGCTTTTGTAACATACATGAACACAAAAGTTTGAATAAAAACCAAATATAAAAATTTATTAAACAAACCACTAAATTTAAAATTCATCTTTCTAATTCTCTTATGTTAATATCAGAAATTTGGTCCAACGTACAGGCGAATACAGAAAAAAATTCTTGGGGCGAAGAGAGAGGCACGGTACTATATAACTAACTTCACATTCCTTCAATGTGTGACTTACTCTAAAATATAATTGGAAGAGTTAATGGCTAATGACTATTTTGTGAACTATTTGAAAATACAGGCAGAATTTATTTATTTTTTTTAAAAATTCTAATGCAGTTGGGAAGATTTTTTTTAAAACATTGATCTCATTATTGTCCCATCCCCTGAATTCGTGCAAAAGTACTCAAATGAAGTTTTCCTTTAATATATATATATATATATATATAATTTTTTTTTTTTATTTCAAAAATTCTGTTTTGAGTTTTTATATATATATATATTTTAAAAACGATAAAAAAATCTTCTCAGTACATATGTATATCACAGAGAAAGCGCATATAGAGGGCTTTAAAATGAGCTCAAGATGAACTTTCTAGCTAAAACAGGTGCTTAGATATTTACATGAATGTGACTCAAGATCACTGAAAAAGTTATTTTATTTTTTAATTTCCAAAAATTAATTCCAGGAAAACGGAACCTCCGAAAACTATGAAAATTTGCAATTTGCTCCATAGGTAAATATAAATCAAAAATCATTGGAATCTGAAAATTAAAGGTCAATGCCCCGGTTGATGTGATTTGAATGACCTTTGATAGAAATTATAGATACCTGGACATTTTTGCCCAAAGAGCATGTTTGCGTTTGTCTTTTGGGAATCTATAAAAAGAACATTTATTCCCGACAGTCCGGTGGTTGCAACAAGCTACAAAATATAAACCCATTTTTATTTGCAAGCTTAAGAAATGCTAATTACTACGATCGTCAATGTTAAGTCAATGGGCCCAATCTGTTGTTTGTGCCCAGCAGCCATGTTGTGACGTCACGACTTCACCGACGTACTACACCATTCTGCGAAATAACTGGCAACAATATATATACGTTCGTAAAGAGATTATATATTGTCCTTCGTAGCTCAGTGGGTAGAGCCTCCGCCCGGCAAGTGGAAGGTCGTGGGTTCAGGTCCCACCGAAGGCAGAAATATTTATTTTCTTTCGAACGTTTCACCATCTAATCACGCCATACCATCGGCGTTGGTATCACTACGCCAATAAACGTTGATTGTTTGACATTGTTTGATTTCATTAGTTATAAGTTGATATTCGTGACATTAATATACATAGAAAATTAATTTTTTAATTCAGTGTGTTAGTTTAAAGTTGCATTTAAAAAAATTGTAAAACGTTTAAATGTTAGAGGGATAAAGTGGTTAGATTGTAAGAACAGCTTATTTCTCATTCCGGTTTAAGTAATATTACTTCATATGAATATATAAATCTTACAATTATTTAATATTATGTTCATTAAATAAAAACTGAAAAATATCAATGGTAATTAATCTGCGATATATTTTCCCTTTAATCCACCAAAAGTGTCGTCACAGTGGCCAAAATGGCAACACTTTATTATTGTTTTGTAAAGATGTCCTTCATTGCTCGAGTTTCGCGTAGTCGGATTAATAAAATTATATTTAATTATGGAAATCGGTAATATTTAACATATAATTATTTAGAGGTTTTCCTGTATGGTAAAACATTCTCAACAGGGACTCATGAATAGCATATACCTAACGTGACCGTTTATTTTTTTCCTCAAAACGGGACATACGGCGTATGTCCCGTTTTGAGGGAAAAAAATAAATGGGACATCTACTAATTTTTCGGTAATAGTAGTATGTTATTAAAAAAAACCCGCATAGTTCTGCGTAGTTTTTATTTATTAATGAAAGGAACAGGAATGAATGTGTGAAAATAAATAATTTATGTGGTCTTATATTTTTCTGTAGAATAAATTTGCTTAAGAATATTTGGATTTGATTTCAAATAAGAATAAATTTCTTGGCATGATTTCTTAAAATTTACTTTAATAATTACCATTGCTTTAGAAACTGCGACTAGTAACTGTGTTTTTTCGCTCATCCATAACTTATTCATAAGAGAAAAAGACCCTTTCTACTGGTGCATTAGTGCCTGGCAGGCATGAGATATATTCAATAATTATACGAAAGTTCGCATAATTCAAACTATTGGTGTGAAAGTGTCTGAACAATTCCACATAATGACTTTCAGTTGAAACATTCCCAGTGTTCCATTCTGTCAATTCCTGCGGTGTAATGTAGTTATAAGTGAATACTCATCAAATACTTCTGATATCTTGGTTACAATTAATAAATCCCTTTTCAATCAATACATCCATTTAACTTTGAATTTTTCTCATGCAAATATTTTGGTTAAATTCACCCATTCAAATATTTATATTATTTCATTTTCTGTCAATACTATCATTAGATAATGGACAATCTAATGTTTCGCCTGGTTGATCTTGAAATTCTAAAATTTTGACTTAAATGCCTTCGCATGGTAAAAAGAAGCAGACTAAAACAGTAATATTTTCATGCACCCGTGGTTTGAAGCATTAGTTAATATAGTAACACAGTTGTATTCGCTCAGCTGATCTTTTAATTCAACTATTGCTATTGGTTTTAACACATTTACAATATTAGCTTCTGTTTCCATACGAGAACATCTAACTTTCTGTTCAAAACCTGCTTGAATTAACTTAGAAGCACAATCATTTGAGAGAAAACTGTGGTTCTTTGCACCGTGTGATAAGCCCAGGTGTCTTCCATCACAGCAACTTGCAGATCTTACGAAGTTCGTGAATCCTTTTTCTTAAAAAAATTAAGCATTGAAGAATTCGAAGCGGTAGCAATATCGGAATTTTTATGTTTTTCTGATCTTAAATGTTAATATCGCTGGCACCTCTATGAACTATGCTATATTCTGTAAAACGCTTTTCACATCTGACGCCTGATGGGGTTTATTCTTTGCTTTGTAAACGGATACTTCGTTTCTAAGTTAACATTAAAAGTGCGCTTGCGTGTGGGCATTCTTAAAATGGAGGAGGTAACGTAAAGAAATTTAAATTGACTACAATAACATAATGTGAGTAAAAAAACGATCGTCAAGACAGATGTGCGAGCTAACAAGCTTCTGACCCACTTACATAATATACGTATTAAGCATTCCCTACATCGTAGTGATACTAGGGTTTCTCTCTTTCTGAAAGCGGGACATTTCGGCGACCCGAAGCTTTGCTTGGGAACAACGGGACAGGCTACCTAAAAACGGGACGTATGGTCAGGTTACGTATACCTCTATTTAATGGACATTTTTTCCACAATTCCCAATCCAAATACTTGTTACCTAACCCAGGATTGTCTGACCTTTTTTGGCAGCGGGCTAGTTAAAAATTTCTCACGGATTTCGCATGCCATTGGTTTCATAAAAACAAAACTTACTAAAAGTCTCCCTTCAGAGTATCTTCTGGTTATTTGTGTGGGCCGCCCTGGGACGGAGGCACCATTTACTCTCACCCTCTCTCTTTCTGCCTAAAGGCTCTAGGATTCCTAAAAAAAACTGTAGGTCCTGTTACAACAGGAATGTAAATGTCCTTATATTGTACGCACAAACTAAAGCAAAAACATACCCTTGTAATATTACATTGAAAATTGGAATACTTAGATATGGTTACTTTATTTTTAAAATATTTTTAATTTATTTAATTTTTCTGTGCATTTAGAATATTTATGGTATTTTGCTTGGGAACAGATGTAGTATAGGTCGTCTGTTGGCGTCATTTTTCTTGGTGACCAAAACAGTCGCCGAAGGTCAAAATATGGTGTTTCCACCATAGTGACAGTCTGCCATGATGGATTGTTGAATTTGAGACATGGCCAAAAGCACCCTAACTTGCTTATCAGGTTGCACACTTACTTCCTCGTTGGGTTGTGTTAGCATGAATCCCCTGGGTTCACTTTGTTTCTGGTCTCCATCCTGCGTTGTTCGTTTCATTTCTCATTTCCAGTCGCCATGACAATTAAGTGTTTACAAGTTGTAAAAGAAATCACCGATGTTATGGCATGAAGTTTTCTGAAGTCAGTATAACCGTTAGCATTTTTTTTTTGTAAATATGTCTTGCTTTCCTTCCACTGATGTTAACAACCATAGCATGTATAGAGGCGAGTTTTTTTTTTTATTATTGCACGCTTTTAGATTTCAGGAGAGTACTATTCCTTGCTTTACTGATGTTTT
>QLNU02014802.1:174639160-174652578 GCA_006491805.2 Dysdera silvatica | reverse complement strand
TGCTGAGCAAGCATTAAGCGCCGAAAGTTTTACTGTGAGTTACTTTTATTCATGTCAGAAGTTTAGCTTTCTACGTCTTGTAGAAGTGAAGTCCTGGCGCATCGGAAAAGCTGAGGTTCCTTTGCAAATAATTTTAGAGGCACTTTCCAAAATCAATTAAAATTATTTACCGCTGCAATATTTACATATGAAACTGATTTGAATTATGAATATGGAGTATTTACATATGAAACTGATTTGAATTATGAACATGGAGTATTTATGTATGAAAATGAATTTATGTAGATATGAAAAAAAAAATTTTGAGTTACCTAACTGCTGGGGTTACCAGAGTTATAACTGCGCTCTTGGCTATGATGAACTTAAAACGCTTTTAATGGAAATGAAAATCAATAAAAAAATGAGAAAGCATAATAACTTTGAGCAATGACTGCAACAAATGAATGAACTACCATCGCAGTCCATTTCGTGACACACTTGGTCCGTGAAATTAAAACAAATTTCTTGCACATTGAAGAATTTTTCAGGCTTTGGTATCGGGTACGTTGATTTCCACCAAGCATAGATTATCATATTACGGAATTTTGGGGAAGACAGCTGATTGTGAATGAGTGAATGCAGTTTTGTGATGTTATGACGTTCTGATAAGATTATATGCTCATAATAATGCAAAAGGCAAAATTGTGTTAAGCGTTTAGCGAAATATTTCCATTGAAGAAAAAAATATACGTCGTATGACTGTATGAGTGCTATCCCTCCAGGTGGTATAATCATCAATTTCGATTGCTCTGAAAGACTGGCTTGACTAAATTTATCATCAACTATATTTTCGTCCATTTGACTCGTCCACGAATCCATAATTAATAGAACTTTTGATGTTACGTTCGGTTTGAGTACTTCGCTGAGGAACACCTCATGTACTTCGGTAAAGGTTTTACCACTTTTGGAACATTCCAGAATAACATTAGGAGATTAAATAACTTTTCCTGTACCCGTGGATCGAATACACCCTTTGGTTCCTGATGGATGAGCAGAAATTGTCGCAATGATTGTCCAGTAGCAGAAATGATAGGTCGGATTATTACGGAATGGGATATGGCGTGAGAAGATTGAATGGTATTCGGAGTGTGCTTTTCCCCATTAATCGACAGAGTGCGCGTAGATGCCCGTTCTTTAGTGAATCCGCTGTGGTCAGTGTTTAAAACCTCATCAAAAGGATAGTTGCTCATTGCATCTGTAACTATGTTGACGAATTCTATAGCTCTATCTTCCAAAGCCGTTGTGTGCATAGTACATTCATGAGTATCGAACTTGGTGACTCTTCTACTTGTTATGCCACGCTCTTTTATTAAAATTTTAATAGAAAAGCATCACTTGCGCTAAAGTTTGTGAGATTTTCTCTCATTGCAATGCTCAGAAACCATAACTTTAAATCGGCATCGTGAACTGTTAATAAAGCATATTCCCGGGCATTTTTAAACTTCTCAAATACTTCGTCTTTCATCCGTAACAGTTTTTCACATCTTGTACCCTGGGAAGCAACATAATCCCGAAAGCGATAAATTTGTCGACGTGAAAGTGTGTTGTCTTTAAAGCGATGCTGTATGCTTTTCAAGGAACGTAGTTTTCCTGACCCACTCCATGGAAATTCTTTTCATGTCTTCTAATGTGTAAGTTACGCGTGACGGCAAATTAGTTTGTTCATCCCATTCCTCATCATTCATTTCATTACCCTGAATTGCATCATATTTAATTTCATTTAAACAAATATCAAGTGTATTCTCGTTATTCATTTCGTATGTTACCCACTTATCAAAGTTTTGGCAAATGTAAATATTTCTTTCTCAATATCCATCTTATAATCTGATACAAAATCGGCTTGCTTTGTGTATTTTTCACAAACAACGCGAAACAAGTATGTTGATATGGTGGAAAAGGAAGACATGGTGACAAATAAGGCTTGAAATTCCACGCTTTCCAACAAAAAAATTAAAAAGGTCAAAGGTGATGAGTGCTACTTGTTTGAAAATTGAAGGATCACACCTTATTTATTTAAGACTGGTTTGGTTTACGTACCAGGCGGCTTTTTCGAGTTCTTCGCCAAAAATGATCTCAAAATTTGTCAGTTATAAAAAAGTAAGGCAAAATCTTCAAATATTTTTTACTTTTACACTAGAAAACACAATGTATAATTATTTCAGGTACAACTAAAATGACTATTATAAATATGTGCTATATTTTATTCATATGTGTTATTTTTTTCCTACGATAATGTTTGGCGTTTAATGCTTACCCAGCACGCCAAAACACTGTTTTCACCTGTCATGCAGCGAAGCATCCTCGTATGGTAAGCTCTATTTTCAGTGGGCCGTAGCTCGATCCCCAGGTCGATTGGGCCAAATTTGATTTTGGATCTTTTATTTACTCGGTCATATTGGCCTATAAACCGAAATTCAGAAAAATCGAGCTCTGACATTTTTCGAGGTTCCCTTGTAAGTACTAGTAGTTCCACTTCCCTGAAATTTGTTCAGCTATCTTTCAATTGTTTGAAAGTTTTGATTACCTAATTTTTCGTACTATATATTTTTAAAGATATATGCTTGAAATAGAATTAAAGTAGTTATTAATTTCTTTACATTTCAGGCAGTTTAATTGTGCAGCATCATTAAACGAAAGGGCCGACGACAGTCCCCCATCGGCTATCGATAAGCATCTAATGCGATCTGATGATGATGATAAGAGAAGTGATATTCAAGAATATATTACTGTTCCTGAGGAAATGGTTAGTTTGCATCATATCATACTTAAACATGGGGAATATCTTTTGTCTAGAGAAAAGAGAGCTCTTCCAGTGGCAATAACATTATTTTCAAGTCTACAAGTAAGCGCAGGGTGTCTACTAATCTGGAAAAGTCAGGGAAATTTGAAGTGTAAAGGGCTAAATCAGGGAAATTTAAAATTCATCATTATAATAAATGGCTTATTGAAATAGTTTTCCAGAATTGGATTTTTCCCACTGCATTGCATACTGAAAATTTTGAAAAACGTATACTTTTGACTAAACTTCTTCCAAAAATTCCTTTTTTGCACAAAAATTAATACTTCTTATTCCGATAAGGAGTATAATTTTTTAAAAATGATTAAGTCCATGTATATCTCAGGAAGGAATGCGTTTCCCAAATATACATAGGCTGGTACTTAGGTTTTCAGAATCTACCAACACAAAAGATCACAGCTTTCATTATTGACAATTTTTTAGAATTTCAACTTTCATGTGAACATTGGGTATTACAGAATGAGAATTGCTATAAAATTCCTTTTACGGCATTGCTTTGAAGTTAATGAGGTAGTGGAAAACATGGATTTAAGTCGAAGGGGTTTTCTAGCCATGAATTTTTATGACTTTCAACAAGGTTTAACACAGCAACGGTGTGTCGATTGTATGAATTTGACTTTTGATAGTGAGGCACCATCTGAAGCAGCAATTTACAACTAGTTTAACCCTTTTGCCTGCCTCCAAAATTTCCCAAATTTTCTCATACCCTTAGTTACCAACATATAGACTGAAAGCCAGTTTTCAATGTGGACTCATTCAAATTCCCCTCTCTGCTCCACATCCATTGTATTTGTGGTTCTTTTCAACCTCCCTTGGTGGTAACGGACTAGAATTTTTACTGTTGAGCTCCTTTGTGTTCTTTGTCCATCCCTGTGGAAAGATAGGTGTGTCCTCAGGGAAACACCTTATTTTAATCTTAGCTTTTAAAACGAATCAAAAATAAAATTCTCTAAATCTAACGGATCACACTTATTTAAAGGTTTTTCTATTAATACCATTTTCATAAATCTAAATATGGCTGATATCATTATTTTTGTATTAAAACATTTCATAATTGTAAATGGCGTGTTCAATTTTTCGTTGAGAAAATTATTTGATTAAAAAGTTTGTTTCTATTTAATTCTTAATTAACATAACGGTTATATTCGATTCCCTTCCCTTTTAAAAAGCAAATATGAGATACATTGTAATAACATGTCCCTGCAAATCAGTTAATGAAATATGCATGCACACACATAAGTTTTGTAACCTAGTACTATATAGTAAAATTAAATAAAATTCTTGAAAAAAAAAACACTTTTAAAGAAAAAATTAATAGTAATTATGTTTTTGTATATGTTAGCAAAAAATCTAATTTAAAAATATATGTATGTTATATATGCGTATGAACACGTGTTGTATAAATGATGGGACAAAGAGCTAATGCTGGATATTTGGAAAATGGAGGAGGGGGGAGCACACATGAGGTAAAAATTTAAATGCACATTTTCCCTCTGAATTGCGTGGTTTTTTAACATAGGCAGCAAAATTTCATTAAAAAAACCTTCCAGAATTTTGCCAGGTTTGCATCAATTTGGAAATGTTCTGTCAGAAAAATAGTACTAGAAACACACACACATATATATATATATCATAAAAGTGAACATAAATATGGCAATAAACCCTTAGACCCTACAAAAAATAAATTTGGGGAGGAGTCCTGTTACAAAAATCAACTTACATTTATATATTTATGCATGTGCGATTATATTTATTTGTTATTAATACACTAATGCTCAAAATGTCAACCATTCTTCGTAACTGTAAGTACGATCATTCAACATTTGCATACACACATGTATTCGTAAGTTAAAATATATAATCTTATTAAAAAGAAACGTAAAGAGTTATAAACCTTCATATTAACCCTTTGCACTCCACTTGAGCCGCTGGAGCGACATTCAGTATATGGCTTTGAATTCCTTTGGCTAAATAGCCTGGAGTGCAAAGGGTTAAAATATATGCTCCGATGTAGCTTGGGGAAGTGTGTGTGTGTATATTCTGTACCATGCACAGAATGCTTGTTAATAGGAGATATTAAAATATTTGTACAATTTAATCGTTCCTTTCATTAGAAATACCTGCATAAAATTTTATAAAAACGTGCATTTTGAGTAATGACATGTTTATGGTGCATGGCTGAAATTTTTCGCATCATTTATTATAATTCATCACACTATTTGTCATTCTTTGTCTTAATCTTTTCATTTAAAGTTTTGAATACTGAAGAATAGGCAAAACGTGTTGCTTGTTTAATGTTTATTACTATTTTGATTTGCCTGAACTTTCTAATTCACAAATTTGTTAATATAATATTTTTACGTAATTTTCCACTTCGTGTAATCTAAGCTCAGGCCCGGGGGGGGAAAACAATCCCTCCGCCACACCTCTCTATACCCCGGTTAGTTTCTGTGGCTCTCCAACTCTTTTGTATATACATATTAATATAATATCCTACATATCCCCTTCCCCCCCCCCCCTCTCTCTCTCTCTTTACAGCCAGATATTATTTACGCTCCATTATTGCAGATGCTTCTGTATACCAAACTTTTAATTGAGTAAAATCAATATCACGTGGCAGCCTATATTTTTATTCACCTTGTAACCTAGTCTATTTGTACATTCTTTTATCTTATGAATTTCCTAAGGTTATATTATAATGTGCCTATGTGAGTGTGTGTGTGCAGGCCCTGATTACTGCACTGACCATCAAGGCGCCCCTTTTGTGACCCCCCCAAATTTGATATTTATGTGATAAGACTTGATGAAATTTTGCCACGCATACTATATGGGGCTTCCAAACCCCAAGGTTGTACCCTGGGTTGGGAATCCCCATCTAACGCCATCTGGTGCGGAGCAGTTCCAGCTGGAGAAACCCCAATCGGGGAAACCCTCGCCGGGAAAGCCCCCCGCACCCGACGATGTCAGATGAACACCCCCAACTCGAGGTTTTGCAAAAATCCTGTAAGGTTCTGGTAGAGGTTTTGCGATGTTTATTGCACGACTCCTCAAACCGTAGGTTTCCCATGATTCCAGAAAAAGTCTACTCCCCAGATTCGTCACATTCTGATGTAATACTTTCATCGAATGCCAATCTGGTTCGTGACCCTCCCTGAAGACATGTTCAGCCAACTGGTTTGAATCGTCTCCCCTAGCTACCGCACGCATATGCTCCTTCCCTCGTAGACGTATCGATCTTCCCGTCTGTCCAACATACACCTTGTCACAGTCTCCACACGGTATTTGGTAAATAGCACCAGATTTTTCCTCCTCAGGGACGCGATCCTTAACTTTAAGTAATAGATCACGCAGGGTGTAGACAGGTTTGTAGTAGGTCTTAACCAAGGGCCGACAAATCCAAGGTACCTGGTGACCATGGCACCTGACTACACCATTCTATATATATACATTGTGTGTGCTGTAGGCTCCTGGGAAAACGGGGAAGGCTCCTGAATTTATTTGAGTTTTGTCTACCCTTGGTTTTAATGTTCACACGACCGAGAATTCGAGACAGCTTTTCTGAGACACCCGCCACATATGGCAAAACCACTGATGTCTTCCTAGTCTCATCCTCTACATTCCTGTTTCCACCACTAACACCACATTAGTTACGAGCGATAAATTTAGTCGGGTAACCGTTCTTTTTCAACACGCTTTTGTTGCGTCGTAATTCAACATTGCGAAGGTCATCATTACAACAATGTGTAAAGGCTCGTCGGTGCAAGGCTCTAATGACAGATGCTTTGTGTGATGCCGGGTGATGAGAACGAAAGTCAAGATACCTATCAGTATGTGTTGGTTTCCTAAACACCGTAGTCAACAGTCGCCCATCCACATCTCTATTTATCCGAACATCTAAGAAGGGTAATGAACCTCTATCTTCTTCTTCTAATGTAAATTGAATATGAGGGTTCAAGCTGTTCAAATAGAGATGAAAATCAGTAACTGAAGACCTTGGTAGGATAACGAAAGTATCATCGACGTATTGCTTCCACACCTGGACACAGTAAATTCACTCATCTAAAGCACTGTTTTCAAATGCCTCCATACACAAATTTGCCACCATTTTGCAGGTATACTATCTCCTCTGAGAAGGGGAATTTGCTAACTTGAAAGTGAGAATACTCTACTGGCCACCTTCACGCTTGGAACCCGGCCTGATTCGGCCGGATCGGTGTGCAATTGTTTTGGCCAAGTTGGTTAGCAAAGAGTTAAAGGATTCCACTTTAAACATAGGAGTCTCAGTGACGTGTTTCGTGAAGGTTGACCAAAGAATTGCTATGACACATACCACAAAACATTGATGCTGTGCGACAATCACTTTAGGACGTCATATCACATAGGATGAAATTGAGACATCGTTGAACACTGCAGGGACCCAAGTGCATTCGATTTTACATGACCATTTAAACGTGAAGAAGGTATGTGTGTGTTGGATGCCACACAATTTAAATCAAACTCAAAATGATGCAAGGAAAATTTAAAAAGATTCAACTGTGGTGCCTCAAAACATATCTTTGGCATTGTAACGGGTGATGAAACCTGGATTTATTCCTGTGAACCCCAAACAAAACAACAATCTACTGTTTGGGTGTTCCAAAATGAACCGAATCCTACAAAAGTTGTTTGTGTACAAAGTGCTTCAAAGAAAATTATTGCCTTGTTTTTTGGCAAATCCAGCCACATTGCAACTGTTGCATTGGAGGATCATAAAACAGTATATGTTGATTATAAATCAACATATACCGTTTTACGATCCTTGTATGCAACAATTTTTGCCAGAAATAGTTGCTGAAATCAGAGAAAATAACTCGAAATGTTGCATCGTTCTTTATCTTTATGACAATGAAAACTCACATACTACATTTCAAATTATAAATTATTTGAAGCATGAAAACATTGATTCATGAGTCATTGCCCTTATTCACCTGACTTAGCACTCAATGATTTCTTTGGTTCCTAATGATCAAAAATAAAATGCATGATCAATGATTTAACAGCCCAGAAAAGCAGTTGAAGTTTAAAAATCACATTTTCTGTTATATTGACATCTAAATGACGTAACTCTTTTGAAAATTGGTTTATTCGAATGAAAAAGCATATTGATAGTAAAGGCGAATATTTTGAAACATGATAAAACAATTTTTTCGATATGGAAATATTTTGTATATTATTTTCTAAAAACTTAAATACTGGTCCTCGTATAACTAAAACTTGAAAAAAGAAAAGAAAAAGTGTTTTTAGCTTAATTATCTAATCTGTAAGGGATTTTGATCATTCCAGTCTCCTTTCCCTTATATAAAGTCATGTACACTTTTTTTTAAATGGAATAGAAAAATGAAGGATCAGTTTTGCGATTATGTAGTTAAACTTGTTTTTAGTGGTCTCAAAAATGACAGAATGGAAATGCAAATATTTAATTTTTCAAGTTTTTGATGTAAAAAATGCATTTTTAATACAATTTTTGCATTTGTAAATGAATTCTAATTGATTTAAAAAGGGCTTCGCAGTTTGTACTACAAGTGTCTTATTGATAAATTTTACTGTCTTGAAACTCTTTTCAATTATGCAAATTTCAATGCATTGTAATGTATTATTTGCTAAAAATTAGTGACTGGACATTCAGATTTGGTCTGGAAAAGTCAGGGAAGTTTGAAATTGAATTTAGTCAGAACCACGTCTTATTATTAATTTATCTTTACTCAATTAATTGTAGCAATATTTTGTGATTTTTAAAAATTCATACTTTTTTTTTTTTTGCACCTAATGGTGGCTGAACCATTGAAGTAAGGCATGAAATGTTAAAATATGCAGGGTAGATAGAGAACATTACGATTATGACTGAAATTTAAAAATCTAAAGAGCAATCATAGTTTAAATTAATATGCTTCTTATTTTAAGTTCAACAACTTTATTTCATTTAAAAATGTTTTCTCTGTATCTAAGTTTGAAAACACTTATCCTTGAAATTTTTTGTTACTCGTCTGGAAAACTGGTCATTCCGTGTCAAGTGATCCAATGGAAAAACTTTACCCCTTGGATTTTTTTTCAAACTTGGCTCATTAGATGTACACCCAGAGATAGTGAAAAATCTAAATTTTCAGATTTTGAACTGCAGTATTTTTTAAGTTATAGGCCTCTGAAATCCGTAAAAAAGCATGATTTTCTGCTTACGTGCAGTTACAAAAACTATTATTACTCAAGGTAGAAATGAAATAGATGGATGAAATAAAAACCATATTATAGATTATTTTATAAGCTTTCATGTGATATCCAACATGACTAGTTTTGGGCAGTTTGGGATTTCAAGTTCGTGCCATGAACTCTTTGACCTTGAATTTCTCAAAAAGTGCTATTTTTAAAATTATGAAAAAATCATACATAAACTTGCCTATCTTAGCATCATTTCTGAGAAGTTTCATCTTGGGGCGGGAATGGAGTCATATTTTGGTCATTTAAAAAAAAAACTATGCCAAGGAAAGACCATCTGCATAAATGGAAATTTTTAATTTTAGTCCACACTTATCAATTACTTTGGCAAGAACAACTATTTTTAAAAGTAAGAAACAGTGCTATCATATTATGCTAAAATAAATGAAAAAATTTACTCGGTTGAGGGGGGACGAGGCCAAGGTAGGTGTGTCTTAAGAAAATTACATCCTCTAAACACTTACTTGTGAATTTACAAAAAACTGTACCTTTTTACAAGTTGGTGCTGCCTCAGTCCCCTTTTTTCTACGTTATAAACTTTAACGGTCCCCTACAAGGTAACTCTTAAGAACTGTGGTTGTTGCCAAGTCCATTTCTTCTGTACAAAGGTAATAAGTGCAGCCAGCAAGACATCTGGGTTCCATCAGAGTCAGAATTTTGAAATTTTTAATTGACGCTTAGATTTCTTCCTTTAAACTTTTCTATTAGCTGATTAAGCATTTCACAATCTGAATTATTTTCCCCAATATCATGTACATCCTTACTTGTTCTTGTCAATACTTTGTTTGTTAAACATCTTTTTGTTTTGCTAAATTTTTTATCACAGTATGATGGTGTATGTAATCTTTTCTTAACAATAGGTGACTCTTCAAGGTTGCTAAGAGACTTCTTAAGGTAATCTAAACTAACATCTATGTCTTCAAAGTCTTTATCTGCCTGCCTAGAGCCTGGCATGTTAATTGCTACTGAGATGTCTTCTGTTTTAATTTTTTGTAGCTTCATTTATTTCCTACAATTACCATATATTTTCATATCCTTTTCAAAGATGTCCCATAAATCACACATCCATTTTGCAACAGGCCTTAGATTTTTTTTTTAAATATTTTTGTGCCCTTCCTTGTTAAAAAGGTTACAACAAAAAAGTGTGGTAATTATAGACCTACTTACATTTTCAGCCATGGTGGAAACTGACAATTACACACATAGAAAATAATGATGTAAAAAATTTAATGCAAACTGTGCAGTGTACATTCATTCTATGAGAGTTAAGGCAAAACTGAATGCTAGCTGTTGAATTGTCACTTTACATGCAACAATTTATAAGTCTTCAACATAAAATATTCAGAATTGCACCTGGGTAATAACTCGGCGTCTCTTGCTTACAGATCGTTTCCACCTGTTTATAGTCTTAAAGGAGAATTTCTATGGTTTCTTGAACACTGTTCTTCCACCTCTTTTTACTGGGTGAACTAATTTAAACTATTCTAGCATGGTTGCATATATAGTGGCGTAGGCAGAAAGTTCATAAGGGGGTTATAGGCTTAATGGGAGGGGTTACAGAGCTACAACTCATATATTCCTATGTTAAATATACAAAATTTCACTTCAATGGGGGGGGGTTTACAACCACCAAAACCGCACCCTGGCTATGCCTCTGATTGTATAATAACACTGTTCTTAACTTATAATAATGATAGTGGTTATTTCCCAACAGAATTAATAATTGTGTATTAAAATTAAAAATTTCCATTTATGCAGATTGTTTTCCTCTGCATATTATTATTATTATTATTTTTTAAAAATGACCAAAATGTGATCTCATTCCTGTCCCAAGATGAAACTTTCCAGAAATGATGCCAAGCTGTGTAAGTTTAGGTGTGAAATTTTTCAAAATTTTAAAAGTACCACTTTTTGAGAAATTCAAAGTCAAATAGTTTATGGCATGACCTTGAAATCCCAAGCTACCTAAAACTACTCATGTTGGATATCATATGAAAGCTTATAATCTACAACATTATTTTTATTTCATCTATCTCATTTCTAGCTTGATTAGTAATAGTTTTTGTAACTGCACGTAAACAGAAAATCGTGCTTTTTTCCGGATTTCAGAGGCCTATAATTTAAAAAATACTGCAGTTAAAAATCTAAAAATTTGAATTTTATACTATCTCTGACAGAACATCTAATAAGCCAAATTTGAAAAAAATCCAAGAGGGTGGGGTTCAAAAGTACTAGAATTTTGGCTCACTTGACACGGAATGACCCAAACATGGAAAAGTCAGGGAAGTTTGTAACGAAATTTGGCAGGGTAGCATGATTGTGTGTGTAGATGTATTATGGTTTGGACATGTTAAGCAATTGGTCCCGTCTTTGCTGACACATGTATTACATTAAAAATGTTCACTAAAATAGTGAGTTTTGTGTAAGGAGTTGCTCTATGCTGATTGAGTACTGTTATTTTTAATCGTACATTATGTACAATACTGCTGTATAAGGTTGCAACAAAATAAATTCAGTGTTACTGTGGTGGTCCATTTGGAATCCAGTTCTAAGCCTACACTATTTGCGATATTCAAAAAAATGGATTATCCTTTAACTAAGACTTTCAGTACTTTTCTCCAAATCTTCGATCATCTATTGACATCCAGATATGTAATTTTTAATTAGCACCTAATTATGATAACAAACTTATTTAGACACTTTCGAGAGCCAACTGCTCCCTTTGTCAAGTGAAGGCAGAATTATGCTGTATGACTTTGAGACTGTTTTAAGTTTTACTGATCCTTGAAGTCTTTTCCCAATGTTTATAAGATATTATTACCTTTAGGGTTAACACAAGTGCCAAACTGGTGAATAGAAATTAAAAAAAAAAAAAATGCCCTGGTGGCTTTATATCTTGATTAAGTTGGCAATTGTGTTAACACTAAGAAGAGGAATAATACCTTATAAACCTTAAATATATAGAAAAGGAGCATTGCTCCTGTGTCTCAGCAGGTTAAGCTCATTCCGGCTCATATAGAGGGTCTCTTGTTCAACAAAAGTAATCAACAAACAGTTATTTCGACACTGGCGTAAGGTTTAAAAACACGACGTTTCGGGAGCCAACTGCTCCCTTTGTCAAGTGAAGGCATAAATTCTGTCTTCACTTGACAAAGGGAGCAGTTGGCTTCCGAAATGTTGTGTTTTTAAACCTTATGCCAGTGTCGAAATAACTGTTTGTTATGGAATCTCCTGGTGAAACTCTGTATTGTTTCGTTAAAGTAAACAATTGTGATGTGAATCAGATTTGATAAAGAGGTTTCTAGAAAAGGGTTACACGTATCAGAATATTGGATAACTGTAGCATGAGAAATGCATATGATTTGAGCGACTTCGAAAGAGGGACGATAATAGGTTCTGAGATGACTAGTGGTCATAGTTCACAAATGGCAAATTTGACTGTTTTTCCAGAACAAATGTATCAAAGGTGTACGATGAATGGTAAAAAACAAAACAAGCAGTGAAACGTTTTCGTAGAAAAAAATGATTGGTCGATGACTTAAGTGCAATGTTGGTGATAGAAGATTACAAAAGGAAACGGACATATGCCAATTCACCAAATAATCACATAATACAATAATGGTAACCAGAAACTAATTTGTTTAAAATTTAAGGAAACATTAAGTACATCATCACTTAAAATGTGCATTAAAATTTCATTTTAATTAATTTTTATAATAAAAACTTACAACAATGTTCTCCCAAACTGGTAGTCCACTGTTTTTTATGGAAAATTGGCCAATGAGAAACAGTGTAGGTTATAGCATTAATGTATTTATAATATACCTGAATATCCATTTAATTATTCATAATTTCATTTTATTAAGCCTGTCATCAGCAAAATAACCGGAGTACCTCAAGAACACACAAAAAATCGTCGAGTACGAGTCTTTAAACCTGCAAAGAATGCCATGCAGTCTGCAACTTTTAATACAAGGGAGTGGAAAATAGACTTTGAGACTAGAGAAAGATGGGAAAACCCCTTAATGGGATGGACATCTACGTAAGTATTTACAATTTGTTCATGCATAGTTTTTATATGTTTGTATCTTATAACCCAATAATAGCTAGAAACATGCCACACCAGGATGTTTAAATTTACTGTGGGATCTAAGCCTGTTTTTGCATAGAGAAGTGCCTCAGAATATAGATCGTTAGAAAAATGACACTGCCTGTTAATGACTATCTCCTGAATTATTTACACAATTGTTAGAAAAAATGACAATGCCTGTCAATGACCATCTCCTGTATTACATTATCTTGCGTATTTGGAAAACGTATTTGATCTTATGGC